>VWZG01007161.1:0-113458 GCA_013396735.1 Grallaria varia
AGGGCTGCCCTCCACTGCTGCTGAAGGGCTCCTCTTTTCCTGTAGTGCACTTCATGGTGCGCTGCGGAGCAGAGGTGATTAACACCTCTGAGCAAGAGCGAGTGACTTTGCTTAACACCGAGGTCCTGTATCAACCCCGGCACTCGGAGATTCCCCTGTGGGGGATGGGAAAGAGGGAGCATTTTTTGACTAGCTGGAAGCCTACAGAATACCTGTGGAGACTGGCAGGATGAAGCGAGTGAGCTGGGACTGGATGCCTTCCAAGCATCAGAGCAAAACTGAGTCTCTCAGTGGAGGATGCTAAATTTTGACAACGGGAAAGAAACAGAGAGACAAGGGGTGAGTGGGAGGGGAAAGCCTTTCCCTGATAATGTTGTCTTCTCCTAGCATTAAGCATTATTATGTATTTCCACGAGCCATCATGTGTACGCAGCATTTTACTGGCAGCTAAACAGGCAGAATTTGGTGCCCAGGATTTCATAATACAAAGACCCCAGTCTTTGGGGCACTAGCAAGTGAGGATGCTCAGCTCTTCAGAAGAGGCTCTTCACAGCTGTTAGGCAGCAGCTGCAAGGCTTGGATCCTGCTTCTGGTGAGGTCAGTGGGAAAACAGCAGGGACAAGATTAAGCCTGAGACATTCAGGATGGAATCAGGGAAGGAAGTGCCTGAGAAAGGTCACAGACTGAGTTATGGCATGTTCATGTCTTGTTTGCTCCTGGCTTTAGCAGGGTATCTCTGAATCATTCCTCATACTAAAGATGTAATATAGTAAACAAATTTAATAGTCAGAAGGGGCAAAGCTTGCCAAGGGCATAGGAGAAGTGGAAGTCATTAGCGCAGGAAGACTAACTGCAGCAAATGAGTCCTGAGGGCAGGCACGAGGGAGGTGAATAAGGCTGTGCAGTGGAAGGAGGGGAGAGGACAGCCGGAGAGGAGGAGCAGAGTCATTGCTGCAGGGTGATGGAGGGGTGTCAGGGAGGGCAGATGTGCTGAGGGAAGCACCAAGTAGGATGGGGGAGGAGGGAGGGAGTGAGCTCCAACAGAGCCACGTAAGGCCTCGAAGCTGAAATGAGGAACTGAACTTTGATGTAGAAGGGGACTGGAAGTCAGCACAGGGATTCGAGAAGAAGGAATGACACAAGTGGAACACCAGGTAAGGAAAAGATAACGTAGCTGCTGCACACTGGGTGTTCTAGTGCGGGCATTAAGCCTCCCCTGGAGTCCTGCTGGGCCTCTCCTGCTCTAGGAATTGAGTGGGTTTGTGCTCTCGTGGTCTGGTCTAAATAGCTCGGTAAAGCATTTTCCCTGTATTGCTTTTGCCTAATCAATCAGCCACTCATCAGGAGTGTTAACTCGGAAGGGAAAGGGCTGTCTAAGAGCTGTGGGATGGGCCACCACAGCAGCAGAATGACATGTCACCAAGGGGCTGAGGACCTCCCATCACAGCCCAGAGAATGTAGGGTGCAGAGCACTTCTACAGAGAGGAAAGCCGTGGGATTGCCTCCAAACTCGTGGCTGCCCCTAAAGTGAATCAAAGGGATAATCCCAGGAGCAGAGCATTTCCCACACTCTGCAGGTTGCAAAGAAGATCAATACCACTGTCTCTGTTGTTTATTGCATCTTCCCTAGGTCACATCTTACCAGGAATGACTTCTGCAGGACGAACTGCGAGAATAAGCAAGGAACATTCTCGTTCCTATGGCCTCTTCTGGGAGAAGTTCCATCTCCCATCTCTGAAACTGAGTAGATCCTATGTTTTTTGTTTTTGTCTTTGTTTTTGTTTGGGGTTTTTTGTTGGATTTTTTTGTTTTGTTTGTTTGTTTGTTTGTTGGGGGTTTTTTTATGGCTCATCTCTCCTTTCATTCCTGAAACAATATTCTACATGTGAATTTCTTCAATTATATTGCCTTTCATGATCTTCCAGACTTCTTACAGTCTTTAATTTATTGCTCCAACTTTGGTGACTGTCTTCGTGCTGTCCCTTCCTCTTTCTTCTCCTTCTTTCCCAACTGACATGCAGCTTCTTGACTTTCATGTCCTGATCAGTGGGACTCAGTCCTAAGGAGCCCAACTTTTCCTTCTCTACCAAATATTGCCTTGCTTTATTTGCACCAATCCCTGTTGTCTCTTCATCTCAGGATTACACTAAATCTTTGATTCCCTTCAAGCATTTTCCAGTTATGCTTATTTGTGCTCATCTGCAGTTTGGCTGGCTCCTTCCTTTCATCTCTCAGTCCATTATGGCAATACCTGGAGCTCTGTGCTAATCTCCATTTCTATCCGACACCATCTGCATTAAAAACCAAACCCAAACCTAAACAAAATCCATCACTTCAAGGTCTTCTCCAGGATGCTGTATTGAGTCTCTGTTTTTCTATCATTTGGGTTATACTTCAGGGAACACCAGTATGAATCCCTCCTCCATATACACCAGGAGACAGGGCAGTTTATTAAGGATAGTCTTGCTCCTAGTCCTTCTTTGTTTCTCAGGCTGTATTAGCCCTTACTCCCCGTTTCTCTGAAGCTGCTGTTATTCCCAGAACACCCATGTTCTCACCTCTTAGCCTTTTCCCAGACAGATACAGTATACTTTTCCATCTTTCAATCACAGATTTCGCTGATTTATCTCATTTAGACTTAACACCCCCTTTCCTGAGCCATTCTCATGCCTTTCCTCCTGCTCTCTTTGCAGCCCTGGAAACATCTGACATAATTCAGATGCTCAAGAAAACAACTACTTCTCTTGACCCTGGTACTTCTCATCATTTAGGCCTTACTCCGTCTTTTTACTTTACTCCTGTTTCCAGTAATTCCATAGCTCCTGCTACTCTGTTCAGCTCTTTGAAAAGAAGCCATTATCTGCTGTGTCCTCAGGCTCCTCCACTGACACTGCCGTTCCACTTAACAAGCACCCAGAGCCTCCTTATTCTTCATAGAGCACTTAAGAGAGTCACTCCCTCCTATCTCTCCTACATGACTGTCCTCATCCATTTTCTCTGTAGGTTCATGCAGACCGTAGTGCGGGATTCTAATGAGCTCCTTTCTGCTAATGATGCCTGGGCCCATTTCTTTTTTACCTCGTGGCAGCCTTATGAAATGGTTGCCCACTCCATCCGTCTGGAGGTATTCATTGTGATGAAGGTACTCTCGTTTCTTAGCAACTGCTCAACTTTCAAGTGGTTCTTCAGACAGGGATGCCTCTTTTGTGCTGGGATCCCGTCCCCATGGATAAATGATCCTTTACAATTTTTTTTTCTAATAAAAATGAAAATAATTCTTAACATTCATACTGCTTTTCACTCCTAGAGCTCAAAGCATTTTGCAATATCAGGAAGCATTGTTTTCTCCATTGTAGAGACAGAAAAGCTGAGTCACAGAGATATTAGGGCCAATATTTTCATGTGTTCATTCATTTTATGCATCTTCATTTCTGGGAACCCAGTCTGAAATAACTTAACCTAATTGCTTTGCTGTAGGACTTGAAAGAGAGCAGGAGGTCTTGAGCACCTTTGAACAAAACAGAATAGAACAGTAGGTGCAAAATATCTCAGCTGAGGCACAGAGAACTGAGTACCTACGAAAATGTAGTTGTATACCATCTGATCAAGACCACAAAGAGCTCCATTACTTCTGACATCAGAGCCAGAGACCTCCATTCATGAGGATACTGCTGCTTCAGGGTCTTCTTTCTGCCTTAAGTAGTGGAAAGATGTGAGGGTGCAAAGCATCAGGGTATTTTAGAAGTTTCGGAGTAACTCATCCATTTGTACTGTGACATATCCATACCTCCTCAGTTGTGGGGCTTTTTTTCCCCCCCTGTAAGGAAGGGGGGAAACAATCGTGCCCTAGAAGAACTGGTGGTCTAGCAGCTAGGCTTAATATTGAAATGATGGAAACTGATTCAAAATTCTCCTCACTCAGCAAAGACTTCACCCTGGATTTCTTGTTTTCTAGATGAGTTAATTATTTGGTTCTTCTGAGTGCCTCTTTTCTTTCTCTCCTTTTGAGTAGTGATCTCATCTCAGATCTAAGCAACCTTTTCCACTGAGACTAGAAAGTATTTTCCTGAAGACTGTCAGCTTCAACAAACTGACATTTACAGAAAAGAATGTGTTTCAGTAAAAAAAATTTCTATGAGCTCTACCAGCTGCTTAAATGTCAGTAGTCCTCAAATACACACACCTTTTATAACTGCATTGGCTTGTCCCTGCTTACCTGCAGCCTCTCCTGCCTAAGAAAGTTTCTGGATTTGTATCAGCTTTTCTCAGTTAACTCCTTTGCAGGGAGAATAGTTCCTCTTAATCTAAAATGCTTCAAATAATCCATATCACTTTCCTGTCCCTTTTTGAAACCCATTCTTCATATGTTACGTGATGGTTGATGAAAAGCTCAGTGTAAGTGCTCACAGCCCAGAAAGCCAATGAAATCCTGGGCTGGATCAAAAGGAACGTGGCCAGAAGGTCGATGGAGGTGATTTTGCCCCTCTACTCTGCTCTTGTGTGGCCCCACCTGGAATACTGCATACAGTTCTAGTGTCCATAACACAGGAAAGACACGGAACTCTTGGAGCAAGTTCAGAGGACAGCCACGAAGTCAATAAGAGGACTGGAGTACCTTCCCTATAAAGACAGTCTGAGAAAGTTGTGGCTCTTCAGCCTGGGGAAGAGAAGGTTGCGTGGAGACCTCATAGCAGCCTTCCAGCATCTAAAGGGGGCCTAAAGGGAAGCCAAAGTGGGACTCTTCATCAGTAGCTGTAGTGATAGGACAAGGAATAATGGATACAACCTGAAAGAGGGGAAACTTAGGGTAGATATTAGGAAGAAATCTTTTCCTGTGAGGATGGTTAGATGCTGGAACAGGTTGCCCAGGGAGGTTGTGGATACTACAGCCCTGGCAGTGTTCAACGCCAGGTTGGATAAGGCCTTCATCAACCTAGTCTAGTGGGAGGTGTCCCTTCCAATCCCTTAACATTCTGTGGTTCTATGTTAGTCATAACCTGGACATGTTAATGAATTTTTAACTCATCTTCTCTACCTAGGTATATCACAGCAGAAAATCTACCAGTCATCCTGTCTACAGCATCGTCTGACCTTCAAAATATTCTTACTTGGGTTTTGTCAAATTTGTGTGTGCAGCTGAGCAGAACTGGTACTACATCTTTGCCTTTTCATCTCAAACTCTTGGTTTTCCATTTGTTTTGGGGCAAAATTTTGCATTCCTCCCCTTTATTTTCCAAACTGACTTGTTCCAATCTGTGCTGTTACTCATATTTCTCTGCTAGATCTGTCTGCCTCGGTGTTCCACAGCTCCAGCTGTTGACGTATCTTTTTCCAATACTGCTTCCTTGGGTTGGACTGACGTTTCTGCCTCTCTCTCTCTCTCTCTCTCTCTCTCCCTCCCCTCCGTCTTGATTTCTATTGATCACAGATTTGTTTTTCAATTGTTTTTTAAAACTTTAGTCTTGTGTTTTTCCATTGTGAACCCAAGCCAGCCTGCACTCTTCTAGCATCCAGTACAAATGTTACAAAATATAGGATTGGAAAGTAATGTAAAACTGGAGTTCCATGAGTGATAAACAGAAAGTCCTTATTGCTTTTGAAGAGCCTGGGAGATATCCACTCCCTTAAAACTATTAACAGTCTCTCCCATGTGTTTTCAAATAATTATTGGAGGAAAAAAAAATAGTTTCTCTTAATTTGTTTGTTGATTGACTTTTTTTTTTTTGACAGCACAAGGGCAAATCAACCTCTGACTTGTTTGCTAATCCATTTCTGCCAGCATTGCTTAAGTATATGAGATGTGAATTTCAGTTATTTTCTGACTGGACACATACAGCAAGTGACTTTTGTCCTATCCCATCAACTGGAAATTGAAAATGGTTTGGTTTCCAGTTCCCCCCCAAAAGAAAGAACATATCAAAAGTATGCCCCAAAAAAGAGATGCTTTTGTAACTTTTGTTATGACATGTAAATTCTAAGTTTCCCTCAGACAAAAATGTCCAGTAACAATTTAGTCATGGCTTTAACTCATTAATAGTAGGGCCTCATCAGACTGAATACTTTTTGGTTATAGAATCAACATTTGCTTTTTACAAACATGGTCTTTTAAATGTTGCTGTTTGAGGGAAAATCTGTGCCAGTAAATATGTTGCTGGAACAGTCACAGAAGGCAGACAAATAGAGTGGGAGCACAATTGAAGCAAATTTGTTTAAAGTAAACCGAATGATCACACACAAATATTTTATGTGATATTTACTAAAACCTATGTTCTTGCCCATCTGATGACAACTACATGTTTTTTGCAAAGTAAGATGCAACATCTTTAGAGCAGGCTCATCAGAGCAGAATCTGTCCCTTCAAATGGCAGAAGTCAACCAACAGTGGGAGATGCACCATGCTGAGCTTTTGTTAAAAAGGTAGTCTTATGAGTTAGTCTAAAGTTCAGGTCACATACACTTTTCGCTACAAGTGCATGTATACACTCAGTCGAAGTTTGACTGCAACCTAAGAATCCTTCTTCGATGAAGGAAATGTGACTGCAAAATCAATACTTAAGGATAATGACAGGCAGAGGGTAGGAATAGCTCCCTGCTCCTGGTGGAAATAGATCAGTTTCACAATTATTGGTCTCTCCAGATACGTTTCTTTTCTTGGCTGCTCTAAGAATGCTCCTGTTGTAGCAGAGGAGAGTCTTACAGGTGCTATTAAGGAGCACCACATGGCTATCCTGTTTATTGGACAGCGAGGGACAGGTTGGAGGAGTCCAGTGGTAGTTAGACAGTTTAAACTGTGTGAATTATGTGCTGGCAGAATAGGGAAGAAGACACATTGCAGCAGCGCACACTGTCTCTGATTCACTCAGTTCAAGCTGTGAATGCAACCAAATGTACACATTTTGCTGGCATTTTTATTAGTTACAAAATTCCATCTTCTCCATCCAAGCCAGCGAAAGAGCTCTTGCAGCTCACTGGATGAAAAGCTTTTGCTCCTGAGTGGGAAAGTCTTGGAATTAAATCCCAAATGTTGTGTGCAGTGAAATGGCTGCAGTGCAAAGTAATGGCTGTGGGTAAATAAAGTTGGTATTGGAAATTTATATTGCAAACATCCGATGAACTGTTTAAAAGAGAGATGGCAGAGATGACAGTGTCACCACATCTAGGTCTGGATCAATCATGCTACTGTACACCATTACATGCCTAAAATATAGATTATAATCCTGCTATAAAACTGATGAGCAGCCCTGGGAATCACACATATTTCAAAATGAAGAGACTACCAAGTGCTTGCCTACCATATTCATTGCAGTGACATCCTGTGCCATGGTGGGTACCCGCGAATGGGAGCAAGAAAGTCTGGGGCTATTTGCAAAGCCATATGACCGGGTTCCTCCAGCTGCACAGTATTAGGTTTGGAATACAATATCTCTAACACAGCCCCATTTCCTAGCTGGCCTGGGAAGCCAGCTTCAGGCAAGTGGGATTAACAGCACACCGATACACGTGTGCAAGGAATTACTAAAGGTGAGAGCAAAGAGGTGATGCCTGCGACTAGTGCAGTGCTGTGTCAGAGGGGGAAGGTTCTGACCATGCAAGAGGCTCAAGCTGTTACCAGGGGTCTGCACAAGGCTGTTTGCAGTCCCCTGCTGTCTGGAGCATCACTGTGCAGTACCACCCAGAGGTGCAGGCTTTCCCAGGAGCCTGGAGTTTGGAGTGGCTTCTCTGGCTGCAGGTTTGGCTGCCCTGCTAGATCCAATGGGGCAGCCTAAAGACTGTTTTGTGTGTTTGTCCAACGTGTCACAGGAGGATATACTGCTTTATGAAATACTTACTGTTTCTAATTGCAACCCAGGGTTTTCCAGACCAGTGGCACTGGCTGACAGACGTTCACGTGGTCTCAGATTGCCTTTTACTGTGTTTCTCATCCTCTCATTTGTCCAATAGATCATTGAACTATTGAGCAGCCCTGGCTGACACAGTTTTGCAGCTCTGAGACCTACAGCATATGATCTTAGCATATGGGGACTATGATCTCTTGTCACATTTAGGAAAAAAAGGTAGTTTTTATCCACAAACAGCTAAATTGGTTGGTGTTGCTGTTAAAACTTTCTGTCCACTTTGCACTGTATGATGAGAGTTGTATAATCCCTGAGCTGTTGTGCAATTTCTCGAGTAAGGAGCTGAATAAATAGGATTTCAGAGTGCTACTTTTTATTTTGTTCTTCCTGACAGGGCACTATACCTCTGTGCAGCAATTCAAATTCAGTAGCATCCGTGCTGACCAGACATACCTTCCCCTGCTCCAAGGTCTCTGAGGATGCGTTACGATATGATGACTTATCCAGCCTAACCCTTTGCCACGAGTAAAGAATAAGTTCCTGTTTCATGCACAAAAGCCACTAAAAAGCAGCTCAAAAAGTCCACCCATCCCCAGGACAGAGGGGACCCCCATGTGCATTTGACTTCAGGGACTAGAAACAGGGTGCGTGGGATTTCACCAACTGGTGCAGAGAGGCACTGGAGATGTTCCCATGGGTTCACAGCCTTCAATTTGCATGCAGTGAGCTCCCAAGGAGCTTGATTCTGCAGATCACATTTTCCTCTGTTTCTTACTCTCTGGCTACTCTCTGGTTGCTGTGATAAGGTAGATGAAACACTGCTTTCTCTCCACTTGTGTGTACAACCTGGGAAAAGTCATACAAGGTGCTTCCTTTGGCTATCTTATAAGTACATGGCCCAAGCAGGGCCTACAGTTTATATTGATTTGAGATCCAAGATGGGCTGTTTTCAGTTCTTGACTGGTACCCACTGAGGACTGATAGGGTGTGCAGCTGGGGTAAGTCTCCAAGGTGTGATGCACAAAGTCAGACGTATAAATTTTAAAAAAACAGTATATGTCTGAGAGTTTGGGCATAGCTGTTCTGCAGTGGTGTACCATCTTCTTTTGAAGTTCTGCTGGGACGGGATATCCATGAAATGTGAGCCCAGCTGGCTAAAGCCCTGAGCAAACTGGCCTGGCCTCATGGCTGACCCGGCTTTGAGCAGTAGTTTGAATTAGAGAAACTTTGCCACCTGAATGCTCCAGTTATCCTATGATTCAAACTTAAATAACAGGCACAAATGTCCGTCCGACCTTTTCTTTACTGACACCCCCCACCCAGTGACTGGAGGATACATATAAACAAACACAACTGGAGGTGAAAGTCAGTGCCATGTCATCACAAAGCCTGGTGATACAAGGATTAAATACATACACAACTTGGTAATGACTAGACTATAAATACCTATGAAGCAACTCTAAAATTCCATTCTACCACAGGAGCCAGTTGCTGAAATTTGTGATATAACTAGGACTTAAAAGGAGAAAAGAAATCAGATTGACAAACATATACAAGGAAACCCAGACTTTCTCAGACTGCAACATGTAGACAGATTTCTGTCAGTGTGACACATATTCAAGTAAAAGAAGCTTCCATGCTAGTCTAAATATATGAAATGGATGAGTGCTCCAGCAGATCCACCCCATTGGCTGGTTGTGATGTTCTTCAGAAATGATAAGCCTCTGAGAATATTTTGGAATGGAAACCCAGACTTCCTCTAAGATTTATGATGCATTATTGTTATTATTATTATTATTTACAATTTACAAGTGAAACTGAATCAGAGAAAAAGGACCGAAACTGAATTCTAACTCATGCTTGGAGTGTTCTGTTCAGCTTGGGATGACAATGGGTCTCACTGCATTTGAGAAGATCAAGGAAATTGGAATCCCAGAATCCCAGTGAAACAGTCTCAACAGTCAAAAAGCAATGCACTTCCCTGCATGTTGCTGAATTCTGGCCGAAAGTAAAAAATGGCTAATAGTTCACATGAAATTGCAGCAAGAATCCAAAATCTATTGACTCTTAAATAAACAACCAGTAAGCCCCAGTTCCTTGCCTATCCAGCCTGGGGCATAAACTTTCTTCAGAAGCACACCAGGACATTTCTGTGCATGCACATGCTGTAGAAGAATTGGGATTATCAGTCTTGTCCCTTCTCCAGTGGGGCGTGTAAAAGTTCATTCCATTACTGCACTGATGAGACTGATGCAGGCAATGAGGTCATGACTGCAGTTACCTTGGACCTTCGAGGGTCTCTGGGGAATCATAGCCCTTTTCTCTAGGAATGCAGCTGCACGCTTTCAACCTGCATTTATCTTACAAAGCAGTGCGTCTCAATTTGAAGTTCTGCACAACAGGATTCTTCATAATGGACTTGACAAATCTGGGGCAGTGCATAGGAAATCTCCCTTCAAGGGAACAGGTTCAGGTGCACCGACACCGATTTTCACTCTTCAGCAGATGGAAGGCTATTTAGAGGTGGAACACTGAAGATGGCATTATTTGCCAAGACTTGCACTCCAGGGTTGAAAGGAAGGCAGTTGTCAAACAAAGAGGTTATGCTGGAAAGAAACTCCCAGACCACTCCAATTCCGTTGTGTCAGGAGGATTGAGTCATCAATGACCTTGAGCAGACACCTCTCTAATGGTGGTAGAGGGCTTCATGAAGGCTTGTTGTCCTTCTGGAATGTGTCCAAGGAGAGAGATGAGGTGCGTCCGAGGAAAGAATCTAAGATGAAACAGGAAGTGTACAGCCATCCCAGCAGATGGAAACTGGTAGCACTGACTGACCTGACAGACTTGTTTGTATGTGCGTGGTGGAGGCTGGAGATGAGCTGCCAGGGATGGCTGAGCACATTCTCTCCCTGAGGATTTCTGGATGGGATCCTGAGACGGGATATGTCTCCCTGTGAACTCAATGAAGCATACACCAGTTCCAGACTGTGTTGGTAGGCTCAATAGCTTGTGGGGAGAGGAACAGTCTAAAGACAATCTTGCCACTCTGGGCTTAAGAGGTTACTCTGAGTTGGGAGGGAGGTCAGGATCTCCACTCCTCTCTTGCAATGAGCAAAATGTTCCAGATAGGAACAGAGTCCTGGGGATGTCATGAAGAATAAAGCTAAGATGACCATACTTCTGATGAATGGCAAAAGGAGAGGGATAATCAGGCTTTTCCTTTTGTTGTCTCATCCTTCCAGTAGGTGTTATGCTCTTTAAGGCTGCTGAGGTATACCGACCTCACTGTGTCAGAATCTGCGTGTTAACTCTCCATGGAATTAATGGGAGGAGTGAGGGCACATTTGGGAAATGGTAGAGAGAGTATGGAAAAGATCTTGGAAGGAAAGCCAAGGACAAGCAGATATAGTCATGATGTTTTGGCTGGGATGTATACTGAATAATACTTCCGAGTGGCCCATAAAGTCAAGATCCTGGCAGAGGATGGATCTGGATGCTACCTCAGCATTTGCGTGCTATGGAGAGAATACCATGGGGACTCAGTCCATTTTCCTCATTGGAATGATCAGCTCAAGTGAATTAACTCGGTTTCTAACTCACCCAGCCTTATTCATCCTCCTTTGAAGTTCTCCTTCCTCATTCATGCTGTAATTGTGCCCTATATAAAAAATCCAATGTGTCTCAAAGGCATCTGGAGTAGAAACCACAAAAGGGACACAGAGGCCTTTTATCCAAAACAGACCTACACTGAAAATTAATCCTGCTTTTGGATACTGTAATAGCTCTCACATTAGAGAGACAGAAGAAGGTAGCATGGCTGGACTGCTAACTATGCGTCTGCTTGCTGCCCTTGAAAGGGACTGATTCAGGGGACTTTGTTCACCCACTCTGAAATACTTGGTGACTTAGAGGAAGGCAGAAAACCTTGTTCTGATGTTACATAAGCACATCATGTAACTTAAACTGAGGGATCAGTTCAACTCTGTAACTGTGAGCAAGCATAACTGTAGTGAAATAAAATTGTTACAAGAAGGAGTGAGAAGGGGTTTAGGGACTGACTTTTCTGTCATATCTCTTGGGAAGAAAATCTCAATGAAAGCCACCAGTATTAATGAAAGCCAATTGGAACTTGATAGGAATTATTTTGCTATTTTGTCAGCGTTGGTTGGAACACAGGGATTTAGGAAGATTTCTTTTGTAGAAACACATCTAGGAACACTGTGCTGACTCCTCTGAGCTCTGAGATGCACAAGCCTTTGGGAATTTGTATTTCTCCCAGGATCTGGTCTGTATTCTGCTTTTCAGATTTTCATGGGGGACCAAGATACTCACATTACTGGCATGGTAACTACATGAGAACACACAAGCACAGACCCAAATCCTACCTACAGTCTATAAAGGAACCAGAAGGATGGAAGGGAAATTCAGGTGGCCTGGAATCACTGGACCTCTTCTAAAAATTGTCCCCATGAGATGGGGGGAGAGGACAGCCAGGGTGGATAAACAAATGCCTTTTCACACTGGGGTAAAATGTCAAGTCCGAAGGAATGGGCTTCGAGAAAGTCCTTCTCAAATCATTAAAAAAGTCATGTCAAAAAAATGGCTAATGAGAAGGTGGCCTCTGTTGCCCACTGTCACAATGGGTCCAGGAGGTGGAGTGGGAAGGGGACACAATAAGTGGGGACCAGCACAGCATGTAGGGATCCCACAGAATGGTGACTGTTACAGCTGAGACATTTCCTAGCTGCATTCTGCTGGTATTGCACCTGCCTTTGACCAGAGCATTTCATTGCTTTTTATTGGGAGCACACAAACACTCCCTCCCTTTTCAAAGGAAGGAACGGGAAGAGCTCAGCTGCAGGGGAGAATAGAGAAATCAGAGAGTGAGGGAGGGAGCAGCAAAGGAAAGAGCAGGTATAGTGCATGTCCGATGAGGTCCATCTGTTCCTCATTAACCAGATGTCCCCCACCCACCTCCTGAAGAGCCATTGACTGTGTATTGTCAGGACAAGAAGGGGATAACAATGCTACCACAGCGCAGACATTCATACACCAACAGGAGTCCTGCCATGCAGACATCCCTCTCTCTACTACCCTTCCAGATTGGATGCCAAGTCCCTCTTTTTCATAATCGGCTTTTAAACAGTTACATCCTCATAAAGCTTTTGCATTATAATTGCCATGTGTTTCACCCTGCTCTGAAAATGGGAAGTTATTTCAGCCCGGTTTACCAGAATCGGACCTTACTTCCTGTGTGTCACCACTTCCTGCAACATTTAGATGAGAGAAGAGTGAATCCTTGCTTTAAAAAGGGATTTCTGCTTGCCAAACTTCATTATTTTAAGAGTCAGAGAGTCCTTGGATTCACACCTGTATCCAAAGTACAGCAGCAGATTTATGGACAATTCAATCCACTAAAGATTATTCAGAAATGCGGGAAGAAGCATAAATTACTTTCTCTATGTTGTTAGCCAAGGATCATTTATACTAAGAGCCCATCGAGTCATCCTTACTCCGAGGGTGATCTGTGCATTGGTCCGTGTGTGGCCATGTCAGCCCACACAGGAAAACTCTATCTCATTCCCTAGGCTGTATTCACAGGGAAACCTTCTCTTACCTCCAGGTCCCTGAAGAAACCAACGCACTGTGTTCCCAGCCCTCTAAATCATACAGCAGTACAGCTCATAAATTGTAGTGTGCAAATGGAGCATCTGCTGAGCTGCAGCCACAGATGATGTGATGCTTCCCCCTATTTTCCTTCATAAAAGCATGCAGGGCATGCTGTGCACAGGGTCCCTGACTCTCGTAACAGCTAGAAGGTAAATTGTGTCTTAATCTTATCTTTTTGCTCTGTGCTCCTGCACGCTGAGCTCAAATGGGTAGAGGAGATCCAGGTGGGCGCATGTCCTCCAGAACCAGCAGCTCTGAACACTTGCCAGGTGAATGGCTGAGGGACTCAGCTGCCTGTTGAGGTAAATATCTGCACCTCTTTCGGAGTCAATGTACTTAGTGAGCCTGCAATGCCACTAGAATAGCACTAGGTTTAAATGCCTTTGTCCTGGGTGCCAGCTGTTGAACAGCTGGCCCTGAACCTCACGTTGGTGTGAGAACTCTGCACGAGTTGTGTGCTCTCCTTGATGTCACGGTGTCATTACATTGCTGTGCTGGTGAGAGTACCTTCAGTGTGGACGCCTGCTCACCATGAGGCAGATGAGTCCTTCTCACATCACTGACCACAGGTGGTCCTTGAACCCTAGAGGGTGATGGCTGAGACCGAGCAGAGTGGTGGTGGGGTTGCTGAGCCCTGTGCACCATTGGAAAAAGCTGAACCAAGCCAGGTAAGGATGGAAAGGATTAAAGAAAGACTTGATTGAGGGACAAAAGGGACAAAAGGGACAAAAACTTCATCAAGTTTCCCAAACAGGTTCACAGAGAACATTCTCAAGAGAGAATGGGTGGCAGAGAGGGGAGTGAATAGTTTTTCAAAGAAAAAAGCCAGGTTTTGTGGTGGGAATAACCATGATCAGAAGATGCAAATTATGAGGTGGCATCTGAAGGCAGATCTCCCACTGAATCAAAAGAGAGTGTTCATTGTTTTCTCAAGGTTTGTATTTCCTCAGAGATGATGGGTTCAGTTATTATATGCAAAATTCATCTTTATCACAGAGGTGTTACATCTATCAGTGCCTGATAAATGAACACATAAGCCAGAAGGTTCAGGTATCATGATAGGATTTTTTGAAAGGCTACACTTAAGGTACCTTGGGAAGTTGTGTGAGCTTGCAGGGAGAGGCAACTGCAGTAGGAGGTCAAGTCAGGAAGGAATGGTCGATAAAGGCTCTGTGCCCCTCAGACATCCCTGGAGATGCCCAGTCAGGTGTAGTGCTTTTGTCTCTCTTTACGCTCCAGAGGCTAAAAGCACATTGGAAACTCAGCAGCTGGATTCTGTGGCAGCAATCTGATTAGTGTCCAACAAATGGCTGCTAGCCAGGTTTGTGACAACCTGATCAATCAAATTCAGAAAATCCCTTTTTAGCTCCACAGCTGACATTGGAAAAGATCTGGGAACATGTTTGGGAATTGGAGACACCTGCTGAACATGAATGAGAAATAAAAAAATCCCCACACACACAAGCAGGTGGAGGAAGAAATGAATGGAGGATGGTGAGATTATTCTACTTGCTGGTGGGTGGAAGAAAGCAAGCCACGTGAGGTGCCAAACCGTGTCTTTGCCTGCATCACATGGCAAACATGAGGCTGCACTGTGATAGCAACTTAATGCGGATGCATTTCCATGTCTTACTTTTGCAGTAGGAAATCACTCCTGAAAATTTCCCTAGGTGAGTTACAACTGACACGGAAAGCCTGAGGAGAAAGCTGGGATCCAGCAAGACGTGGAAAGACAAACCCCGAGTGCCTGTTGTTGCTATTAAACACCATCTGTCACAAATGTATGCAGGAATTCAGTATTGGATTCTTCTTAGATGACAAAGGTTAAATGAGATAATCTACATTTTAGCCTTACATGCATCACCACTGAACATAAGAATCAGTGGTTTATTCTCACTTATAGTAGTTATGGGTTTGACCCAATATGTTAACTTCAGGTCTTACTTCCCCAACACTGCCCAAGACTTAAACAGCATGGACTTAATTTTTCTTTTTTTCCTTTGCTGTTTTCTTCTTCTCACTCAAAGCATTGGTTTTTAAGAAAATATTTTTTTAGGTACCAAGTAATTCTGCAACTGCAGCAAGAACAATAACCCGGCATTCTCTCTTTCCCCTTTGGTTCTAACAACCTCTGAGTATCAAACGGGCTTTGCTTTGGAGAGAAAAAAGATAATAATGAATGACTTAAAATAGCTCTGCTGAGGAAAATATGAGTTTGATTTCAATTGCAGAGGGAATAACTTTTTTCCTGGCTCATTCACTGACTCTGATAGAAGACCAGCAAGATCTGATGCGGCTCCTGCAGAGACCTCCGATGTTCAAAGGATCTGGGAGCTTGCAAGAAGTATTGTAGGGCTTGAATCAGCTCCAATACATTACTGATTATAATCCATGACATTTCCATGGTGTTTTAGAGATCGTCTGTGTACTTCACATGTGGAAAACAAGTGATACCGTTCTGGGGTGTGATAGGCAGTGTGGCCAGATGAACAGCACTCTGGAAGGATGGTGGAGTGATCTGGATATGGACTTCAGACTTGATGAACTTTGTATATACTTGGCTAACCACTTAACCTCCCCATGTCTGAAATTTTCAACATACACAGTGGGCATGGTAGCATTTTCTTGTGCTCCAGGGCCACTGGGTAATGAGATGCATCAATGGGTGAAAAACCATGTGCTAACAGAAGAATGTCATCTATTGCTCTGAGCAGAGGACAGCAATGGCATGCACAGAAAGCACAAGTTGAAACATCACTGGCATTGGTTTTGCTGATGATAATAGGGGAATTACCTTCAGTAAATTGCCTGTTAACCTTTGTATGCTTGACCAGGGAAGGCCCTAGTGAGTTTGGAATGTCATTTGGATTGGCACCAGTAAAACTTTCCTACCATGATCTGCTGCTCTCAGTTCTGGAGGGGCCATGTGTGTCATGGAAAATAAATTTATTTTGAGAGGTTTGAAAAGGGTATTGAGACTATTCTTTTTCTGTGAAAGGAAGCATCAGTTACTACTCAACTAACCACAGAGACCTCACAGGAGGCCATAATTATTCTCAAAAAGGTATCTTAAAATAGTCTTTCTATGCATAAAAATGTCAACATTTTAAAGTCCTTCCATTCAAAGTGACTTCTGTAGGAAAGTTGTGGATTTCCAGCTTTTTCAGTGGTATCTGGAGCGGGATGAATGATGTGGAGGCCAAAGGTGGTTTTGTGCTGCGTTTGTGTTTTTCTGACCACCAGACCAGAAGAGATTGGCTTAGTCTCTGATGCAAGTTGGAGCACCTCAGGGGTGTTGTAACATATACCTGCCCAAATCATGATTGAAAACAAGGGACCACGGAAGCAGGGGACTCCTGGGACATGATTATGTACTGTTCATCCTTAAGCCACATGTCCTAACTGAGGGGAGCTTTATGCATATCTTTGTTATGTGGGGGATTCCTGATAATAGGAAATTTAAACACCAGTGTGCAGCAATGTTAGCAGAGGGCGGGATCTCTTTCCAGCTCCATGGAGTCAGGCAGCAATACAATTAATGGGAATAGCATGATGTTTTCTGCCTGAAAAAAAAAGAAGCCACTGCCTCAAGACTAGTTCTTACTTGTTTTGGGCCTTGGGCCAGTGTTGTTTTGGAGGAGAAAATCACAAACGTCACAGTGTCTTTTTAAACTAATAAGTGAGACAAACGCACATTTTCCAGGGAAGAGATCCTTCAGCCATGAGAAGAGGCTGTAACCAGGTGCACTAGAAGGCTATGCAGCAAACCCTTCTCTTAATTCCCCTGATGTACTCCAACAGGGCTCCTGGTGAGTTCAAGAGATGGTATCTGAGGAACCCAGCATGACCTCGCAAAAACCTTGTGTGACACAGCGGTACCTGATATAACCAGTGCAAAATCACCACGATAACCTAGCATGACCCACGAGATTGACCCTGTGACAACATTTGGTTTATTACAAATGACATGGATTTAATCACTCACTGGAGAATGCTGGATGACGCAGCACAGCGTTGCTCACTGTGGCTCTACTGAACTGGCACGCTCCGATTGGCTTTGGGAACACACCCATTGGGTGATTCATACAATTAAAGAGCTGCCAATCCTCCCAACACTAATGAAATACATCTCTATTTTACTGGTAGCACTTTCTAGCAACCCATTTAGGCTTTTCTGCTGCTCTCATCACCCTAAGGTATGAGCACATCACAATTTGATGGACAGCCGGTTTGCAGTTCAGGTTAAAAGGAAAACCTGATTCCAAATAGGATGGAATTGAATAATTCATGAGTTTATAAGCAGAATACAAATGTTCAGTCAGAAAATTAATTGCTGTCCTGGTTTAGCAGAGATTGGATGATGGACCCCACCTTGGGCAGGAAAGCACACAGTATCATTAACACAGAAATGTTAAGAACTGTGTGGTATAAGTAAACCAGTGTTATAAATCTGTTGCAAAGTGTGTAAACTATGTGTCAAATACGGTATGAGATTTCCTGCAGACCATGAGAAAGACACTGTGGTTCTTCTCCACTGGAAGGAAAAGTAAAGACAACTTCAAGGTGCACAGCAAGCAGCCCACCAAGGTCACTAAAGTATGAACACATGTCAGCTGGAGCATGGGACAAGGCTCAGTCCTAAAATTCATTTGAGTTGATTAATCCCATTCAATAGCACAAACCGACAAATAATTTTGCTTAAATTCCATCTGAAGAAGTTCTGTATACAAGGGTAATCCCAAATGATATAAATTCAGGGACATGCGAATGTTGTGGTAGTTTAAGACTCCTTTCCTCTGTCATTCTGGACCTGTTATGATTCAGACATGCTGGAAGATATAGTCCATCTAAGACAGCCAATAGGGTCTGTCGTGAACTAAACTAGTTCAATAGTATTGTCTCAAACCTTGCAATAGATCTAAATTGTCCTATTAGAGCTTCAGTTTCCCTTATGTCTTTTGCATGTCCCTTGGTCTAACATCCATGAGGATCTAGCTCACTTCCTTCTCTGCACGAAAATTAAATCTTCCTTCAGCTGTAGGTTCTCTCCCAATTCTCCCCTCACTTTGCTGCTGTACAATTAAAAACTCTCACCATCCTCCTAATCTAATGCCCTGGTGTTATCCCGATAACAGCATATAGAGATGTGAACTGATCTGCCTCCCATCTTGTCATCTTCTCTCACATATCCGACCCAGTTCCCAGGGCCTGATTTTGTACAACTACGAACATTTAGTCTTGAAAATTGATCACTGGCCCAGAGGCTAAATGTTTGTTATCCGGGAAAAAAAGATGACGTTACAATTATTCTTATTTTAGGTCCTGAAAAGGGCAGGAAGTCCTACCACATTAACAGTGAAAGGAACAAGAATGGCTCAAGAGAGTCTTGGCAGGTTCAAAAAGTCACAGCACTTGAAAGATAGTCTGCATTTGATCACCTATCAACAATTTATCAATAGCTCAGTGATTAAAAACAAAGCCCTTTCACTTCATTAAACGCATTCAGTACCGTTTGCTCTACATTCCAAATGGCTGAACTGATGTTCCAGTGCCGTCTATTTTTAGTCCTTATGATTAGTTCATTATTTGGGAAAAGCTACTGACTGTGTATCTGTTGCAGAGATCTATTTCTTCATGTGGATCCCAAGGAAGAGCAGGGCTTCATATAGGTCTTGAGAATTTATTTGGAAGTGGGTTCAACCACTGTCCCTGCTGTGGTGCAGCTCAGTGAAGTGATGAGCATGGAGCTTCCCTCTCCTTGAGTCCTTTATTTTTGTTATGGGCAAGAATCCCTGTAACGTATTACATCTTTTTTTTCCCCCAAGAATACTGAGATCTAGATTGACAAAACTAGCAGTCTCAGTGAGAATTAAACAAGATGCTCAAAATAAGTGATCTCTTGGGTGTCTGAGTAAATTACCACCTCCAGATCAGATCTTATTTATTTTCAGAGCAAACTATTTCTTTGCTGGTAAATCCTGCAGTTTTGTCATGAATCCAACGAATTTTCACTGGTAAGTGACAACCCTAGAGACAGAAGTGGCCGTGTATCCCCAGGGCAGATACCACATGGGCAAAAGCTTTCCAGCATTGCCTCTTCAGCAAGCTTCAGTCCTCATGTGAAAGGACAGGATCTGCAGGTCACATGAAGATTCGTCTCTATGTCCTTCAGCCCTGCCTGCTAAAACTGCAAAGGAGAAATCCAGCTGTGATGGCACATCTTCTGGCTCAGGATTTCTCAGGCATTTGCACACATGTTTGGGCCAAGCTCCATTTCAGAACCCCAAATAACACAATACTCCTACCATAAGAACAGAATGAGACACGATCATTCATTTCTTTCAGACCACCTGTAGTTACCAAGAAAGGGGGAAATCCCCTCCAACCACATAGACATGCCTATTCAGGGATACAGGAATTTGATTTGGATTGAGAACTGAGAGATACTCTTGCTATAAGTCTCCATGGCACAGTGTAGTGTGACCTTGCATGGGTTTTGGAAGCTGCACACCTGAGTAAGCGCTGCATCCTGACAGCTCTCAGACACATGGCTAATTTGCCTGTGCAGAGCACCATGCTTGAGTAGTCATTAGGGCTTGAAATACCTAAGCTAGCTTGCTTATGTGGGTATCTCCTTCTGGCACTGCCTGGTGCTGGGCATGCCCTATTCTGCATTCTGCTCCGCTTGGAGAAGGAGATGAAATCAGTTCTAGGTGTAATACCCTCTTACTGATGTCAAAAGCAACAGCACAGAAACAAATTCTACACATTTGCTGTCTTCTGCCTTGCTGCCTTTCAAATGTCATTTGTCATCTCAGATTGTCACTTCTTTGATGTAGGGACAACAGCTTTTGTGCATGCACAATGTCTAGCGTAAAGGTGTTTCCACCCTATGTGAAGTATTTTTGGTGCAGCTGCAATGGCACAATGGCAATAAAAGGTAAAATACTCAGAAAAACCTCTGCCGAAGAACAGCAACCAGAGAGGAGCACTAAGTGTTGGTTCCCCTCTTTACCAAAGATAATCTAGCCAAGCCATGGGTTTCTCTGCCATGAAAACTGTACCTCAGGCTTCCAGAAGAAGGACAAATTCATGTGCTTACAGCTGTGAGACCTGTCATGGTGCAGGAGGTGGTTGTCCGCCTTAAGTTGCTCACATAGGTGAACTTCTCAGCATTACCAAGTTGAGCCCAAAATTTTGTACGTCAGCTTCTTAGTTTTTTTGGTTTTTTTGTTTGTTTGTTTTTGTTTTTCATCACCTTTTCTTTTTCAGACTTTACTGAATGGAGCCACAACCACTGGCCACACCTTCCAAATTTCTGCATGTCCATGGTTGGTTGATCTATGTGGTTGATCCTGCCCTGTCTGTGTGTGTCTGAACTCTTCTTTCTTCCACAGGCTGGAGCAGGAAGGAGTGAGAGAAAAGGCCTTTAGTCATGGCAGATGCTGCCATCAGCTGATGAAAATCTATCGCATTCCACAATGCAGAGAAGATGGATGAGGAGGTCTGTCTCTCCATCCATCAGCTCCAGCTGATATTCCTGCTTCTCTCAGCAATTCAAATCTCTCCTGACTCTGAGTCCCAGGGTTTCTTCTGACTCATCTTCCTCTTTCAGGCTGTATTTCTCAATTATCTCCTTCCATCACTCACACTACATTCCTATACCGTCTTCCCTTGTCATGATGTGACCAAGTCCTGGGTCCCCTCTTGCTTAGTGTTTCCTTCTGGCTAACTGTCCTTTTTGGCTGTCACAAACCCTTCCAGTCCAAACTGTTCCTCTGTTTCCAGCATGCAGAGGTGCTTTTCTCCATAGCTGAGTCAGTTTATTCCCAGAAACAACCCGTCCCTTCAGATTCTGCAGAAGAATAAAAGTTCTCCCTGGTCCTAGTGCCTTTATATCCTCACAATGCTCTTTCTCACAGTCTTGCTTTGCTCTGAATGCTTTCCCCCTCACTGTTCCTGTAAATGTGGGCCAAGCTGCAATGATGCAGCACACAGAAAAACACCTTTCTCCTGTGATCTTAGACAGCCTCTGGAATTAATTCCTGGAAAGCCATTCTTGGTCTTTCAGAGTTACCTCTTCCTGCGAACAGATGGACAGAGAGATGGATGAAGAGGAGAAGAATGGAACAATGATCAGGAAAGAGTGGTACAATGACTAGGTGGTCAACTGAAATTTAGCAAAATTGTCAATCCCATGTATTTCCTGTGTGCTGTGCTGCTCTTTGCTTTGCAGGGTAGACCTATTATTTTCTCTGTTGTTCCCTTTCCCAGTGGCAAAACAGCTCTGCTTTGCTCTTGTCAGTTATTTCCTTTGAGATTGTTGAGTACAGTTCCAGTGGAGGTGTCTCAGCTAGAGGACGCTGTGCAATGTTCAGCTCCAAATAATCTCCAGCACTGAGCCTGTTCACAGCCACTCTGTTGCCCCAAACCCTTGCACTTCTTGAGACACCCTGTCATCCTCCTTGGTTTCCTCTCAAATCTCCTATTGAACTTTCTTGTGTATTTTCTCTTCCTTGTAAGAAATACATGGCTCCTATTTTTTGAGACACAAAGGCAGCAGGACACATTAAAACAACTCCATATCTGGAAGACCTAGGGGTCTAGCCCACTGTGCAACCCCTCCAAACCCCAGAGATATGAAGGAAGCTAACCCTGGTTACTTCTTGAGGGAGCAGCTACATGTCTCCGCTTCTGTTATTTCACAGGTCAACTTACAATTTCTCCTTGTGCCGTGTACACTGAGATGATAGGCCTCCAGGCAGGCAAATTATTTGAGGAATTTCTGGGACAGAGGCTTCTACACCAAACTGTAGCACTCCCATACCAAAAGCACACACTGCAGTGGTGCTCTGAAGCAATTGGAGGAGAAAGGAGCCTGGAGACAGCGATTCCTATACATTTCCTCCCCTCGCCCCAACTGCATTTCCACAGTGCATTGGGGATCTCTATCTCTCACTCAGTTGTTTCCTCTGGACATACCAGCCCCTCTTGCTGTTCCCAGAAGACACTGAACCCAGCTCTTCACCCTTCTTACAGTGTTCCTGCTGTCTCTGGCCAATTATGAACTCCCAAACGCAGAGACCCCATCCATCCTCTGGTCGTGAAATTCAGTGAAACTTTGTAGTGGCTTCCACCTATTCCCTGCACTTTATTTTTTGGTCTTTGAATAATTGATTTCTGTCTCCCTCCTCCCTGCCTTCACACAGGATGACATTCTTTTCTGCTCGAGTCCTTTCAGGCACTCCTGATCTTGAAGCTCCCCAATTACAACCACTTTTCTTGTGACGGTGACACCTTAAGAGACAACAGCAGCTGCCTATAAAAGGCCTCTGCCATCTGTTTCCTCTGCCACTTCTTGAAGACAGCCCTAGTTATATACAGAAAAATATTTATCACAGTTCATTCACTTCCTCACTCAAAAATGAGCAAGACAAAAATGTCTTCTTTCATGATTCTGCTTCTGCCCTTCAAAAACCCGTGACCTTCAGCCTAAGGAAAAGGGCAATGCTTGAATCTAAAAGGAAGCAGCAGAAATTCTTGATGATTGATCCCTTGAGACCCTTGTACTCTGAAGGGAGTTCTGGGGGGGCATCTCCATTCAGGAATGACTCCTCATGGCTCTCTGAAAGGCAAAAGTCAGAGCCAGGCCACTTCATCTCAACCACCAACCTTTCCTACCAATTGTACCTGAAAGGAAATGCACATGTGCACACACACGCACACTCATGAACACAGTTGAGAATCCTTTTCCACCACCTCGCCATAGAGGTTCAATGGGATGGGATCAAGGAGAGCAGTTCCTGCCCAGGAAGACTATTGGTTAGAATTGTAAAGGGAAGAGAAGAAATATCATCAGGGGTTAGGATCGGTGGCAAAAACTGAAGACGTGAGAGATGACGTGGAGAAAAGGGGAAGAAAAGAAAAATCAGTGAATTCTGAAGAAGAGTGATGAAGAGAATGAAAAAAAAAATTAGAATCAGGAGTTAAAAAAAAAAGAAGAAGGAAAAATATTAGGCCACATCCTCTGGTGAAGATAAAGATTCAGGAACAGGTTCTCAGAAATTTACTGTTTACAAGGGACAGGTCACCGTAAGGTTGCAGGAGTCAGCAAATAGGGTTGGATGAAAGTCGTTTGATTCACAGTGTCTCTGATCCTGAATGAACATGGCCATAAACCTGGGACATATTCAGTGTGCAAGCATGATCTATTGGACTGGAGCTACACTGGTGGTATAAACAAGATCTGAAGAGAGACTGAAGTTTAAGAATGAAATGTAGTTATAAAGCAGTGGGTGGAGAAAAATAAAACAGGCCCTAAAAATAAATATCATGTTCAGGAGGAGAACGAAAACTGAGAAATAGGAAGAGAAAAATCAGAAAGGGATAGAAAATCCAGGGAACGGAGGTGGATAGTGTTGTTCTTTATTTGACAGAATGTATACTTTATACAACAAGCTAAATCAGCAATTTATAGTTGTTTGCTTCTAGCAAAAACACACATCAGGAAAGTCCCTACTCATGAATAGGATGTCACTGCATTCTCAGGTTTTTGTATACCATCCTCATTTTCTGTTTTTCACAGCTACCAGATAGGAGTATATGCTCTGGGGGGAATAGGAGGTGCAGGATAAAGTCCATATGCTTCTCTGGGGAGTTATAGATTTGATAGGAAGCTAGAATAAATACTTTAGCAGCCTGTGCCACAGAAACAGAAGTGGATTTCACCTATTCTGCAGGGGTTGGTATGAAAACTCCGACTGTGTAGTTTGGAATTTTATGGGAGAGTTTTTCTGTAACACAAGGAGAACAAATGGGCCCGGAAGACAGAAAGCTGTCAATTAAAAAAAAAAAAAAGAGATTCAATGAAAGATAAAAATGCAGGAAGAAGAGAAAGAGAAAGGTGAATGCCAGCGGGTTCATGGTCCCCTCTGGCATTTTGCATGCTCACCCACTGAAGATGATGAGTCCATAAGAGGATTCTTGCCCCGAGGGGAGGGCAGCCAGGTTGAATTTTTCTGATGAAGGTGAAAGACAATGAAAATGTGAATAGTTAAAAGAGGAACTGCTGGACTGGGTGAGCAGCTGGCATAAATAAGTGCAGAATCTCATTAACTTTGGGGCTGTCGCACCCACTCACACTAGAAGTGAATCTAGCCCCTGGTTTATTGGGTACGTCACTGGCAAAGCAGGGACATGCGGTGACCTTGGGGGCATGGCTGTTTAAAGCACGCACAGCCCTTCCTCAGCCTCATTCTCCCCTTGCCTACATGGCCAGTGTAAGCAGCGTGGCTCCCTCCGAGTCACTGAGGTTACATCAGTGCAAACAAGGGGAGAATTGGGCCTCCATCTCTTGTGCATAGAAACACTACAGTATTGTACGTCATCAGATGCTAGTTCAGTAATCATTTTCCAGAGATACACGAGAAAAGAGACAACCTTGTTTCTAATTTAGTCATGATAGCATCAAAGAGACCCAAAGCCTATTGCTTTCTGGGAAGCAGGGACTTCAACAATAATAATTCTTTGCACATATATAGCACCTTCATTGCTAACTACTTACTTTATACCCTGGGGTGTGAAGAAAAAGGACTCCACTTAATTCCATATGCTCTTAATTGGTATCTATCCCAGATCCTTCCTAGAAAAATATGATAGAAATACCTAAACTCACTGTTAATTTGTCAAATTAGGGCAGTCATTGACACCAGCAGAGACACAGGCCTAGTTTGCATCTTACATTGCAACTGCATAGCATAGCATCTAGAAACAAAAGAAATGCCAGACGAAGTAAATATGAGCTCTGTTTAATCCCTGACAAATATTTCAGGGAAGAGGCAAGAACCACATGGCAGTCAGATAGGGGATAGACTGCCCTTGTGAAATGTAATCCTAGTTTTCATGGAGACTGGCTTAATTGCTGAATTACAAAACACCCAAAATGCTGTTCACATCCATTAGGAGGACGCTTAATTTTCGTGAACTCTGTCATAAAGGCCCACTTGCTTGCTAAATGTTGTTAAAATCTTGGCCACGAGAGCTCCAATGGCAATGAGCTCCACAGCCCTGATACGCATCAAATGAGAAAGCTCTAACTGGGTCTCCAGTGACTCACATCAGGTCCTCTTGTCTGTGTGTTACAAAATGGGGAAATCAAGAGCTACTGATCCACCTTCTCTAACCCATTCATTATTCAACACAATCCAATCACTTTCCCTCTCATTCACCTCCTTTTCCAGGCAAACACGTCTAGTCTTGCAGACTGCCTTCATACACACAGTCTTTCCTACTCTTCCTTGTCCCTGTCCCTCTTTTATGATCCCTATCGTGACTTTGCAACACCCCACCCTTGGACAGCCCTTGCTCCTGCACTCTCTGCTATCCTTCCTGGTCTGCTTCTTTTGCCCGGGGACTTGCTGCTGGTGGGTTTTCTGTCTGCAGCCGTGTGCTGCTGTGGATCACTAACAGCAATGTCCCTGTTTCTGGCATCCAGTGAGTCACCACGGTTCATGGAGAGCCCTGCACGATACACAACCCCCCCTTTTCTCCCCAGCCAGCGATACCCTCTGCCCTGCCTAACTGAGGTTCATTCAGCCTACCACCTGTCCTGGAGCCCCCAGCCCCATTCACCTTACCCCCCCTAGGTGTTCCTGAGAATCCCAGAGAAAATCATCCCCTTGTAAACAGCTTGAAAATGTTGACTGCTCGCTGAGGCTCTTCTCCCTGACAACCAGAGATCCTTCACTGTAGTGCACAACAACTGCCCCAGGGTTATGGCTACAGAGACCCTTATTTTCCATTTGGATCCTGGCCTGATCCATGTCTGAGGGTTTCCAGGGAGGGTATTTAGGGCTGCCATGAGCTCCTTCCAGCCCAGTTGCTGGCTGCACGCAGATGAGCCAGCTCATCGGCTGAGCTGCCAGTGAGCCCTCTGGCCACAGGAGGTTGGAGGCAGCAAAGTGGAGGGATGTTGACTTGACCACAGGCAACGAGCAATGAGGGGAGCAGAGGGAGGGGCTCGGGTCTCGCCACCCTCAGATGTAGCTGGGCTGCCCTAGGGGTAACAAGAGACAGCGACAGCAACTGGTGTCATACACTGCTTGGAGGAGGTGACACACTGGACAGAGAAAGGAGGAGGGGGACAGCCAGGGAGGGATTGGAAAAGTGTTGCTTTAGAGCATAGAGGCAGCAGAGCTCCAAAAGAATGGGGTCCTTTAGCTGGGGGGAATGACTGTATGTAAGGTGGGGGAAAGCCAGAGGGAAATGATGGCAGGGAGAAGAGGAAAGAAGATAGAGAGATGAGATGGCAGGAGCAGAGGAGGCTGAGAAGAACAAGGACAAGATAATATAACAGAGGAAAGAGCAAGGGGGATGGGATTCAGAGAACTTGGAGAGAAACAGGGAGAAATAACAAAGGAGAAGATGCTTTTGAGAGAAACCACAGAAGATGAAAGGGAAAAACAAACAGGAAAAACAAGGGAGGGAAACAAGAACAAATTAAAATGGAGATGGATAGAATGAGTTAAAGATGGAGGGTGAGGGAAAAGCTGGGGTCATACGGGCAAGGGAAAAATAACTTTTAGATGTATTGCATTTACAATACATTCTGCGTATGCCTAACCTGTTCTGTGCTCCCCCTGCTGCGTGGCTGTTGCTCTGGGATGGGGGCTGCAGGGGGAGGATATGGAGCAAGAGCCCCGCTGCAATCCATTCCCCCGGCAGCAGACCCCTTCCCTCCCCAGGAGCCTGCTGCAAGGGGGAAGGATTCATGCCGGTGAAAAGCAGCACAGCCCTCGACGAGTGCAATATGGAAGGGAGAAGCAGTGCAGAACGGAGCAGCGAGGGCTCCCCCTGGGATAAACGGGGTATGCTTGATTGGGAATCTGCTCTTAAATCAGGGGCAGGGGGCAGAGCCATCTGAGAGCCTGAAATGTTCCCTGCTCCCCACGGCAACCTCCTTGCTACTGCTTTTAAATTAAATAAATATGGAGATTCTGCTGTCAAACCTCAGCAGTTCTCCTCCCCCAAAACTCTTGGTTAGACCGTACCAAGCCGCAGCCAAGTGAGACATGGGCTCAGAGGGCTGTATGGGGGAAAGGATGGGTTAAAAGGGAAGCATCGGATAGGAATAGCTCCTGGTCTCCCTGGCAAAGAGGCATTTGTTCTATCTCTGTGTTATTTCTTTATACATTACTGCTGCCACACTGCATCTCCATGTCCCTCCCACTGCATTTCGCTCTCACTCTTTTCAACAAGGCAATTTCTGGTGCATATCAGGACATTATTAACCCATTCCTCTTTCTCTGTCAGTAGGAAGATCCGTAATTTAAAAGCAATTTAAAAGTCAGTTCTAGCAACTCACTAGTCAGGAACAGCATTTCCTAGTCAAATCTTACAAAGGAGTTGAGCTTGCAGGTCTCAGCCCCTCAGACCACTGCCTTCTTGGTGACTTCAGTCAGGTGTGAATTTAAGTTGAGAGGAGAACCAAACCGACCCAAGTCTGGGATCCTGAGCAGTTCTTCCTCACCATCTGCTACCCCACTTTTTAAAATTCTTCATAATTTAAAAATCTTCATCAAAAGCCTGTCCAGTTCTGAATCTTTTTCTTCCCAGCAGATGCAGTACCAGCAGCGATCAGCTGTGTGCCAGACCATGTCCTCCTGCTGCATCTCAGGCCTGGGTTAGGATGTTTCTGGTCCTGAACTGTGAAGACACAGAGGCCCTAACTTAATCTACTGCTATGTCCACTGAATTTTCAGAAAATGCCCTGGATTAGGTCAGCAAGGATCAGAGGAATGGACTCTGGTAGATTTGTGGATCCTTGGAAGTAGGATGGCAGGCAATCCTGCAGGGGAAAACTAGGGATGCTGACAGAGATAAAGGGTTAAATAAAGAAAATTGGCAAAGGTAAGAGGAAAATAGGGAAAAAACCTACTCATAAGATGGATATTCAAGGAAAGAGGTGCACCAGGAACAAACAGCAGTGGGAGAAAGACGTGAGAAGAAGCGACGCAGTGCAAGAATTATCTGGCAGAAGCTTGTCCACTGCCTGTGCTCTGCCTCACTTTGCTGTCAGGTCTTCATTTTTGCAAACACTGAATCTGCACTTAGCTCTCATGCGCTGTTCAGATATAACAAGCTGGAAAGGGAACAGATCAGCTCATTAATTTTCCTTGGGAAGGGTCTCCAGGCAGGAATTATTTTCTCCACCAACATCCATTCAATTACTTGCCTTCACACCAGTCAGATCTACAGGGATGTCTAACCCCATGTGCATCACTCATGCCTGCCTGCCCTGGACTCTTCTCTCCCTCCTTCTCTGTATAAAAGCCTCCCAGACCTATCCCTTTCCTAGTAATAAAGACAACATGACAAAACCAATAACCTGCAGATATAAAATACAATTCATTTGCTTTCTTCATAAGACTCTGATAAGGCATCATCCCTCAATTTTTGAGATCCTATAGGAGATCTACAGGAGCTAATGAAAGAATTAGATAAGGCATCACTCATAATAAAAAGTGGTTTTAAAACATTCAGTGCCAAGAAGGAATTAAGCTGGAAGATCTGCAGCCATTTCGAAGTTGTAAGAGGTGCAGTATCCATGTGGGGCATGAGCTTGCAGATCTCAATTGCTTGGTGTACATATGTGTTTTATGCCTAAACAGTCAAAGGGCTGAGAAAAGACATTTTTCTTGAAGGGTAGAGACTTTTGAATGGCCCCAGGACACATTTGGGCAGCCCCAATGTCTGAGAAAGAATCATTTTGAGGAAGATTCAGAAAAAAATCAGAAGCATGTTCTGCAGCAGTGTGAACCAACGCCACCTGACTGCTTGAGTAGGGGTGCAAGGTAGGACACAAGAAAGGGGGGGAAAGAAATCCCAGCAGAGGAGGAACTTCCCAAATGACATTCCCCTTTGAATCAATATAAAGATCTGAAAACACTGACTGGAAATCCATTGTGGGGTACAAAATGACTGAAGAGAGGAGAACCCAAAAATTGTAAGCCTGGGGACCAAACTCTTCAAGAGGCACTTGCAATTCTGACCATGGCGTATCTGTGCATACAGCCAAAGACTAAGTCCTCGCATCCATTTTTGCTACTGGATCTCCTGGACAGGAAGACAAAATATAGTTCAGAACAATAACTTGAACGTGAGGTGTCCACCATCTCTGACAGCCTACAGTGTTGACTAAAGCCAGTGCTCCTCCACATACCCAGAAATGAAGGTAACACTGTCAGAGGCTTCCTACCAGTAGCAGATGGTAGTTTGGACTTCTTATTTGACTATTTTATTGCTAAAAAGCCTTCTGCCCTCCTCTTCATTATCCCCCCTCACCCTATAGACCTGCCCTGACACCCACCCTAGGCAGAAGAAGAGTGTCTGTCCCACACTCTTCGTCAGGTGCCTCTGCCACACTGTGGGAAGGCTGTGAACCGAATCCAAGTGTTTTGCCCTTTTTTCAGCCTCCTGGGACCAAGCTCTTCCCTCCACTAATCTGCCAACCCTCAGTATCGTGGGAGAAAGAAGTTTTTGGTGCATCCTTCTCTCTCCTGTTCACCAGCAGAAAGCATTTACCAGGGAGAGCAAATCAACCAGGAACACCTTTCTGATTCCTTCTGCTGAGAAAGAAGACAACCCCCTCTAAGGTGATCAGACGTGACAGTAAGAGACCTGCCATCCAAGGGCTGGTGGGGATAGTTGTCTGTGCTGTCCTGGGACCAAGAGGGTGCCAACCACCACCCCACGCAGGCTGTGGGGCCGCTGGAAGCCAAGCGGAGGCATCTCAGCGGTGGCAGTGCCAGACCCGTGTTGTGCCACTCCATGAGGGAAACCTGTGCCCAGGCCCTGCTCAGCATGTGCCTATGGGGGATGGTTTTGCCTTCTGCTGAGATGCTTTTTGCTACCAAGCCTTTACCCAAGTTTTAAAACAACCTGTGCCTTCAGGCGAGGGCTGGGCTCAGCTCCCCTGTGGTGCGTCGCACCCTCCTACCCCACTTACCAGTGCTGCCCAAAATTCAGGGGCTGGGAGAAGGGACCAGCCCAACCCTCACATGGCTGGGGCGATGGAGAGCACCGTGCCAGGGCCATGCAGCTTGTGCTCAGGCTGCTCTTCACACCCCTCACGCAGGGCTGCAGTTCGAGCCTGCTGGAAAGCATCAACAGAGAGGGCAGGGGGCCTGGGCTGGCAGCACAGCATTGGGGGGGCTGGGGGCACTTCAGAGCTTTTAATTGGAAGCGTCCTAGCACGTTCTTTTGCCACGCAAGCCACTTTTCCACAGTGCCTGTGGGGTCCTGTCAGATGTAAAGGAGAAGGAGCCCCGAGCTCCTCCAATCTGACAAAGCTCACCCGCCCCTTCCTTCTCCCCCTCAGACCGCGTCCCTCTGGGTACGCTTCTGTGGGCAGATAGACATGATCTGAATTCACTGCCTCACCCGGCTGTGCTCCTCATACCTCCTGTCTCCACCCCAGCCTCCCTCCGCCCTCCAGCTTGGGGACGTGGCTCGGGAAAGGAGTTCAGCCCCGCAGCCTCTCTTTCCCGCATGGCTTTGCATTTGGGCTGCTTTTTTTTTTTTTTTTCCCCTTTCAATCTCTCATTAATTTTTAATTAAGGAGATGTGTCCTTCCCTGGTTGTAATGAATATCTGTGTGAAAGGCTTTTCATTTTTTATTAATATACGGCTCTATGTATTTATCTATTTGGAGGAAATCTGTGCATGTGTGAGCAAGTGTGTTTTAAACATCCCCCATTAATTTACTGCTATTGATTTTCTGGCTTGGATACAGCATATAGTATTCAGCATAGAGCTCCTCTGCAGGATATGTTAAAAGGCAGCAGTTTGGGTTGACAAAGGGCACTAAATGCAGTATGCGTCAAATAGACCATCGCTCAATGAAGTCACTTAGCTATTCAAAACATGTCCAGCCATCACTCAACCGTTTGCACCAAGAACGGGGGAGAAATTCACGCTTCTTCCCGGACACAATCATTTCCAAACAGCAGCTTTAGCTTGCTTTGGTGAGAGACATCAAAACATACATAGTTTATTCCCCGCTTCCCCCTGCATTCCATCTCCTAGTGTCAGGCTAAGAAAATCAGTTCTGCGGTACCCACTCCCCGTTCTCTCCCATCAGGGAGCTCCAGGCACACCCAGCTCCGGTGGACACCGGTAGACACTGATCTTATCCCTGGATGTCCATGACCCCCCTGGCAGCCCACCGTCCAGCTGGGAGCTGATTCATAAGCAGGGTTTTTACAATGGGCTGGAATGTGCTCCTGTGCTCTCTCCTCCTCACTATGTGTGTAACATAAACCACACATTTACATCCGTTGCCCCTATCCCTTCAGCACAGGCTGAAGACCACCTCCCCAGCCCACACGTATGCCAATAGCAGTACTGAGCAACACATATTTAAAAGAGAATCACTGGCCCCTCTTTTTCTTTCCCCCTCCCTTAGGAACGTCTGATTCCAGAAGTTGGCTGCGGCGGTGTCTCTTCTGCCATCAGACATGTCACTGAGTTGCTGTTCAGTTTCACCACATCAGACTTAGGCTGATTTTTCCGTTCAGAGATTTGTTTATTTTTAGCCTTTACCATAAAACTTAAAAAAAAACCCCAAAAACCAAAAAAACCCCACCCCCCCCCCCAAAAAAAAAAAAGCCCAGAACAAAACCTCCCTTTCTAACAACAAACAAACTGGGGAAAAATCCCAGTCCCAAAACCAAACCAATCAGCCACCAACCTTTGCACCCAGCCCAGTGAGATGTGGTTGCTTACAGACATTACAAAATGCTCTGAACTCTGCTTGAGAAGACTGTTATTGTGAGATTTACTGTGCGAGGCATTTTGGACATAACAGGGTTGCTCCCCTTTCTCTCTTTTTTCCCTCCTGAAGTGAAGTAATAATTGCATCCAAAGTACTTTGCAGTCCCCCCCCTCCCCACACTGTCCCTCACTCACAGTCCTGTCTTTGCAAATAAGCCATTTGCAAAGAGAGCAATTATTTCACTCTGTGGTTGCAGCCGAAGCACAGCAATAACACAGCATTTTGGCATTGCTTACCCAGGCAATACAAACAAGCTGAAGACAGGCAGACTGCACAGTTGCTTTTTGAAAGGGTCTCTCGGTGGTTTTGTAACACACACATTATTCCAGTTGGAGAGAGGAAGTGAATTTTTGGGAAAGGTGAGAAGGGGGAGAGTGGGAAAGAGGAAGGGAGAAAGGAATGGTACAGTGAATGTTTTGCCTGTCTTCTTGCCTCTGTGCCCTGAGTAACTGAGCCCACCACTCTCAATCCATGGTGAAAGGAATGAAGTGAGAAAATGGTGGAATGTGGAGGGATTTATTGGGGGGAGGGAGGGGAAACATGGGGTGGTGGGAGAGGAAGGGGTGGGGGAGGTGGGGTGTGGAGGTCCAGAATCAAATACCTTCCAGGCAGCAGGTTCTCCATAATCCAGAATGGGTCATGACTTCCTCGTTCTTTTTGCTGGTTTCGTTCTCACTGACAGTTTTAGTCTTGCAAACCCCTCTGGAGTAAAGCCAGTAGTCGGTCCCCACAGCTATGGTCATCAGGCTGAAGGCAGCGAAAGCACCAACGGTGGTTAAAAGCATCTGAACACCTCTGTCAAAGAGCCCCATAATTCTTCATTATACAAATACCCAACCGCCTTCTGATTCTTGGGGTGTGTGTGTTTAATAAAATAAAAGAATAATAACTCCGACTAATAATATAATGGGTATAGAGAGAGAGATAGATATCAAAAAAGGGAGGTAAGAAAGCCCACGGAAAAGAGTGTAAATTAGAAAGACCACACGGGAAGAGGCTTGCCTTTTAAATCGGAAACGTTCTGGTTGAAATATAAAAAAAGGAAAAAGGAAAAAGAAAAAAAAAAAGAGAGAGAAAAGAACCAAGAAAAACCAAACAAATAAAGAGAGAACCCCCCCCAAAATGAGACGCCTTAATCCCTTTTTCTAAAATTCTGGTCTCCAGTTTCCATATGTAATGGCTAATTTGGAGATGGCTTCCACAGTGAACAGGGGAGCAGCAGCAGCATCCTCAACACAATCTCTCATTATCTGGACCTAGACAGTTAGAGACTGTAAGAGCAGAGATGCAACCTTCAGTCTTCTTGCTTAGCTCTGCAGCCTGCGCCATGAAAATCCTTTTCCTTCCCAGTTATCTTCCTTGGGTTTTTATTTTTTTTTTTTCCCGGCAGCGGCAGTCGCTCCAATCCTCTCTCACTTTTTCTTGCTTGCTTTCTCCTTCCTTTCGCTCTCTCCTACCACCAAGCCAGAGTGCCCAGTATACTGTAAGCCCTTGATTTCAGCTGAACAGGTGCCGAGGTCTCGCCTCCCATGGCTTTTCCGCACAGCCGCGGCGCTCGCTCCCGGCGGAGGTGGGCGAGGAGACAGGGGGGCTCCTGGGGCTGGGGGGCTGTAGCGGGAAGAGGGGGACAGGCTCGGCGCCTCTCCCGGGCGGGGGGCGCGGAGCGGAGCCCGGCTGCGGCCCCCCCTGCCCCGCGGCGGCCCCCGGCGGCTCCCGGGCCCCGCTACTGCATTAAGGCGGCGTTNNGCCGGCGATGCTGCAGGACAGCTCCCCGGGCGGCGGGGCGGGCGGAGCGCTCCCGGGCCGCCGGTGCTGCAGGACAGCTCCCCGGGCGGCGGTGCGGGCGGAGCGCTCCGCGGCCCGCGGTGCTGAAGGACAGCTCCCTGCCCGCGCCGCCCGCCCTGCCCGCGCCGCCCGCGCCCCAGCATCCGCGGGCGGCAGCCGCGCTCCTCCTCCGCCCCGCTCCGCTCTGCGCGCCCAGGCGGCAGGCAGCAGGCAGGCAGGCAGGCAGCAGGCAGGCAGCGAGGGGCGGGGGGGACAGCCTGCCCCCGCCCTGCGCCTCGCCCGGCGCTGCCGACACCGAGAAGGGTCGCTCCCCCCGCCGGGGACCGCCGCGGAGCTCAGGGGAAGACGTCGCTGGGGTTCTCCCTCTCCCCCGCTTTTGGTCTTTTACTCCCACCCCACCCCAGCCCTTTTCGCATCCCCGCCGTAGGTGCCCGGAGCTGCGGGTGCGACCCGCACACCGCTGTTAGACCCGCACAAAACTTCAGTCAGCCGTTTCTCTGCCCAGGGGATGGGTGAAATGTAACTTGGAAGGGTAATTTAAAAACAAGCATGTATTTCTGCTCTTATCGCTGTTGTTGTGGGGGTTTTTTGTGCTTCCTCTTCACTCTTCTTGGGTTCGCTGCAAGTTGCATTTGTCTTGGTGTTGCTGGTTTTCTGTCCCTCTGCCTCCTCCTGACCAGTGCTGTGTGGATTCAGTGTATGCGTTCTGACTTTGTCTTTAGAGCCTTCTGTGAAATCCCAACGCCTGCTCCAAGAAGCAGACATTTTGGGAAGATTCTTCGTGAGAACGGACGATTTATGGTAATTACTATCATTTTGTTAAGGAAAGGAACCACCAAAACTGAATACCTCCACCCCCACCACCCCCGGAAAGCAATTCACCTTTCACATCCTCATTTTACACATAAAGATGCATGAGCTGAATGGATGCAGCCTGAAATCTATCACTGCTTAAGTTTCCTGTGTCAGACACAACCTGATAGTACTGGGAGCATACACAAAATTGTGCAATGCTGACATCTAAGTATGTCATAATCCTCTCTCTCTTCCTCAGCAGTATCATTACACCAGGTTAATTACATTAGTCACCTCCTGGTTCTATACATGTAGCTGCTCATTAATGCAACAATCATAAAGAAAAGAAATAATCTAATTCTTGATGCTACCAGATCAAATTCATTGTTCAGTGAAAAGGAGACCAGAAGAGCTGCTTTAGGTTCACTGCTGTTCTGTGCGGGGGAGCAGGCTTGAGGGAAGAGAGTGCTGGGAAGTTGAACCACTTGGAGGGTTTCAGCCATGCTGCAATTTCATAACTCCATTTATCTCTTCTCCCTCTCTGGGTGCTGACTCGGACTGCTCTTTCAGGACAATTTGCCCCAGGACTATTGGACATGACAGACTCTACAAGAAGCAACCAGGGAGCCACTGGCTGCCCTACAGACCCTTGATCATTTCCCCTACTTGGAGGGCACAATCCGGGCTGTCCTCTCAGTTGAGACCAAGGCAGAGATGTTTACTGACAAGCACCCATGGTGTCTGGCATCAGCCATATGCAGATCACCACCAGCAGGCAGGAAAGACAGAAGAAGGGAGGAGTGGTAGGAGACATCACAGATTGAGACCACTGAAATATTTTTTTGGGACAAATATACCCTGGCCTAATCTGGGGGAATCTGAGCCTTGCCCTCTGCCATAGGAACCTGGGGGCCTCTTTCTGCACTCATGGAGCTGTCAAACTACTGGGGATAAGGCAGGGGGGAGATGGCCCCAAAGCATCTTTAGTACTCTGAGTACAGCCTACTGCAAGAGTGTGGAAGATGATAGCTTGTGGACAGGCTCTCTGAACCATTGTCCTTGGTGCAAAGGAATTTAACAGACAGAGAGATGCAGAGAACACTCCAAAGAGTGTTGTCCTTAGTGCTGAGAGTGTCTCTCTTAGTGTTGGGAGATTATGGCTCCACAGGAATGGTCAGTGTTGAAGAGGAGGACCTGTGAGGGTCTTAGCTGGGAAAGCTAGAGAAGATCACCTGAGGATGTCCCCTTACATTTCCACTGAAGAGGGAAAGCATAAGGGAAGAATAAGTACTTCTTGGGACTCCAAGCATTTTCTTTTTGTGGTCATCCCTCTCCAGCCCCACCCCTGTATTCAAGTCTTCTCATTCTTCAAAGAAAGGTAGAAAATCTGGGCTAGGAGCCTGAAAGGTTCTGAAGAGGGAAAACGTCATCTGGATATTCTGGCACTCAAATCCATTGGGCACAAACATTCCATGTGTGGACAGGAAAAGCACGCTGGAGGTCTGTGAAGCTCATACCTCCAATGAAGGTGGGCTCCTCAGTTACTCTGTACTCTCAAAAATGTGTATTACAGCAACAAGAGCGGGGCATATTCTCCCCAAAGAAACTGCCAATGTAAGAAGGCCAGGTTTGCAGGGTGGCAATTTCTTTCATCTCTGGCTAGGAGGAGTGAGACCTATGAGAGCTCAGCACATCTCAGCATCAGAACTAAACACGGCTTCCTGCCTCACACTTCTCAATTTCCAGAAATAATTCCCTTCCTGCTACCCTACTTATGCACTCTTAGACCATTCAAAATAATCCCTCTACAGTTCTAAATGCCACAGGAGAAGAATGGAACAAAGGCAATGCAAATGCCAGACTGTCCTGTGTGACTGCTTGTGCTGTGGTTAGATGCTGTGCTGAGATTTCATCTTTCCTACAAAGAATCATTAAAAATGATAATACAAAACAAGAATACAGGATAAAAACACCGACAGATTTTTACAACAGTTGCATCTTCTTGAATAGTGCAACACGGAATGACATCTATAGAAGAATAAGGAGAGAGAAATTAATAGTCTGGAGGAAATAGAGAGATTTTAAATTACATTTTAAATTACTTGAAATGAGAAGCTGATGAGACAGGGAGCCACAGGAAGTCTGCTTCCAATGGCAAACCAAGAGTGCTGCTATTTGTGGAGAGAAGGGGCAGTGCTGTAGGAAAAAAGGGGCATGAGAAAGATGCAGGAAGCGAGATGAAGGGCACAAAGTTGGAAGCAGCTCCATGGGATGGTAATGAGACTGAATAGAGTGTTTGTGGACTGAATGCTGAAGTGGAGCTCTTTGGCATGTAGGATACAATCAGACAGCAATAGTGCATAAAAATTGGTATCTAGGAATCTTCATCCTGGGGAGGCCAGCTCAGAAGGAGCAGCTGTAATGAGATGTAAAAGGGATGGAGTTGATGCAGCTGTATTTGCAGGCAGAGCAGAGGTGTTAATAGGCAGATGCACCAGCAGAGGAGATGTTAGGAAAAACAAATTGGGGTTAGGGTGGTGGTCACAGAACTGGAAGCCAATAGGGCAGAGAAGATAAAAGTGAGATATGGTGCAGAAAGAGAATTAAAATGTAAGATAGTTCATGGGGAAAGAAAAATGTCACATGGCTGTATGGGGGCAGACAAGAGCAGAGGGAGCAATCAGAGCAGTCATCACTGACATCCAAAGCCGAGGGTCCCGAAGCACTTAAGAAACATTATTCACATTGTACTGGTGGTTTTCTTAGACCAATTTAACAAATCAGCAAGCCAAGGAAAGAAGATTTTTTTGTGTGTTTTGCCAAAGAATCACAGGTGAAGGAACTAGAAACGGAGATGAGATACAGATAGGGAGATGAATACACACTAAACGGCCTCACTGGTCCTCTTTTCTTATCTTCAGGTTCATATAACTTGGAGATTGACTTATAAGACAATTTAAACATCAAACATTCAATATTACAGCCAAGTCATATCTAACATAACACTTTCTTATGGAGAGTTAGAAGAAAATAGGAGACACAGGATACAGAAATCTAACAATTAAAATGAGAATATATTTCAGTGCAAAACTGGTGTGGGTGCTGCCCTCAGAGTGCACAAAAAACTCTTGTGATAGACAGGAGGGGAACTCTGGCAGACACCAAATACGAGGTTATAATGCTGCCAATAGATAAGTCCCTCAGTTTCTGACCTATATCCTCTTCCAAGCTGTATGTTGAGCAAAGAGTTAATTTAGCCTCTCACAACACTCTGTTACAAAGTAATATGTTCATCAGTTTGCACAGGCATGGAGGCACCGAAAACTTCAGAACAAAGCCCAACCAAGTAAAAGTGTTTAGCTGATTTCACTGGGATCTGGGTGCTGTCATGAATGAGTTGGGTACCCACGGATACCCATGAAATCTGTTTCAGATTGAGTCTTGAAGCTATAACTCCTGTGCTTCCCATGTGAGACTTCTTTTTTTCATCCAACCTTGTCTTCCATTGGATGGTAGCGTTTGAATTGTTTGCTACTTGAAGACAGCTGGGGGAAAAAAAAGTATCATCTCATGAACCCCATGGTTGATTTCTTCAAAAAAGGAATTACTTCCTTCTTTACTTGGAAGAGATAGTTGGAGAAGACTGAGATTCCCAGGATGATTTTCTGCCATGATGAGTTGCTGGGATGTGAACTATTTTGCCGCCCTTTCTCTTTCCATGCTGTGCTAAGGTTTGTATGTACAGCAGCCTCCTAATCAATAGAAATAGAAAAAAAAAATCAATGCCTGCAACCCATTAGCTCTAACAGAGGGCAGGCTGCTAACAAGTCACTCTAGCTGGAATTCTAGTATTTGGTAAAGCATTCTCAGTAAGGATGCATGCATACACATATATACAAACTTCCCGAGTAAGACTAGCAGAGAAAATAAGCTGTGAGAACATTCCCCTCCCACCAGCATGTCTATCCCTACATATTGGCATAACGATGCTAAACTAAAGACACCATCCCCCACTCAGATGCTGTCCCTCATTATTACCCTCTCCAGAGCACACGGTTTTCTACAGTTGATCTATAATTCCAGGCTACCTTCATGCTGGACTATCCTGTGTATAAATAAATACATGCCTCTACACACTCTTACCCCCGCATAAACCATACACCAGAGAAATCCAGCTTAAGACCCATTTATTCACAAGCATACAGCCATTACTTTTCTTTTGCTGTATTCCCAGATCCTTCATGGAAATGCTCTTTTTTTCTTGCCATTCATATCCAAAGCCAGGCATAGATAGTTCCCACCAACATCTACATACATCCAACTCTGAAACCATATTCCAGGCAACAAAAAGTTGATGAAAAGGTTATGGCACAGGTTTTGTAATCAGAATCTGTTCTAAGGTCAAGGCACAGGGAAAGGTCTCCAGAATGGATCAGAGAGGCAATGGGTCTCACTGCCCATTGTGCCTGAAATATGGGCACAAATAACTGTGTTGCCCACAGTAAAGCCTTTTTCCATCCATCCACTGACTGTAACTAGATTAAACTCTGATCTGCATGTTATGGAAGTGATGATCTCTTCTGGTCAACTTCAGAATCCTCAAGTTAAAAGAAGTCATCATTTTGTGACAAACTGGTTTATGAAACACCAGTGAGGAAATGTGCATTGGCTGTGGTTTAGTTCTTGAAGAAGAAACAAGCTTGTTTTCATAGCAGTAGTCAGAGAATTGCAAAGAATAAGAAAAAAAAGACAAAGGCCTTATTTTATTTTTTTTTCCCGAACTGAAGGTTTTCAGAATCTTCCCGGAAGCATCAGCACAATGATAAATGCTGAGGCAAAGGTGAGGCCTACAGTGAAGATGGTTTGTGTTGGCAGTGATCGATATTCTGTGATATCAATCTTTCTTTTAGTGTAAAGGGCAGAGATGGGAATAGTCTAGAGGATACTGTGCAGCCTTGTCTATTCAGTATCATCATTTAAAGTCACAATCCAGTCCAAATATGAGCTTTTGCCATCTAGACCTCTGCAGCTACAGAGGTATCACTGGGGTTCCTTCATGGGGCCAACTTGCTGTCCTAGGTCTGGTGGTACAAGTAACCCTTCTGCAAGACAACTATGCAGACTTTCATCTTCTTCAGGAAATCCCTAGCTCTTCTGTCAGATAGTTTAGGGTATCAGGGGAGGAATATTGAACTTTTAACTCCTCTGACACTCAGTAATAAATCAGAGTTAAAAGAGGTTCTTGAAGGAACATCCTAAGGAAAACAAGAGAAATGGTTAGTCCCGAGGTTAGGTTATTTCATCTCTCTGAATTTTCAGAGGGACAAATCAAGAGCAGCACATATCCCAACACCTATTCAGAAGTTTAGTTTCTAAGAATTTTCTTAGAAAATTCAGAATTACCATATCCCACTGATGTCAGAAACAGGCCACCAATTTTAATGTGAAAACGATTTATTTCTGCAGTCCCACATAGTCAGAGAGGCATCCTGTGAGATGTGTACATACCTAAGACACTGTTTCAGAGAAGGTCAGCTGATATATTGTGTCCACAGAGCTATTGTACGAATCCCTAGGATTTGGTTTCATATTACCATTGTAATTGTTTAGGATACCCCACGTGAATTCCTGTAAAAGAAGGAGGTTGAACACATCAGACTAAGCCAGTCAAACGCTAGACTAAAGCATTATGGTGATGCACACAAGAGTATTCCATGGATAGAAATTGTCAAGAAGTGGTATTCTCTGCCTTGGGAATAAAGATCTATTTAAAAAAAGTAAACAAAACACATACATCTATTTTGGCTTCTAACTCCATGTTTAGACATCGAAGAACTGTCCTGATTTTCAGCTAGGCTGCACAGTCAGCATCTCACATAGAATTTAGAGAGATGTAGGGCCTCCAAACACCTCTAAAAATGTGGATTTCTGTTTTGATGCTTTAACGTCATTTTAACAGAATAGCTTTGACCTCATAAACCAACAAATTTCTTAATAGAAATTAAATCAAAAGTCCCAAGGCCAAATGGTAGGTTCATCATCAGTATTTGGCACTTTCAATCATTCACTGCAGCTACAGACCACTTTTGAAAATTTCTGGGAACGATCTGAAAACAGAGTTTACTCATATGGTGGCAAATCATGGAAAGTAAGGAGTCTACTGCTGGGCAAGGCAATTCCCAGCAGTGTACTTGGCTCATAAAGCTCCACCAGACCAAGGTCAGGACCTTGGCTATGTGTTGGCTATGTGGGCCTCCTTGGCAGCAGTGACCTCAGTAGAGGCTGATCAAGCACTCCAGCCCACCCTCTGAGGGTGTGGAGTTATGGTTCTCCCTTGTGTTTCTGTAATTTGTTTGCTCTGTTGTCCTCTTCGATGCAGTGAGTGAGTCTTGCAGGGGACACGTGGAAATGTATCTCAGCCATGCACAGGACAACTTAGAGCAGGAGAAAGGCTGGTTATTCCCCCCCTGGGTTGTGGGGATAGCTAGGAGATAAGCATTCACCTGCCCAGAGCTGGTTCTCCTCCCATGCTCACCACTACTGCATTCTTTGACAGGACCCTTTTCCAGGCTGCTTGTGTCTGTTAAATAAAACTATTCATTTGCCATCTTTCCACAAGCCAGTCTGAAGCAACAAAGCACTTCTCTATTTCACACACCATTGGGACTCTTCTCTGCAACTGACCTATATTGGTTATTGGTTCATTCGTTCTGGCCTGCACTCCTCTCTCTTCTCCCACATGGAGCTCATGCACTGCTCCTCCCCCTCAAACAAACACCTTTGCACATCCAAGGACATTGTAAAAATAAAATGATCACAACCTGGCCCTCCGGGAACCTCAGTTTGACAGTTTGTCCCACTCTGATGCCAACAAAATTCACAACCCAGTTCAAGAGAGACAGACAGTGAGTGAGAGAAAGCAGGCAGACAGGCACAGGCAGAGGAGATGGAGGAATCAGGGAGAAAGAAAAAGGAGCAGAATTAAAAAAACAGGGCTCCTAATCTAGAACACAATGGAGAAAGGGGGATGAAGATACAGGGCAGAGTAAAAATTTAGAATTACAGAAATTTGAAGGAAGAGAGAAAGAAAGACATGAAAAAAGACAGAAGAATGAATAGAAGACAAAAGAAATGGTCAAAGGGAAGGGGAGGAGGTCATGTCAGGCAGCAAAGCAAGGTGGTGTCTGTGACATAAGGTAGAAGAATTAAGAAGATGAATTTGGGCACTACTTTTTCACATCTCCTTTTTCACTGTGAGTACACTCTGAGGAAAAGGGCAAGAGGAGGTGGAAAAGAGGATAAATAAATGCCTGAGCTGCCATCTTAAAAAGCTTCTAGTAGTCAAGCAGGTACACTTGAAATAGGCAGTCCACAGGTTGCAAATGCTCAGGTACACATTGCAGTTCAGCAGGCAGGAAACAGCCTGCATTAGCATAGTGGCATTTACATTCCTGGGTCCACTGGGTCTCTCTGTGCACTGGCAGCAAGTCCTGCATGCATAAAAATGCTTCTGTTTAGTACTGGGGAATTGTGCTCTGATCTCTGCCCTGAGTCCTCTCTCTGGTTCCAATAAGAAAGCCTCAGCCACACATATGAGTGCTGTTAGTCTCCCTTCTCACGCAAACCCCCTTCCTCCCCTCTGCCCAATGCACTCCAAGGGTTCATCTCTAGCCTTGTGCTTTTATTCCTCAACTTTATCTCTCCTCTTTCCTTATGGCTTCTCTTCCTCACTGCCATTCAGTAAGTTCAACCTTACACAGTCCTATAAAAACACACACAAATTTATCTCCACCTCTGTAGTTACCCACTTACCTAGGAATGTAGTACCTGGCTGGCACACATCTCTCCCCCTCAGACAATCCATCTATCTTCACATCACAATCCTGCCAAATCTGCCTATATGCCAAATACTTCCCTCTTTCACAGCCTTTCTCTTGCTGTCCCCCAGCCAGTCCATTTCTTTGTCTCCCCCTTCTGTTTTACCCTCCATTCAATACATTCTTCTTCCCTTCTCCCCATCTCTGCCCATCTGTCTGTCTGTCCCTCCTTCCCACAGTTCTTTCCAGCTGATACACGTGTACCCCCGTGTCTCTCTCCCCCTCTCCCCCACCCCATTCCATCTCTTTGTGTCCTCCTACACACCCAGGCCCACACTTGCTCTCTCCCATACTGAGAGGAGGCGGCAGCAAAGAATTTGCTGCTGACCGCTGCATTGCTAGGAGGCAAACACATGGCTGGCCTTGTGCAGGCCAGTTTCTGCCTGAGTGCCCCAAGTCACATATCCCCAGCATCATCTCGGCACTGGGAAAACAGATGGTATAATAAATGAGCGCAGTCTGATAAAAGGAGGAAAGGGTGCCTGCCTTGGATGCCCCTCACCCGTGCAGAGACACACATCCGACATGGGCACAGCTCTCGCTCCCATGCCAGTCCAGCTTTGTGCCAGAACTCACTGGCTGAACAGGGCACAAGCTCTTCCCTAGTACCACATGGAGAGGAGAGGGGTAGGAGAGGGTGGTAGTGGATAAAAAGACCAGTGGTTATTTTTCTGACCACAGCTTATAACCCCAGACAGAAAAGTACATGGGACGATCTAAGCAGTCTTTAGGTCATGGGGAGGGCTGCTGTCATGAGAGGTGTAGCAGAATTGCGGAGATGTATAGTTATAATGTAAGACCTCCCTGTGCAGAAAGGAGGAAAAAGACAAGAGGCACAGACAGTGAAGAGGAATTAGATACCAAAATAGCTGTTTATTGAGATATCATCCAGTGATCACTTCTCTCTCAGTGAATAGAAAAAGCCACCCTACTGGCAATCTTATCTGTGAGGGCCAGCAAGAAAATGACATGTTGGACTTAAGGGATATATTCCCCATACTTCAACAGGGGCAAAAACTAGAGGACAGGGTCTGCATTACTCTGCTTTTGCTCATACCAGAAATGTCCTCCTGTCCTTACCCAGTTTCATGACATTGTCCAAGAATGTTACTTTACCTCCTCCACTACCTCCCCAGATAGTTGCATCCAGAGACTTGCAGCATCCTTTCCTCTGCATTTACCTGTTACAACAAACCTGTATTTGTTACTCTTTTCCAAACCCACCAGCATTCCTTCCTCATCTAATATTTTCACATTCATTGCTGCCTCTCTCTGCTGACAACAGCATGGAAAAGCATTATCTTAACCCTGTAAGACATCTTTCCTAGATGCTCTGTTCTGCTGCACATACAAGCTGATTTTATGCCTGATGCTTCAACTACAAGCTGAATTTCAAAACTTCCAGTTTCATGGTCCTCAAACTGAAGCCACCCAACATAACAGAAACAAAGTCATAGACATTGCACACAGTGGCCACACACAACCATTAGCCTAAGAAAAAGCAAGGCTTCACAGGAGTCCAAATGAATTAGCAAAAACAACACAAAAAAAGAGATTCCTTCCATGCAGAGCAGAAGGTATTTTTTATTGTAGGTAATTTTACTCATGAACAGAGTGATTTCTATCTGCCTTACACTGACCTCACACACAGCATGTTTTCTACATTGTTTTTTTGGGGAGGTCTTCTGCTGTATGAACCGATCATGAAGTTTCTGTTGTGAGATGTCAGTACTCAATTTGTAGTGGGCACTTCTGCTTGGTCAGGTGAGGTGCAGGTTCTCTTTCCATTCCCTGAATGGATGAACATAATGTATTCAGGATGTTGCAGCACAATTAGGCATAAGTGTATGTGTTGTTTCCCCCCATCCTCCAAAAATAAAGGGTTTAAGCAGAAAGACCATGACAATTTCCGGCAAAGGAAAATAGAGATGGTACGGGAATTCATTTGTGTTTTAAATGTGTTTATGAAGATGTCTGAGTAACAATTGTAGACATTTATTTCCTTGCACTCAGAAATCCCCTTAGAAGAACTGTACTCAATATGAATTTCCAACATCTCTTCACATTCTTGCACCCTGATAGTCTGACAATGCCCTTAGCTTACCTACTTTATTTTTTCTGGTCTCACCTGGATATGCGGTCTCCAGCCACTGCTGCTCACAGCATCACAGCTTGCTGTTCTTATCCCCCCACACTATTCCTATGTTTATCATTCTGGATTCTCGCTATTGCCATTTCAAATCCCAGTGTCAACCCTGTCACACAGACTTTAACTCTTTCTGTCTAGTCCTAATGCAGGTTCTACATCTTGAACATAAACTGATGGCTACCTTACTCATCATAGTTCTGAATCCCTCAGACTGACCTTGGCCCTGAAAATCTTCAGTTATATTCTTAATACCTGCAAGGTCATCCAGCTCTACTCTGTATCCTCATTTTCCCTCAATGGCTCATGCAAAAATTACTTTTCCTCCCACTTTATTTCCATACATATTCTGCAAGCTGGGAAAAGCCTTAGGTCTTCCCATCCCTAAATCCCACCTCCTGCCCTCCCTCAGCAAATCCTTTGTGCTCTTCATGAAGAAATATAGACCTACATATTTTCTACATGCTCCTGCTCCCCTACTGCTCCTGCATTTGCCCTGTTTGGGACATAGAATTGGATTGCTTCTGTCTTGAAGCCCTCATATTGTCTATTTTTCCAGTGCTTATGCAGAAAGATTACAGGCTATATTTTTCTCCAATTGATGCATACCTGGCTGGAGGAAAACTCATCAAACTGCCCCCATCCCTGACCCCATCTTGACATGTAGGATCTGTCACATTTCCCTTTTAAACATTGCCAGGTTCAATATCAGAGAATAGAAAAGAGAGCAGTTCCAGGCTTCTCTTGACAAACAGCTCTAAGGGAGGAAGTATGTGAAGCTACAGCAGAAGAATGAGAGGAAGACTCCCAAGGAGTAAAAAAACCCAAACCATCCTAACCCCCACCCCCCAAACTCTCAAGTCAGAATGAGAACCACCAATGTCCGTGAAAGGTTCACCATGGCAAGCTCTGAAAAGCCAAGAGGAGGCTGCCAGGACTCAGCTGGTGGTCTCCTGCCAGGAAATTACAATCTAGACTGAGAACATCTCCATCTCTCAGATGATTTCCACAGGGAGTCACAACAGCTAAAGAGCCCTGAAAACACCTGAGACTTGAGTAGCTCTCTTCTTCCTCCCTCCCCCAAGCATTGTTGTTCCAGGTCAACAGAGCCACAGGCAACTGGCACAGAAGACGTTGTTCTCAAGGCAAGATGACAGCAGGAGGAGGAAATAGGACATGAGAAGCAGAGAGATGATATGCCCTTAGGCCAACAGAGATGTTGCAGGGGCCAACACGGCCCCTGAAGAGCTCCTGCTCAGACTCCACATCTCTGCTGCAGAAAATCCTAGAAGTCCCTCAGCCTCATCTTCCATGGAGCACCATCTGCAAGATGGAAAAATTACTCACTAAGAACAAGCAGAGGTGGATGTTCTCCATCAAGGAGCAGGTATGAGATAGAAAAAGGACTGAGAATTCATGGGGAGTGAAGGACCCCATCATGCAGGCATCAATAATACGAATGTCTTCCTGCTACTAGCAGATAACCTGCCATCACACTGCTGGTTTTGTACAGGCAGATGAGACCACAACCGTAAGCAGTTGCCACTCGAACATCATAGATACAGTATTAAAAGCAGAGCACAGCCTTGAGCAGGGTAAGGACCCCCACAGATCTGCGTAAACACCAGTAGAAAGCAGTTGCTCCCTCCAGAACAGAAATGCAGTGTTTTCCTTGCTGTCAGCATCTGTGTCAGGCTCCTACTTTCTCCTGAGATACAGCTCTTAACTGGAATAGATTATACGTTTTCTGCTGCAGCCCAGCCCAGCTCCTGATTTAATTGCTAGTTTATGACTTAGCCTGTTTTGTGCTTTCCACGCTACTTCTTTCCCCACTTAATCTAATAGAATTATAGAAAGTATTTCTGGGAGGACCTCAGGAGGCCACAGTTTATCCTTCTGCCCCAAGGCAGTATTTCATTTTCAACATCATGTGTCTTTTGCTATCAGGTCAGATCGGTCCAAGATGTATAGAGGATAAAGAAATGAAGCTTACCCAGGGAGTCAATTGGCATAAAAGACTAAACTCAGCCTTTTAAGTCACTGGAGTTATATCAAAATAACCCTGGTCCAAATGGTGTCATTTATCAGATCAGCCTTCTAAAGATGTCCTTTCTTAAGTTTTGAGTCTCTAAAATGAACAAATCTCTAGATGGAACTGTTTTGACAGCCACATTTCAGTATATTTAATGCTTTATTATGAACAGCAGTGACCACTCCATTGTCAAGACTGAACAGATCTTATCACAGTATGATCAGCTTTGAAACTCCTATTAAATCCCACAATAAAAGCTGATCTTTCTGGAATTTTACATCCTAAATTTCACTCCACAGTAAATTATGTCTGGCAAGACAAAACAAACCCATTAAAGCATCTTTAACATGACAACTTTGCACAAATGAATTTCCAGTAAAATTTCAGAATGTCAGACAGCTTTTTAAGGCTCTTTCTTCCAAGACAATGTGACTAAAAATTCCACTTCTGTTTTCTTTTGTCTCTTAATCTCTCTAAGAAGAAATGTCTTGCAGCCTTGGGAATAGATAATGCAGAAATTAGAAGGATAAAAAAAAAATCAGCTGGTGATATATCCAGCTATGTAAAGCAGGGCACAAGTATAACAGGGATTCTGAGCAAAATCACAAGAACCGAAGGAAAGGTAAGAAGGAAGGACTTCACGGAGGAAAGAAATGGTTTTGTCTAATCAAACAAATAAGCAGGATAAAGGACTACGTATCTATTAAAAACAGTTAAAGGTCTGTTTGTTATCTCCCCCTTCTTTGGAAAATTCAGTTCTGGTTGAGTTGGGTCTTTTCTCTGTTGTAACACTCATGCTGAGCACCTGCAGCACTGCACAGCTGGACAAAGCAGGGGAGCTGTAAGAAGACAACAACCTTCCTGATCAGCAGACAGGCTTTCTGTCTTCCTCCCACTGCTCTCCACAGCGTCTGTAATTCAGACTGATGCTAAGGCTGTAAGCAGCAAACATGCATCCTCACCCTATAGATGTGACCACAACAATTAGTAAATACAGTAAGAGAAACTTAATAATGGCCTCAGACTCTTACTCATCCTGCTTGCCCAGCTCACTTACTCACCACTCTGAACTACTTCACACAGACACAAAACTATTTTCCACATCCTTTCCATGTCTGGCTCCTGTGTTCCCTACCCACTCTTCACTACTCGTCTCTACAACCAGGGTCACAAATAAGCTAGGAAAATGGCAACAAGCACCTCCTCCATCATGCTGGTATTATATAGCACATTAGCCAGGAAGGACAATATATTATGCTTTTAAAATGCATTTGAAAGGATTGGACGGTTATTGTCAAACACATCCTTTTGAAGGACATGAAATTGTGTCCACATTAGTGCCTGAAACAGTCCTGTAAAAAGCAAGTTGGACAACATGCTTTAGACACAACTTCTTTTCTAATTGTAGCTATGGCCTGTGGAAGAGGGAAAGGGGCAGTGGGTGAATCCCTACTGCTAGCTAATTAGATCATACATTTCCTCTCTCAGGCAATATATCTTTCCCTGCATGGGATGCATTTTTCTTCACTAACCTCTCAAAAGCAGCTTCCCTATAAATCACAAATCACCACTGCAAGCATTCCCTTAATGAGATTCTCCAGCTTTTGCATTCATTTAACAATTCATTTAAAGTGTTTATTTGAAGTTATGGGAGGTCCTTCTGGTGCAGAGAGATGGACTTCCTGGTTAAAGATGACATTTTATTAGTTATTCCCAAGGCATTCATCCTCCCCTGTATACACCAGGTCACACGTGGCATACACACCTGAAAAAATGTGTCTTGTTTTGCGGTCACATCATCAACAGAACCAGGGGGAAATGAGCTACCAACTCAAAACAAAACTTCATTAGTTCTTTAACTAGATCAGCACAGTATTCAAAATAACTTTATTCTTAACAGTTAGAGGTACCAGCACCTGCAGGCAAGAGTCTACTCAGCCCATGTAAATCAATAGAGAACTCCCAGAATTAACAAGACAATCCATGTAAGATACAAATGTCAGTAATGTTAATCAGATTCAAAAAAGAGTGAGTCTTCTAGTTACACTAAGCTCAAGGAGGACCTCTTCCTTCTTCAGAGAAAGCAGGAGCTTTCCTAGTTGATTCTGTCATTTTTGAGGTGGCTTCCAGCAAAAGAACTTCTTCATTTTTGTTTCTTGTAGGTTGAGCTCGTACTCAACCTCTTTACCTGGTATTCATGTTCCCTAGCTAATTCCCAGTATCAGCACACTGTTGCCACTGAAATGAACCCAACTGCTTCTCCAGATTCTTTAAGTGCTTCATAAACTCTGCTACAACATCTGCAGCCATATTTCAGTATGTTCAATTCAATGTACTTCTCCTAGCACTGGGCATAAAAATTATTACAAACCACATGTATGAAAGTCTGGAAACATGGATTCCTGAAAAGCTGCCTGAAAAATCACTCAGTGTTGAGTCCCTACAAAATTCAGCTTCCCTTGCCCAAGGGAGTCTACCATAACCTGGGAGAAGAGAATGGTTAAAATTTTGGAACTCTCGGTGTTAGGCTCACTTACAAACCGGTACCTTACCACGGATGCTTTAGCATGTTGCATTAGCAAAGACTCTTACACACACATCAGTGCTCCATGCAAAGGAGCAGCTCTCTCTAGGCTTCTACCCGTCCTACTATAATACTTCTAGCCAGACATGGCTAAGTCAGGATAACTTAGCCAGGCTGTTTTTCATTTCCCTAGTCCCATTTCCATGAGCAACACCAGAACTGTGGTCTTTAATCCAAAATTCAATGACAAGCCAGAAGAGTTTAATAAGAAAGAGGACTCTGATTCTGAGATTGAGAACTGAACCTAATCAGAATAGTATTGCAAGTTCAGCTGACAAAAATGACACAAAAATACGCAGGATGACAAAGACATAAAGAAGAAAAGGTAATTTGTTCTACATTTTGGACTTGTCTTTAGAACAGAGGATGTATTCTTGCAGTTTGACCCCATTCTGCAGATAAACCAATTTGGATGTGCCTGCAGGAAGTCCTTCCCGCTCACTTCAAGGGAGGTGGCAGCCTCTGGAGAACTCTTGTGACCTGGGACCAGCAGAGGGCACTGCATCACCAAGTGACAGTGGTACAAACGCGAGACATTTCCCACCAGGCAGTGACAGTGAGCCATGTCGAAGGAAAGAAACATTCTAGAAATCAGAAACACGTATTAGTCACCAGCATATCACTTCTACAACTGATAAGGGCAACACTGTTCAAACAGGCCTCAAACTCTTGGCACTCCTAGAAGCACACCGAAATCCAACTCAGTCCTCACACATCTCAGTTTCCAGATGTTGATTTCAGGGCATAGGCCTCCTCCTGAAAATGCTTTTCAAGGGGTAGGGCCAAATCAGTCCTGCCCTGCAAAATATGTATCAAGGTTGGGTTGCTTAAGTCAAAAAACATCCTGTCAGCTTCCTCTCCCTGTTTCCAAACCTCTAAATCCTTGCTTGTAGCAGCAGGAAGTCTGTTCAGACAAGAAGATATCAAAGCACAGAGCTGGCAATTTCCATTCTGCCCTCCCCTTTTATTCCCCGCCTCCTCCAACCTAGCAGATTTTCAGTGAGAAGAGAATCAAGTTAGAGGACATGAAAGGAATGCTGAGGTAGCAACTTCACAAGAGTGCCTTTCCACTTGCTTATTTCTAGTTTATTTTGAATTACCAGAAGATGACCATGAAGAAGCAAATAGCTCATCTTTTTTCTTCTCTGTGTATTCCATCCAGCAGGATTCTGGGCACTAGAAGAAGCTTAGAGGATACGTAAGTCATACCCATTATGCTAGTGAGTGAAAAGTTTCCACTCTTTCTTTGTACAGTTGGTGGAATAACTTTGCCAGGGTGTGGAAAGGGGCCTCAAAATTTTTCATCTCCTTCTGTAAAGAAATAAGAAAGTTGTGAATGACAGATGGAATAAGTATTTGACTATTTATGCTTTGCTTCACACATGAAAGATTAAAACTGCGTTAGATGGTAAACCAGTGGAAGAAAGCCCCCAATTATTCTTCTTTACCTGAAAGAGAAGATAACTTTACAAACATCCACTTCCACAGATTGTGAAAGGAGCAGATACTCACCACTGACATCTCACAGTATTCCAGGCCATGTTTCTCAGCCCACTCCTGTGCTTCTTTCTGCTCCACAACTCGACGATCAGCTAGGTCTGTTTTATTCCCCACTAAGACACCTACAGAAAAAAAGCCCCAAAACAAAAGGGAAAAAAAACCTGCTCATCAATGCTGACTTGTTAGGAATAAATGATGTAACATTTGTAGAAGCAGCTGAAAAAGTTGGAGGTGTGGAGAAGAGTCTACAACTACCTAGAAAAGGTTCAAAAAAGGAAACATATTCATGCCTTATCTGCTTTATGATAAAAGCAAATGAGTTGGAGGAAACCTCTGCCCCTGACTTAAAATAAATGCTCTGTGCCACATCTCAATGGGAACAACTGCTGCCATACAAGAGGTGAGAAGGTAACACGAATCACGGCCATTTCTTACCTGGAATGTGCACCCCAACTGCTTGAGCCCTCAGCTTCTCCAACCATTTGTTACAGTTGTTGAAAGATTGCTCATTAGTGACATCATACACAAGGCACAGAACATTGGGCTGCTCCCACTGCACAGCAAGAAAGGAACATTGTCAGCTCTAATGAAACTGATGTGTTCAACAGCCAGGCTGTAAACATGGCAAACACAGATGCTAAGATGAAAATAAAAAGCCTAACATACAGGAATGCTATGCCCTGGCTGAGGTTTCCCATTTCAGACGACTCAACTAAATGGATCACTGGCATTGTGAGAAGTAGTCTTGCTCTCTTTCCCTATTCCTGTCTGTACAGTCCTGCTCCTTTACTTGTATCAGCCGTGGCATTCATCTGATCCCTGGGGAAGCTGATTCCTCATGCTGAGTAAGCGCAAAATTAATCCTAGAGAAAAAAGTAGAAAGGTTTTCTTCCAGTTTGAGAAGCTGAGCCAGCTTTTAAAGGAGTCTCTTAAAAACCAGACCTAGTGCAAGGGCAAATGTGGAATTGCCTCTGGTAGAGCAATGAACCATTAGGTTAACTTTGCCATCTTATGAAACCTCACATCAATTAATTGATTCTACCTCTCAAAATGAGATAACACAGTACAGAACTGTACAGGTAGGGCCACAGATATGTGAAGGAAAAAACCCAAGGGCAGTATTATGCCGAAGGACAAGAATGAATCCTGTTAGATCAAATACATCTTGAAGTAGTTGCAAAATAGATGTATTTCTTAGAAATAAAAATAACTAACAGGACACAGAAATTCTCAAAAATCTGTATTTCTTTAGTAAGAAAACCGCCTATCTGCTTTCCTTCCTCTGGAAAGTATTTCTCCTAATACTTTTACAAGTTTTAGGCAGGTAGAACAGGATGCGTTGGCAACTGAGGTAATTGCTCCCATTTACACTAAAGACAAAGTTTTCTACATCTGCCAGACTGGGGAGTTCAGATCTTCAAAGCAAAAGTGCTTCTTGGGAAGAAGAGGACTGTTACATAAGACTTACCAGTTTCTCCAGCATTTCAGAAAATAGATCTTTTCCTGCAGAGTCAAAAATGAAGAATTCCTGAAAGCGGAAACAGAAAGAAGGCTCTTGCCAAGAAAAATGCAGTGTAGGGAAAGGTTTTGAAAGTAAATACTGCAACTTGTAACTCCTACATTTTGCTCAGTACAGCAGCATCATGTCCCTAAGGGACAAATTCCCCGCATTGAGAAAACTCCAGATAGTATGAGAAAAATAGCCATATTTCAAGTATAACGAATCAACGGCTTACCTCCAAGGCTCCAAGTCTGGTTTCCACCTCTAATGGAAACAGAGTATGTGGAGTGGGACAGTAACCTATACTATTCACACAAAATTATACATGTGGTCCACATTCCATTAGTGGAGGTATAGGGCAATAAGGAAAAATAACAGATAAGTTCCAGCTTCTTTAGTTTCCAAGAAATGTGAACTAAACCTGAATGCTCTAAAGGACAGAACAGAATCTCAACAAAGCTGGCAACAACTTTGATTTACAATGTTGTGTTGGATACAAGTATGCAAAACTTATATTTTTAAGACTAAACTAACCCTGGAATATCAGCAATTGTACATGATCAGCTTGATTTCCTTAATGCAACTTAATTTCCATATGACCATGCATAGTGATCTTCCATTATAATGAGACTCATGTGAGCTTTGAGCTCTGGATGTCTCTTTCTGACCCAATTTATGTCACAGAAAAACTCACCACACTATCACTTGTCTCTGGAACTGATACAGCCTTCACCAACAGATCTATGCCCGTTGTCTGTCAAGAAGAATCAGGAAAACGAGGATCAGGAGGGTTTTTAAGAGCTTGTCCAACTACATACCAACTATGCCCTGGACTGAGGCAATTCTTGTGAATCATTACAATCCCATGAAACACAGACCACTGGAACTCAGCAATACTCCTCATAGCCCTGGCAACATAATCCCACCAACATATCAAAGACTTGTAGATTTGCTCAGTTGGGAGGAAAAGGAGGAGATGAACCAAAGAGATTCTCTCATATACAGCTAAGAGTATTAGCTGAAATCTGCAGGGCTACATTCACTCTCACATTGCTGTGCTAATGCAGGCCTGAGAACGTTTTGCACCAACCATGTGATCAGCTAACATATGGGACTGAGGTTATTTGTGCTTCTTTCACCTTTTATCTCTTTCTGCTTTGTAGCTTGTTTGTTCTATTTCTATCCTTAACTTCTGGTTTCCATCTTTATTTCAATGAATAAACATATTTTAGGGCTTTTTACCTTCACACACATATTTCCTTTTTTTTTTACTTTACTTATATTTACTTTTATTTTTATCCTGATTCTGATTAGTCATCACCATTGATTCTCACACTGAAAGACTGCAAACTGTATCCTCTTCATCTGGGAACAGTTTCTGTAGATTATAATTATCTTGGGGCTATGCAGCACATCTTTGTGTTTGCTTAGTGATAAGTGCACTGTCCACATGCACACTTAATAGTTGGAATTGAAAGCTTTCTCCTTCAGCAAGGCTTTTTCAAAGAGCACTCCCTAAAGGGGGAAGCTCTACCACCACAAAAGCTTGTGAAAACATTGGTTCAGCAGGAAAATTAACTAAATTACTCTGCATTAAGTTTCAACATCAGCATCCACATAATGCAGACTTACAGAACACTAAAAGGTTTCTCTTCAGAATCTAGGGTGTAAGAGAAAGAAAACCCTACAAGACCCTACCTTGAATGCCTCAACTTAAAATCATATTGATTTTCCTCTAGGCCTCTTAGTTTCCTCATCAACTTAGAAAAAATGTTAGATAGCAGCCTAAGCCTGTTGCATGCTTACCAGTGTGTAGTTCTTCTGAAAATGAGCCCCATCACTGCGAAACATCTGGGCTAAAGCACTCTTCCCCACAGCTGGATCTCCTACAAAATCAAAAACATAGCAGATTTTTATTTCATTCTAGAGAATCTTATTTTCCCTCAGTTCTGTTACTATCACATGCCTTAAGAGCCTGGATGCTCTAACTCTGATACAAGATAACTGTCAAATGAAGCACACAACAATCTAACAGGTAATACTCACATGAGGAAATGAATATTGCCATTATACATACTAGTGCTGACATCAGATTTCTGATCTATGAACAACAGCAAAGGACGGCCAGATCAGAGTGGAACTGCTGCTTGTCCTAAAACTCATGCCTACTCCATAGCCCTTACCTAAGAATTAAAACTTCCCTGATAAGTTACCATGTAGCCAAAAATACAAAGTGATAAGGGACACTGGGTTGCATAGGCTATTTTCTCTCCTTAGGTTACCCATTTCCCCAGACTCAAATCCTTGTTATATTCTGAGACAAAGCTGCTTAAGCTGGTAACATTCCTCAATGAATTCTTCTTGCTGACCCTGCTAAGAGAGCAACTCTTGCTGACTCAATGCTGCTGGTGGCTCATTAGTTGCACTGGGCATAACAGAAGCAAATGCCAGAGAGAAAGCACACGGTTGGAGAGAAAGAGCCTGCTGATTCATCTCTACATGGAAGGAAAACCAAAGGGCTTTAGTTTTTGCTCTTCTAGAGCCAAGGCTTTCTAATATGGCTTGCACAACACTCTGGGCAAACCTGGCAGCTGCCTGCTTTGGCTGCTGCTAGAAAACTCTGTAAGATCCAAAGCAATGGCAGAGAAATGCAGAACTCATGTATGCCGATATTACTTCATGAAAATTATCATAACCCTTGTGAAACAAAGACTTAACGCTTTCAAAGAGCTTATTATCTCTTCACATAAATGTCCTGCTAGCCTGGATAGTTAAAAGGACAGAAGCCAGGAATTAAATACCTCAGTGGTTCAAGCTTTACCCTTTAAAGGCACACTCACAACAGCGAAGCCTGGAATACAAATCTTTTATGCTATGCTGTTAATAAATAAACCCAAAAAGGGATATATTTTGACCCTTACAGCTTTCTAGATGGTGTTTTGAAGGAAATTGGTAGAGCTATCTGCTCATACAATTTTACAGAGTAGGAAGGATGTTTCGGACAGTAACAATTGCTCCTAGATGCATTAACCAAATGTAGCTCTTGTTTAAACATTTTTAGCATTCTTAGTTACTTTGAGCTGACTTGGGCTCATAATATTTAGACAGGAAAATCTGGTTAAGTCAGCTTGTTTGTTCCCTAAGCAGTTCAAGCTTGTGCAGAAGGCAACACTCTGTTCTGAGTGGAAGCTATTCTCTATTTCAATAGACAATTAGATCGCCTTTGTAATACGAGATAGAGAAGCACATATTGCTCCAAACTTTGAAGGCATCACCCAGCATGAATTCTTAACGCGTGTATTGCTTTTTTTTCTGTTTGACAGCCCTAGCTGTTCTTTCCCTCTTCTTATTCTTTGCCATCCTCTTTAGCCAAACATCACTATACTTCCTTAAAGTAAGTTTCCTTGCCCTTTTCAATTATTTCAGTCTCATCTGCCAGCACTGCATCCCACAGTTCCATCCATGTTTCTACTATTCTGCCAGAATCTCTAGTATGTGTCCAAAATGCCTGCTACTGCCAACTGCCTCTCTGCAATGAAAACTTTTGTGTAGTGTCTCCGTAGTAAGCTCAGATAAGAGTATCTTTTACTTGGAGTCTGTAAATTACCCTTGAGGTAACACAGGAATCACTTTCTATTATCAAGTTAATAGTCTCTGTTTTGCTAATAAAAGCCCTTTTCCCCTGCTGTTCTCTATGACCTTGGTGCAGCTCCCAATTCTGTGAGCCACTCGACTCTTCATAACCATTTCCTTAGGTACACAGGAGATCCCTGTTCCATTTCTGATCGTTGTGCTCCTACCTATGTAATTGCATTTTCTTGTTCCCTTTAGGTTCTTGTGGTTACTCATCTCTTACATCTCTTTCGCTATATTGGTCCCTTCTGAAAGAGAGAAGCTGTTTTGCCTGGTCTACTTCATTAATTTATTATTTTTAATAATACATGGATATTATTATAGCACATTGAAGAACTACGTATGGGATAGGACCTTCCTGTTGTTTGTGTTGTGAACAGAATTGAAAAGGCAGCTCCAGAACCAATTAGGATGAAGAACGTAAACAGTTCATCCAAAGAAAAGCTATGTGATTTTAAAATGGTCATGGAACTGACCTTTGGTAACACTAAACAACAAAACTGAAAGGCTTTAGCAAAGCATACTTAATGGGAGCAGGAAACCTCCAAATTGGAAATGATGTGTACATTTCAAATCTAGAAGACATACAAGATACTCATGCTGTCCACGATAATAGAGAAACAAGGGAGATGAACTCTAGCATTTGCCAAAGACTACACCTGGCTTTGTGCGAGTTGATGGGCAGCTGCTTCTGAGGTTTAAAATAGGCAAATATTTTATTCTGGATGAAAAAATTTGGAGCAAAGAGTTAAACCTGGGAGGTGACTGCACAAAAAGCTTTTATGGATTTGTGCTTCTGGCTGAGGCTGCACAGAGTTTCAATGCAGAGAAAGGGAAGAAAAAGGTTTCTTCCCGCAGTGTTAAGAGTGCTGTACTTACTTTCAACACCTCGATAATCCATCCTGACTAAACAAACCAATGTGTTCCCCTCATTTTTTCCCCAGGTTAACCACCAGCTTGCTTGGGGGAAAAGACACATCTGAAGTGCACGTGCCTCATCCTTCTACCGTTTGTTCAGGCTTTATCTTTCTATCACACTCTCAGAAATCATCCCGGTTTCTGACATGAATCTTTCATGTCGGCCCAAAGCAAGACTCAGAAAGGAGGCAATACTCAGCTGTCCACCCTGCTCCCATCACACTTTCCCCATCCTCTGCCCACTTTGCCACACTGTAGAAATACTCTTTTGGGCTTTTGTGAGTTTTTTTAGATTTTTTTTTTTTTTCCGATCCTATCCTTGCATTTCAGACGGTCCGACTCCGCCTCACACCCTCCCTGGGCACTGCCCTTGCCGTTCCCGTCCCGAGGGAGCCGAGGGCCTCACTTCTCTCCCGCCGCCTCTTTCCCCACTGTCGGGGCGGCCCCTCCGTGAGGGGTTGCGGGAAACCAGGCCGCCTCCGCCGCCTGCCTCGTCGCACCCCATGGCGCCCGCTCGAGGCCCTGCAGCCGGCAGGGCGGATGGGGCCGGGAGGGCCGCACTCACCTGCCAGCAGGCACTTGGCAGCGAGCTTCACCATGGCCCCGGGGCGGGCGGCGGGCCGGGAGGGCAGCGGTGGGACCGTCCCGGCGCTGAGCCGCGGCCGTAGCAACGGCGCGGCCCTAGCAACCGAGCGACCGCCCGCCCTCCTCGACTGGCTGTCCGCCCTGCCCCTCAATGCTATCCGCAGCTGTTATTGGCTCTCTTCCTTTATTCCGCCCACCAGGCACGCCGTCATTCAAAGCCAGCCCACCGCCCGTTCCGGTGGCGGCGCGGCGCTGCAGGAGCAACGCAGCCGAATTCTGCCTGGCAACTAAGTACGTCACGGGGAGCCGGCTTGTTATTGGGTAGAACGCAGGGGACCGTACCACGGGGGCTGAAATGAACCCTCTGGGGGCACTGCAGAAAACGATAAAAGTTGCGGGCGAAGATCTGCGGCGGCAGCGAGGGGGCAAAAGACAAGGGAGGGTGAGAAGCCTCCATTTCCTGGAGCCCACGGACCGCAGTGTTGGTGCGGCAGCGCCCCGGCTCGCTGTGCCTTCCCGCGCATGCGCCCCGCCGGGCTCCTCTGCCCGCCTCCGGCCCGTCCCGCTCGGGCGCCTCGTGTGGGTGACTGTTACCTCAGGGCTTGGAGCGGGAACTGCACCGGGCTTTGTGCTCGGCTGCGGAAGGTTTATAAGCCGTTTAGAGCAGCCAGTTTGTGAGGCCGCTGTGTCCGGAGTGGAAGTTGAGCTGCACTAATTCCCGGCCCGGGCCAGCGCTTTAGTCCTTCATCCCTTCCTCCGGTCCACAATTTTCCTTGTGTTTGACTCTCTTACCGTACTCACGGAAAATGTTCTCTTGCTCGTTGATTTCTTACTTGCTTTCTTCTTAGTACCTCAGCATTTTGTTCCTTTTCCCCCCTCTGTGTTATTTCTGCAGTCTTTCACACTGCGATAGGTTGGTTTCTTTATAGTTTCTCTTCTCAAATATTTTTTTTAGTGAGATCTCCCTTGACTACTATTAAACTATTTCCTATGTCCTATTCTTATTCCTTGAACTGCTCTTCTGTCTTCCTTCAGCAATCCAACTCTCTGGGTTTGGGTTTGAGCTGGAAAAGGTGACCATGAAGCTTCCTGGGTTTTCCCCCTCTTCCAACCCCCTCATGGCTCTGGGAAGCATGCCATTAACAGCAGACAACATTTTTTAGGGTATAAACTTGTTAGGGTATAAACTCTGCTTGGCTGCACTTTGGGTTTATGCTGGAGCACAGGATCTGCTTACTGTGAAAAACAGTGAGTAAACTTTGGAAGAAGAGAATAGTCAATAACGCATCTCATTGGGGTTATAACATTGGGCATTCCAAGAGTAGTGTTAGTTCAAAATAAATTTTTTTCATGTTTTATTTTAATGTCAAGATAGTGCCTGCTTAGAAGGCAGCTTTTTTTTACCTTTTTCTAGGATGAATCACCCATTTTACATGTTTGGGACACTGTGACGTATCTGCTAGACACCTAGTCAGGCAAGTAAATAACATAAAAATAATGAGAACCTATAGCAAAATCAATGGAGTCTTTTATATGCGCATAAAATAACATTGTTTCTGTCAGAAAAATATGAAAGGGACTTCCCTAGCCTAAGTGGGCAGAGACTTTAATTGTAGATGATAAGTGTAGTGAAATACAGTGATGGAGTCACTACTGAGGGTTCCTTTAAAAAGGAAAAGAAATATTAATCCCAGGTCTCCCTATTGCTTTCACTGTTTTCCGTCTCTGAATGCTCTATCACATAAAACATATGTGGGTTATTGATGTTCTCCATCACTGATGTCTAAATAGCTTACCTCTTCTTTCATCTTTTCTGCCTTCCACTCCATCCTCCAAGAAATTCACTTGTCTCTGTGTTGTTCCATTTTTGCAATCTTTGCATTACCCTTTATTGTCTGTTTGTAATATTGCCCCAGTTTACAGACAGGTCTGTATGCGAAAGCTTTGAGCCTCCATTGTGATGTACTTGAAATTTATTGATTGTGGCTGCAATGTAGTAGTATCCATCAGCATTTGCTGAGGACACTTTTATACTGTGATCAGTGTAACAGAAGGCATGGATTATGTTGGAAGTGAGATTTTCATTGCTGTTGAAAAATTCTGCTTGGAATCTGGCTGTGCTGCTTTCCTATTAGCACCCTGGTCCTTTAGCCCATTCCCTCATTTCCTACTTAACTCTGCATGCATGTGTGCACAGAACTCTTAATGGACTTGTATCTTCTCTATTTCTTCCATCCTTTTACCTCACACTTTTTTTTTTTTTTTAACCCAATCTTGATCTTTTCCTCTGCTTGAGTTCTCACAGGTAAAAGTTGTTCCCTTACCAGCTTTGACAGTGATAGATTAAGGATGGAATTACTTATCTGCACCTTGTAATCCAAATGGAATCACAGTCTGCTGTTAGCAGTCCACAGGGGTTGCTGCTGAATAAATTGGAATACTGGTAGCTGTGCTCACTGAAGCTTCTCTCATCTTGAATACGTGAGAAAGAGTGGAAGAGAAACCCTGTGGATTTAAACAGAAAAAACACCCCAACAACAAAGGATGATGTCCTTACCCTAGAGAAGTGTTTATTAGGTTAAATCCTGTATTTACCAGCTAAGGAGAAATAGACCACTGTTTTTATTTACACATTTCATTTTTTTCTCAAATAAAGCAAGATTCCTTTGAGGGGAAAGCACCCCTTCCCTCATGTGAGCAGAATAAGTTGCCCTGACAGCCACAAGACCCTGAGGTTTGAAGTCACGTTCCTTTAGGCAGTGGTCACAAAGCAGCAGATGAACTGCACATGTTCAGCTTGCATTTCATCGGACTGCAGAAGGCAGCGATGGTGGAACTGCAGCTCCAGCAGGAGTGGCAAGGAATTTCAAGCACAAGGTAAGGTTTTACAATGAGGATTAAACCAAGGTCGTACAGTCTTTCAGACTGATGCATGGTTTGTGTTTCGGGTTCTGTCGGGCACTGCGCTGGTCCCTTCATTACCTCTTTCACAACACAGACCTGTTAAAAAGTGATTTTTTATGAGGCAGAATTCACTAGTATTCCTGGGACTGGTTTTTATAGTTATTCATGTATCAATGCAAACATTCTGGGTGTGTTCAGAGTTGAGCAGGTTACAACCTGTAACTTGAACATGCTGCCTAAGAAAAGCTACTGAAGAAGTACTGTAGCTTTGGAGTAAGTGATGCTTCTCAGAAGGGCATTAATGTTGAGGAAAAGGAATTACTAGGTCTTTTTTTCTGTAAGAAATCTCTTAAATACAAAGTATTTCATCAGTTCTTTTTAAAATCTTATGTTACTAGAAGGAAATAGTGTGACAAAACACCATCAGAAATACCTTGCAAATGGATGAATATTCAGAGTTCATGCAGCTTTTTAAAATCTGTATAGATTCTTACAGAACTGACTATAAATGTTTGCTGATATGTCTGGAGAGCTTTGAAAAGCTGCAAGAACGGATGTGTAAATTTTATTGTAGATTTGCATTCTTTATGCTTTCCCTCAACAGTGGAATAAATATAAACTTCATCTATTTTGAGGTCTACTTCGTTTGGCATCCCCAAAAATTGCCGTTTGTTTCTCTGCAGAGTGCGGCTATTAGCACAGAAGTAAGAATTTGGATGCTTTCTCTATCACTATTGATAACGCCGCTATAGTTCCAGGTCTTCGGATTTTGCTCTTTTGTGGCAGGGACTGAGACACAGCTATGAAGGCTTTTTGGCTGAGAGTCGGTGCACTGAAATGTAAGATGATTATAAAATGGTTGAATCAGCCAAAGGATTTGTTGGCAGTTACAACCACCCTTCTGACTGATCTGGTGTATCTGTCGTTTGTTTCTGATCTACTCTGTTGGGAGAGTGGAAGTTAGAAATGGATGGCAGTTGTGGTATCAATGAAAAGTGGTAAATTACTAGATGCAGGGTATGTTCTTCTACAAGACGTAAACTTGGTTTGAGTATGCTAATTGAAACTGTAATGTCCTCTTTTCTAATGAATATGGAATGAGGGAAAGATTTCTCAAGGATGCATTCAAATCCACAAGGATAAAGGGAATTTTCAGGGAGTAATTATTCTGCATATGTCTGGAAAAATTCCAGCTTGAATCTTTATTTTCTTGTTCTTGCACATGGAAGCTAGGAAAAAGCACTGGGAACAAACCCTGAAATCTTTATTTAGTTTTGACAACATACCGCAAAGCATTAGATGTGGACAGTTGATCAGGGAACTGGAACTTCATACAGAAAGTTGCCTGGATCTCTCCATGGGAGAGTGTCTGTGACAGACTGAGGGCTTGCTGAGGCCTTGTGTGTGGCCTTTCTCAACTGTGAGTGCAGTTATTGGAGCAATCCTGTCATGCTCTCTTGCACAGAGCTGTGCACAGGGTGATTGGATGCTGCTAAGGGAGCATCGAGCATGTTTCTTCATCGTGGGGAAGGGGTTAATCTGTCAAACAGAGAATATCTGAATACGTGACATCTTTAAATGAGCTACCCATAATTCCAGCTCACCAGTCATTATGTGGTGATGAGGACTACGATAGCAGCTGGGAATCTTTTTTTGGATCTCTAGCTGCTGTCTGCTTAGAAAGCAATTGCAAGGTTTACACTGTTATATCTTATGTTAAAAAGGGCAAATAATGAGATTTATTAAAAGATAAAATTTTATATTTTGCTTTATATTCTGTTTGTGTTTTTAGGGTTTGGGTATTCAAGGTTTTCTCTGCAGGCGTGACAACTAGAATTTTTTTCCCCCAAGAATCAGCCATGTGATTCTAGGACCTGGAGTTTTAATGGAGGAAGAAGAAAATCTTTGAGACTCTTAATTAAATTTTCAAAAGTTTACAATACTCTGTTTTCTATCCTCTTCACTTTTATAACAACACTGTTTTCTCTCCTCTTCACTTTCGAATTTTAGGCACCAACTTTTTCACCTTAATTATGTCCTTTCTTTTCAAGGTCAATTTATTATAATGAATTTATATTATAATAAAATATCTTCTGCGCTAAGCTTTTCAAATCCTCATTATAATAATTTCTGATCCTTCCTACTCTGGATTTCTTTTTCTTCAGACCCTGAATTTCAGTGTTGTTCACCTGCCCTCTGTCTCAGACCTCTCTGTCCATTTATTTCCTACTTCAAGGCAAGGGTCCACTCCTGCCTTCCCAGTAGCTGCTCAGACCAGCTACTTCCTTCCCAACAGCTGCTGAGCCTTGCTGGTCAAAATCTTTGTGGCTTTCTTTCTACAGCTATAGGGCCTTGGCTCCTGCTTCTGATGAAATCTTAAACTTCTGGGCTACACAGTGAACTGATAAAAATTCTGAGCAAGAAGGATTCAGAGCTTGTAAAAATGGGATAAAAATTACATGGGAGCCCTTCATTGTTACTTGTTCTGTGTTTTGTATTCAATAGACTAGATGGAATTTCGGGTTAATTTTGACCTATCAGACCTTCAGTGAGAAATAATTTAAGTTCTATTGTATCAGTTACCTCTCTTTTGAGCATTCAAAATGAGGATACATTTGAACACTAGGATCCTCAACAGCCCAAAAAAAGATGTAGGCTCATTAAATCGATGGGCAATTGTCTCTTAAGACTCTGCTTTGCTAAGAAGGCTCTCACATGTGAACAAGGAAGTTAATACATGCAGAGAGGAACAGCAAAACACTGGCTCTAGTAATGGAGGTTGTTACAGAACATAATTGAACACTGACTGCAGCAAAGCTAAAAGGAGACTTGCATTACAATGACATAAAATCTTTATTTTTCCCCCCCTAACCTCTGATTTCAGCTGTCTGACTAAGAGCAGGTGCTGGGCAATAGCTCAATTTCAACAACCCATTGCCGATGAAGTGCTGTATCCAGCAAAATCGAAAATTGCTTTAAAGGAGGGGAATGCAAATGTTTTTAAGACAGAAAATCTTCATTCATCTGCAGAAGGCAGTGTAAAATTAGCACAGCCACATAATTCTTATTCCTCTTTATATTAAAGCAGTAATAGCTGTGAGATAATTTGCTATTAATTATATATTTTACTATCCTTTCTAGTGATACATTTTTTTAAACTGCATTGAGTTGTGAAAATGTAGGAAGTAGAATTTGTTAACAATTAAATGTTACAATTAAAAAAATTCTTCCAGGCAAAATTTCCAAAACTTGAAAATGTCTCTGAACCATGTAGATTTTCAGCAACCCATGGACCTTCCCTCCAGCAATTAATGGTTAAGGCTTTGTCCTCTGGTCCTGTGCCTCTCATGACTTGTCTAGAATCATGAAATGATTTGGGCTGGGAGGGACCTTAAAGATCATGTAATTCCAGCCCCCCTGCCATGGACAAAGACACCTTCCACTAGACCAGGTTGCTCAGAGCCCCATCCAGCCTGGCCTTGAACGCTTACAGGGTTGAGGCACCCAGAACTTCTCTGGGCAACTCATTTCAGTAAATAATTTCTTCTTAATATCTGATCAAAATCTACATTAATAGAGGATTACTGTGTTCTTACCACCTGAAGGTTTAAGTATCAATCTTTAATGCCAGTGTTTTGCTACCATAACACCAGTGAAACCAACTGTATTTTTGTACATAAACCATGAACTGCTCACAAAGCATTTCCTGGAGTTAAAAACTTTTGTTGCGATATGAGTGGAGGATCTGATTGAGGCACTGACAAGATTCTGTCATTTAGATTTTCCTAGCTGGGAGGCTGAACGAGTTTGTGAAAGAAACATCTTTCCTAGCTCCATGTTCCATAGGCTGATTAGCTTAGGTCTTCCTGTTGGTTCCATGGGCCTGTCAGTATTTATGTTTAGATCAGATGATCCATTTATTGTTGTAGTTCATGCAGTCCCTTCTATCTTGGTGTCTGGAGAAGGGACTCTAATGTTTTTATTTATAGTAACTTCTGTTTTTAAAAGTGAATCAATTTCTGTTAAGCTTTGTTACTTTATTGACCAGAAGAGCAAAAACGAGAAATGTACTCCATCTCATGTGACATAATTATCCCACATTAGAAGATCCCACAGTCAGGAATTTCTAAAGGGTGTGTCTCTTTGGAAAAGGGAATCTACTAAAATGCTCTCTCAGAATGAAGAAGCAGCAGCTCAGGTTCAAGCCCACATTAGCAATGAGAGAGTCCAGGACCTAGAGGAGGTATTTTAATGACCAGGATATACTAAAGCCTGTGCTCTGCCTTACCCATGGCTCCTGAGTGATATTAGAAAAAGAATGTCAATATATGCTTTAACTTCAGCTGGAATTGATTGAAATTTATTTATAAATAAAGGAATGGGTTCTTTATCCGCTCACCATTTAAATGTCAATCTTGGATTTTAGAGTCAAATGAAAGTGCTTTGTGCATTATGCTCATTAGTAAAATTTTTGTGGGCTAATTTGTGACTTCAGTGAACCTTTAGGCAAAATTTTTTATGTTGTTTTGTTAAGGCAGAATTTGCTGCAAATACTGTGCAATGCTGCAGTTTTAAATTCCATAACAATATCAACTCTGTTTTGAATAGAATGTTGTTAATGTTTAGACACTATAGCACAGAGGCTTAGCTAAAACTGTATGTGGACTGCAGGAAAGGAGAACATGAACTGCTTTACTGGTCTTCAAAAATATTTAATAAAGTCAGAAAAGGCAAAAGAAGCAAACAAGCAAACTTTGCATTGATGAAGTGATCAAACTGTGGAAGCAATCACAGGACATTAGGCAGTGTTGAGCTCAGGACTGGTGGATAGACTGTAAATATAAATCCTAGCTCAGCTTCTGCAAAGTGAACAGGTGTTATGGCCTCCAGTCCATTGATTCCCAAAATAAGACATGTGGGAAATTGCTGATCCATGAAACTCCATTAAGAGCTTGGCAGGACCCTTAAAGCATAAACTATTATGCATTTGTTGATTAAGGATTTAGTAATGGTAAATGGTGATTGGAAAAATCTTCAGAGTTGGTGACAGTCTGTTGATGCAAACCCTTTTTGTTAAAATGCTAATGTCAGGAGGGGATAGTTTAGCTATGACTTCAGGATTTGGCTGTTCTTCCTTTGGAATTGTAGCTGAGACTGAGCTGTATTTCTTCCGTAGCAATATAGAATACCATTATGAGCAAGTAGTGTCTATTTTTTTATGTGTAAACTGATTTTATGTCATTCAGTTGCGTCTCATTACAAACCATTGTATATGAATCTAAGGGAAGTGTGTGTATTGATTATTTAAATATTTGTTTTCAACATGATGGCTGAAGTATTGTTTGGTTTTTTTTCCCCCATAACTTTTGTATTACAGCAGGGAAGATAATTAAGGAACAGTTACTGTTCAGGGCAAAGAAGAAGATGTAAGACACCAATTAAGCAAATTAAGGTAAATGTTTTCTGGGAAAATGTAATTTTGCTTCTTTGCTTATGCATCTGAAAATTAAAACATCTTTCTTCACAAAATAGTACATTGCAGGGTAATGTGGATTTTTTGTATTTGTCAAGCGTACCATAACCCACACTCTACTGAAAGCCTGATTACATTTTGTAGCAAATTCTGCCTTCTTCAGGCTTTGCGGCAGTTTCTGTGACCATCTTAAAGACATTAAAATAAGAGCAATATAAAAATGTATCGCTTAATATTTTGTATCTAAAATGTTTTCTTATTTTATTGTAATTTAAAATTTTGCACTTTTTTGCTGCATTTTGAGTCACATCTAGATAACTTCCACCTGAAACTGTGAAAACTTTTGTTCATTTGAAATGGGACAATTCAAGATTTGGAGAAGGTTTGGAAGACACTTGAATAGGAAAAATAAGATTCTACAAGAAACATTGAAGACTCAGCAGTGAAAAAAAGTAATAGTTTGATAATAATTGATAAAACAGTCATTTTTTCTTTGGGCAGAGATTTATGTATATCACACATGTATTCGAAAAATTTTTTCCCTTTAGTGGTAGAGGCACAGATACTGAAATTTGAACTTTTAATTAAAAATGGGGTTAGGAAAAAAAAAGTAGTTTTAAATAAACTTTTTGAGAATTCTAAGTATAAGATCACAGAATACAGAATTTGAGTATAGAATCTGAGTGTACCAGATATCTGTATATTTGAACCAACCCAATGCACATTTAGAATATCAGATACTCTCACCATGAAAAGGAAAGATGGTATTTTGGAGGTATCTCTACCATTGTAACTTCTTCACTTTTAAAGTAAGAGATATTTCTTTTCATCTTATCCATTACTATATAGCTGAAAATTTTCAGGCCAAATTAGGCACACAGTGTTGCTTGTTCCACCGTGATTGAAGGAATAATGTGAAGAAAAACTGAAACAGGGATCATTGAGGTATTCAGCCTTTTATGTTAGAGGAATATCCCCATTACTGTTGTTGTAACTTGATTTATTTCACATAATATGTTAATTTTTTTTTTTTTTACTCATTAGTGGCTGTGTTTATTTTCCTGTGTGTTCTATTGTTCTATTTTTTTTTGTTAAAGCCCCGGGTAAAATTTCAGCTTTCATGCCATCCAGTGAAGCATTAAAATATAAATCCTTGTAGCTTCAAGAATAGAAAGGGACTATAAAGGGCTTTGTTTGTATAGAGATTTTTATGTGGATTCTCGAATTCCGTGGATTTTCGTTCACGTTACTGCAATAGCGGGGTTCCTGATGCTTTTCCTGTAGCCTTGTGTGCTCCTGTAATGATGCTTTATTGCCACGTGAGGTCAGCAGCTGCCGAGAAAAAGCAATAAATAAACTCGCTCCACTGCAATCCATTTTCTTTTGCTTTATTTAGAATACTTAAAAATCAATACATCCTTCAGGACCGTATATACATTGTGCAAAACCAAAGGATTTCTTTTGAACGCACAGCAGCTTCAGCAAAAAGTCTTCCTTGCAAGTTACTACAGAGTGAAAATCTACACTGGCTTTAGGGGGGCATTTATTGGCTTCCCATGTAGCGCTGGGTAATTGCTATGGCAGAGGGTGGTGTTCTCTACAGTGTGATGGTGAAAGGGTTTCAGTCTTACCTTCTTGTCTGCGCTAAATAATGATAATCTAAATGGAATAAGGTATTATTGCTGCAGGGAATCATTTGGAATACAGAAATGGAAAATATCCTTCCTTTTTATTGCATTAGTAATCAATGTTCTGTCAAGATGTGGGGAAGATGTTGCCTAAAAGGGTTTTCCCCCTGCTTTAATCTTTGCTTTAAAAACAACAACACCGGAACAACAACAACAGAGGTTAAAAGCCTGAGCTTGGTGCCAAAGTTACTGAACAGGATTTAGGAAAATAGTGTTGAGCTCTGCCGTAGGCTTACTGTTAACTAGTCATTTCCTTGAGCTATGTCATAGGCTGACGTTGTCTAGTCATTTCCTTAGAGTCTCAGTTTCTTATACCTAAGTCCAAAGAAGATAGTCACTTCTCTGGTAAAGTTTTAGAATAAATGTATTTTGGTGGGATTTTTTGTTTTGCTGTTTTAACGGTGGGAGTGTCAATTGCAGCATCACACCTGAATCTTGGTGTCCCCTTGACTGAAATTCATAGTGTTGTTTCTTCTGAGTATTCCATTCTTACTGCCCTAGATAGTTGTGTAACACTGCTAGTAAGCATGCCCTGTGTTTTCGAAGTGCCCACTTTTTAGTAGTTTGTGAACGAGATCTCCATGTATGATTGGCACCAACTGATATTCCCGTCAAACCTTTTATATAAAAATTCTCCTGGACTGGGAAAATTTCATAAATGATACCGACAAAGATCAATTTACTGATCACCAAAATGCAGCAGGAGAGTTGTAGGTTAAATATTAGGAAATACTTTTTAGCTATAACACTGATTAAGTTGAAAGAACAAACTGCCAAATGAAGTTGGGTAATTGCCATCACTGGAGATTTTCCATCACTAGAGATTTTCCAGGCTATGAGTATGCATCCATTTAGCAGGGATGGCTTAAAAAAATGCAGTCATTTTGCCACAGTTCAGAACTTAGACTGAATGACTCATTATATGTATGTTTTATCCCAAATAATTTTTTTAATATCTTCCCACTTTACCCTAGCTAGGGATAAAGCAGCAGGGACGTCAGCAAAAAAGAGTAACATTTTCTCTCAGCGTGTGCCAAGCCTACATGAAATAAGAAACAAGTTGTAGTGAGAGAGAAGAAAGCCCAGATTGATGTGACCTTTATTATTTTAACAGTGTCTTTCAGCACAATTACAGAGTTGCAGGATTGCAGAGAACAGAGCTGGAGTATAAAATAACATAAATAAATAGAACAGGAGCCAAAGCAGTCAGCAGGAGGTGGTTGGAATTGGGCAGTGAAGGAGGGGTGAAGGGTTTGCATTGGTCAAAGCCTTTATGATTCAGCCACCAGAGTTGCAAATTCTGGAGAAGGGAAAGAATTTTAAAAAATATTTAAAAAAGAAAATATAAAGAAGGAGGAAGCATATTACAATGATTACAGAGTCACTGGTGTAGCAGAAACATCACAATAACAGAAGAGCAAAGAAATCCAAGTTAATTAAAGGGAAAGTATGACTTGGGAAATCTTACAGTGAAATGAAAGGATTTTTTGAGGGTACGGGAGAAATGTTGTATGTGCCAGACTGTCAAGACTGTCCACTGCTATTCATCTGAATAACTTGATTAGTTCCCTGTTATTCCTCTGTAAGTCTCAATGGAATGAAGGCAAGAACTAGAAATTTAATCTTGCAATGAGATAAATTTCCTTTATATCAGAGTTTGGCAAAGAGAATCATTAACAAGTCTTTCAAAGTATTTGTGTCCCTATATGATAATTATATTGCTTTTAAACTCAATTTTATAGTGGTGAATTGACCGAAAATGACAGATTACAAAAGCAGAAGGCTGATACCAACCTATATAGCAGTCTTGATCATGTTGTTGAGAATGAGAAAAATTCCTGTGGTCTCAGAGGGCCAGGATTTTACCCTATGGCTTTTATTAGTCCTCCATCCATAATATTTACATAAATGTATCTGTCTGCAGTTTGGAGTTATTTTATGCTTTAATGTATATATGATGCCTTTCCGCAGGGAGATAAAGCATGGAAAAAACACATTTGTATCCTGCTGAATAGCTGGCTAGTTATAATTCCTAACTCCATCTAACCTTGGAATGGTTATACGTGAGAATACCTTGCACAGTTGTATGTGCCTCAGAGCATTAAAAATGACAGACTGGAGGGAATCCCAAGAAGGGTAACAAAGATGATAAAGGGATTAGAGGGTACGAATAGAGAGTGGTTTACGGGTTTAACATAATCAGCTGAGAGAAAAATGACAAATAGGAGTCTGCAAAGGCTCAGGAAAAAATTACTGAAGTTTGACACAATGATGAGTAATGTCTGGCAATGAAGAAAGATTAAAGACGAAAATTAGGCATTTTAAAGTATATTCTAGTGTTCAATTGAAAAAATACTAAACTCTAAACCAGTGAGATTTTAACTGACTGTTGTGTGCAGACATCACTTTTGATGATGTATCCAAAAAGTGCTGCCAAATGCTGACAAAGCAGACTGAGAAATAAAAGTGTCAGAGGGTTTAAATTAGTTCCGAATTTATCCACCACTTTGAAAGATGTAAATCCAAATTAGGATTAGTGATGCAGATTAGTTAACACAAAACATGTATAAATCCTGTACATGGTAGGTACATAGATCGAAAGTGTTGCAAACTGAATTTAAAAGATAACATAAAGTGTTTCTGATAGAAACCCTGACTATTCTGGGCAGAAAAGGAGAAAGGCTATAATTATTAAATCACTGTGTGAATAAATCCTGCAGAAAGAAACAGGAACTGTGATGGATGAAACCTTTCCAAAAGGTAAAACTAACTATGCAAATATTGTTAGAACAAGTTGTCATTCTTGCTACAGCTAAATTAAATCCTTTTTATAATAATTTGTATCTATGGAATATATTTGGAAAAGGCTATTCAGACTTGCAGCCAAATATTTTCCATAGTACATTTTGATAGTAATATTATCACTTAATGGCAATATATTTCATGGGTGCTTTCTGATAGCCAGCAAACCATAAAATACTCCTTCATGAGTAACTGCTACATAATTTATACTTTTCCCAGGATTTTCAATATACTTTAAATATTTCAAAGATGTTCCAGTTGAATAATCTTGTAAATTAGTTCGTGGTTTGTTTTTGTATGAAAGTTAGCCCAACCACAGGTAGCTTGTGGAGGAACTGTTACAAAGGGTACTCATATATGCAAAACTTCTGAGATAAGGCACTGTATATTAGCCACTGCCTGTTGGTCATTCTTGTAAATGTTTAATGCCTGTGGTCTGTAAGTGAGGGAATCCTTGTGATCGACTATATCCTTATTTCTAGTTGTAGTTATCCTTCCAAACAAAATTAAGTTATGTCTTTCTTTGCACAAATAATAGCTTTATATTATGAGGACTTAGACTATTTTGTCATAGAAAATAGTTTACTGGCTATCTTGTGCCAAAGCTCTGACTTAAAAGGAGAGGATTATTTCACTGTGCTCTGTACTGTTTAGTAGTATACACCAGCCTAGTGCATACCCTCTAGTATTTTACTGAAATGACAGATGTAATTACAGAGAACATGTTGTAGGCTCATGATTTCTCTCATCAGATTATGTTTTTTACATTATCTTTGCAATAGCAAATCTGTTTAGGAAACTTCGTAAGTAATGACTTAGAGGAATTTATTTTAGAAGATACAAGAGCACAAAGTGGGATAAGAAAAGGAAGACTTCCAAGAGGCTTTTCTTTTTTGTCATGACTTCTACCTGTGGCAAGGTCATGACTTAATAGTTGTGATTTTGGATGCTTGATGTCACGTTTTTGCAACATTTAAAGGAAATAATCAAAACATTTAAAAATATTTGCACAAGTTGAGCTGTATCAAGGAAAATATTCTGATTTACTGGAATAAAAACCTAGATTTGTTCTGCCTACACTGCATGACCTTTGAAAATTCTCCATGTACTTTCTCAAGGCTGTTGATATCAGAAAACTGAAAGGCATGATGTACATGTCCAATGCTAATACACAAAAGAGATTAAAAACAACATTGTGATCAGAAATTTTCGTTGTCTTTCCTCCTCTTTTTTTAAAATATTTTCCTGAAGCCGGTAGAGCTGCTTCAGTATCACTTTCCAGTCTTATCTGGCCTTAACCTGCAATTTTTTTCAGGTTCATCATCTCCTGTCCACATTAGTGAAATATGGAGAGGGTTTGACACCACACAGAAGATGATCATGTCTTACATGAACTGCTGCAAGTTTTCAACTGTTTGAAACTGGCATATCAGCCACAAATTACAAACCATGATCAGACAAGAGGTAAACTGGTGGAACTGTTTCAGGGCTGAATGGTCTTGCAGGAATGAGAAAAGATTCAAAGCAAAAGACCTAAGAGGAAATTTGTAATGTGAGGCCCTAGCTAGAAGAACACTGGTTAGGTTGGGATTAACGTTTGTGATGATACACCTGAGAAAGTTGGCTCTGTGGTGTTAAAAATCCCTGAAGATCAGTCCTTACAACTGCTGCAGGCTCCTGAGGGACAGCACTCAAGGGCCATCAGGAGAATTAACATTAACCCCTGTGAAGGACTGCATGTTTGGGGTCATTTAGTGTTGTATGAAGCTGGTACTTGAAACAAGGGGTAAAAGGGATGTCTGACAATTCAGTTACAGGGAAACAAACAAACGGTTTATTTACATATGTAGAAATAGTCTGGAATTGGATTTATGAACCAAAGGAAAAGCTGGCAAGTATCTGTCCTCCTCATCCTTTGGTCACAGTCCCAACTGTTAACTCTGAATGTATTTCAAGCCCTTCCGGTGTAACAATTTGCTGTTGAAGTCAAATTTAAGGAATGGTAAAGAAACTTGGTAGTGTTGCAGAGTAGGGATATGGTCAGAAGAAGCATAGTAAAAAAAGCACGTAATTCTCTTCTCATCATCAAGTTTAAATTCAGAGTAATTCCTTTTTAAAGTAAAGGAACCATAAATTTGCAGAAGAAAGATAAGGAGAAGAGGCATTTCATGTTGCTTTATTACAATGTATTAGCTTTCAGGCATTGTTTCATCTTTAAGAAAAAAGTTATGGTCAGTCTTAAGTAAAAATGTTACTGCTGTATTCTCTTGTAAAGCCAAAATTTTTCTCCAGTATAGTTCTTTTATCCCAGTTGAGACTGATTTTCATTTGATTTACAGTCTTTTGGAATAGCTGAAAATTTATCTAATGTGAGGTTGGTGAACCAGTCATAAGCTTACTTACCTGAATCAAGTTTTCTTTTGAAAATCTTGCCCAGTGATTTTAGTACTACTATCACTAATTTTAATGTGTGTAAGGAAGACCCGTATAATAAAGAATAATGGATCAAATAATATTATAATTAAATTTCAAATAATGATGTGTATGTTTGATTCAGCAGCACGGCTGAATTTTAGCGGGAGCTTCCACAAATGCTGCACAATTGCTCTTCTGCAACCATAATATAGTCATGATCTGGAAAATTAAGAAGGCTGTCTAGGAACATGGGCTTAGTCCCTGATATTGCCAGTGTGCTACAAATGGGCAGTTCAGCTAATATATCACCTGCCTAATATGTCAGTGGCTGATTTTGAGTGTCATTTTTTTTTCAGCTTCTAAACTAGGAGAGCATGTTAGTTAATTGTATTTTGCTTTTTATTTCTTTTTTAATTGCCCCCCTTTTTTTTTTTTTTTTTGAGTAATTTTTTACAAATCCCAGAGATGAGATAACACAGAGAGAGATGAGGGGTTTAGGTATTCTTTAGATTTCAGCTTATGATGTGGCTTATCAATATGGCAAAAACTTAGCAATTGCCTACTCTCTAGGTGACTTAGCACTCTGGCCACAAACTTCTGCTATTATCTCCTGCAATGAGGAAAGCTTTAGTTTAGAATGGCAGCTCTTCATGTCTCTTCCAGTGTGCCTCACTCACTCTCACTTCCCAGAAAGAGGAAAAAGGGGAAATTTTTATGTAGGCTAAGCTGATTAATCCCAAAGGGGAAAAGAAAACAGTAGTAGTTTTTTTGCTGTTAGAGGAAAAGCTGTTCTTTTCTTGTATTTCTCATATTCAGTAAAAGGGAGTGACAAGCTTTCTTATCTGTGAAAACCCACATAAACACTAGCATAAGCTGGATAGACTGTTATAGTATAGGAAAAATTCTGTAGCAAAATGGGTGTACTTTGAATTTGAAGACTTTGTATTGCTAAGTCATGCGTTACTTTCCTGCTAACTAATCATCAAGCAGAAATGCTGGTACTTAGCTTTTTTTTCTTTCTAAGTTTTGTAGTCGAGCCTTTGAACTCAAAGTGTCCTGATCCTCACTCCACTGATAACAGACAAGTTAAACTAGTTGAAGTAGAATTTGGATCGGTATTTAGTGCTGCGCTGTAGTGTGCCTGAACCACAGCCCAGGTTCTGTGAATTCTTGCCCCCTCTAGTGTCAGAAATCGGCTCCTCTTCCCTTAAGGCCTCCAAGCAAATACGGCAAATGTAGCAGGACTTGGCATTTCATTAAACCCAAGCCGTGCCCTTCAAAAGGTCACAGCCTCCACTGATTCCTAGGTTTTCTCAGTTCTTGTATGTAAGAGTAATATTCGAGCGTTACTGTCAAAGTTTACTCCTCTGTTCACATACCATCAGCGCCAATTTTGCCATCACCGTCCTTGTCTCCAGCAGCCAGCAGAGCCTTCGTTTCTTTGTCTGATAGGTCTCTTCCTTCTGGGGTAAAGCCTTTCAGTACAAACCTAAAGAGGCATGGAAAAAAGGAAAGTTGGGACTTTTCTTTCCCCCAGAACAGTTACATTGTATATTTATTTGATATGCAAGTTAGAATCCAGCATTGTATCTTCTGTTGCTGACATTCTTTAACATTCAGGAGAAGCACTTTATTCTGAAACTACATTTGGCTGAAAAACTATCTGTGAGACATTCACTGTTCATGTGTTTCAGGGATCCTGCAATCAAAGTTACAACTAGGTATCTCCAACACACTTTAGAACATATGCTTAGCAAACAACTCCCATTGCACACAAATACTAGTCAAGATTTTGAACTGTATGTTATTACCTAGAGTGTTGTAAAAAACAAACCAAACCAACCAAAAAAACAACCCACAGGAAATTAGACTCTTAAGGTGGGTTTTTTTGAGAAAGGATATATCTTTACTTACTTCAATTCTTCCTCTTCGATGAAGCCACTTCGATCTTTATCCAGAATATGGAAAACCTTCTTCACATCTTCTGCACTCTTCTTTTTCAATCCTACCATCTCGAAAAACTTCTTGTAGTTGAAAGATTCAGCTGCTGTAAAAGATGAAAAGCAGAGAACTGCTTAGAAAGATTGTCAAAACATACACCAACACATACCCATGACTTTCTCCCATGCTGCTGTTTCTCCTGTCCTGGGAGGAACTGTCGAGCCCAGCTGTGGTAGGTGCTGGATGTACTCACTGTAGTTGTCCACACTTCACAGGTGCTATTGGAATAAACAAAGTGGGAGAGGAGCAATGTCTCTGGCTTGCAGGTGAAGAGCTGAGCTACTGCGGGTGAGACTTGCTCAAGGTCTCACTAGAACTTTGTAATAGAGTTGGGAGCTGAGTTCTAACCTATTTAGTCTCATTTCAGTCCCTTAAACTTTTTTCTTTTCTTTCTTCCCCCCCACCCCTCCCCTCCAAAGTTTTACACGAGAACAGACATCTGAGAGCAGACTACTAGACTGGTGTCACTTTTTGACATTCCCACTCCTTGGAAAAAAACCTCCCAAACCCCAAAATGCTCTTGCACAACCACGGAGTCCAGGATTACGAGAAGTGTTTCAGAGCACACGGTTATTTCATCTCTGTTTCGTTTTTGGTTTTTTTTCCTGGAGACTTACTAGAAATCAGTGTTGCACTTCGACGGCCAAAGGTCTGTGCAATCGTGATGCACTCTGCAAAGGAGTGCTGTACGGCTCTGTCTGCAAGACCTTGTGAAGAACGGTCCCCAGGGAGGAAAAAAAAAAATCCCTAACAACCCAGACCCCTTGAAATCGGACCCAAGATACACGACTTTACCTGCTCCACCTCTTCTGTCCTTTAACCGCACCCGCTTTTGTCCCACCCAGGTAGTCTAATGACTGTGATGTGGATTAGAAATCCGATAGAGTGACCTCCAAAACCTGCGGTGGACTTTTTTTTTTTTTTTTTTTGTTTGATTCCCCATGCATTCTTATTCCCGCCGCATTAAATTTTCCTATTACATAAAATTAAGGAGGCTCAGTCTTTCGTGATCTGCCTGACTGAGGTCTGTCATTAGTTGCTGCTAATTGCATCTGCTCCGGGACTTGGAGATGGCCACAGAACAATGGAGGCTAATGAGTAAAACAGCTGCTCAATCAAGCAAAGCAGTTTGTCAGTCCCTCCGACTCTCCGGCTGCTGAGTCGGACTCAGCGGGTTTTGCGCTTCTGTCTGTTCGGGAAGGTCATCGCGCAGACCAGGACAGACAGAGGCAGCTCTCCGGGTTGGTGCGGTCAGCCAGGTAGTTTGGGGGCGGGCGGGGGGGGGAAATGTGCATCCGGGAGTACCGTTTCTGGCGTTTCTTTGAGAGCAGCCTAAACTAACTGAGTCTCTGTAAGCACGAAAAGGGTTTGCTGTCAGTTTTAGAGGTTGCGATGAATGAGAGGGGTAGGGAATGTCTGAGAGGGAAGTGTGGACTGCTGCAGCTATTCGCCCTGCAGAGAGCTTCTGCAGTCGAGCAGCGCACCCTCTTGCTCTACTGTTGCCTTCTGCTCCATCCCGAAAAGCAAAGTCCACCCGGGAATTCCGCATATGAAGGAAAAGAGTGGTTTCTTATCTCCTTGAAATGGAAAACAGAGTTGTGTAATACCTGAAGCTGAATTTCAGCAATGAGTGGGAAGCTGGCGACATCCACTGCTGACTTCCCCATCCCACATCAAGATATAATGCAGAATGGTTCGCCGAGGGCTTTGTTCCCTTTGAAAGTATCCTCTCGATAGAAGCAAAGTCTATCCGCAGTTACTGCTGGCTTTCCTTTAAAATAAGTACTTCACCTCTGTAACGTGCAAGACAACTTTGCTGAGAATGCAGCTTTGTACTTCATAAACCTGTCAGAGGCATTCACCGCACTTCTGAAAACACGTCCTCTTTTGAAATTTTGTCTAGCTGGTTCCTCTAATCTTCCCATAGCTTAAATAAATGCACTGCTATCCTAAGCTGAAGAGATGAAAGGGGGGAAAGGGAAGAAAAAAAGCAAAAAAGCACTCACCTGAAAAGGCTCCCACAGCCTTCTTGATATCCTCAGCGCTGAGCACGTCAGTCATAGCCATCCTGCAACTGTTTGAACAGGAAAGCAAGTGCGAAAAGATTAAAAAGTGCTTTTCTCATCATTTCTGCTCATATGACCAAAGCTGCAGTGCTGTGTGGGGATGGCACACCGGGAAAGGCTGGAGCCGTGCCAGCTCTATAGCTCTGCGTGGATAAGTGCCGTGGGCTGTCGCTCTCCAGTTTGCAGAGCACCAAGTAGTCCACAGACGCGAGGGTTCAGCTAAAGAGAGGGCACGGGGATGCCTTTGCGGAGACTGGGGTGGGGGAGGACATGAGTAGGGGTCGCTCCCTGGGAAGCTGGAGCCTAAGCCTTAATGGAGCGGTGCCAGAGTCTGCTGTGATACCGGCTGGAGAAAGAGTTTTGCCAAGGTCAAGTCCTCGGGTGCAGTGGACAAACTAGTGGTGCAGAGCAGAGCCTTTTGCTTTAGTAATTCAAGAAGAGCTTTACCAGTTATATTTGGTGATGAGTAAGGAACTGCAGCATATGCCAAGCTTCAAGCTGCTCTTCAGGTCGAGAAGCAAATGTAATGTAGCTTTTGAACATTTGCCTTCTCGTTCAAACACTTTAAACATCTCCCCCTTCTCCCTTCCCCCCTCCCCTTCACACACATATTCCTTTTAGACCTCGTTTTTTCGGGCCAGTCCATATTAAGCATCATCCTCGCTGAATTAATTATCACATCCCTGCGAATCCTACAGATCCCGTTTGTAATGCACAATATGCTGCAGAATCTTCCGTGATTTATGGCGAAACGAGATGCAAGGTGACAACATTCTCGTGCGGAGCTCCTGTGCGGTAGTGGGCTTCTCAGATGGGACTGGGACTCCCCGGCAGCTCCAAAAAAAAGGGATTTAGGATTTGTAATGTGTTTTCTAGGGTTGCTTCTTTTTCTCCAAGAATCTGTGCTCGTTTTTCACATGAAATATGACAAGTAGTCCAACTTGCTCTCAGAGTTTGGGCAGGAGCCATTAGGCTGAGATAGCCAAGGTTCGGGCCCAGTAGTAGGGCAGATCTCTGCAGGAGTATTGGCATCGCTGCTTCAGGAGAGACGGGGGAGGACAGAGCGGTGGCAGCGAGATCCCCGGGCGCGATCGGTGGGTACGGCCCGGTCCCGCTGCCACCATCACACCTTTCCCCTGAATGGGGCCGCCCGAGAGCGACCTCGAAAAGGGGGCGGCTGGTGCAGAACCTCGGGTCGCGCTGTCAGTAATTCCTCGGTGCTTTTAAAAGCACGGGCCCCAGCCTGTTTTTCCGTGGCCCAAGTACAGCTATAACGGGTGAGGCATTACCATGCCACGGAGGAGGAGGTGACAATGGGGTCCCCGTCCCTTTTTTTTTTTTTTTTAAGCAGCGTCTCTTCATTGTGAGAGGGACTGTCATTTTTCTGTTCTTGGAAGTTGCCCCTCTCCCCCCTCTTCCATGTATTTCCTGAGGTACGAGTGATGCTTCGTTTTCTCCAAGGGCAAACAGGGAGGGAGATGGGGGAGCCGAGTCCCTCTCCCTGGGTTGAACGCGTTCTTCCCTGATCTACAGGGAAAGAGGAGGTGGTTCGGGTTGCTGAACCGAGAGAATCCGCAGCCCTACAGAAGAGCCCCGCGCACCTTCCCGCACGGGTCGTTCTTGCTCAGCAGCCCTCCGTGTTTCGGATGTGGGAGATGGAAGGGGAAGGGTGCAGTCCGGGCAGTACTCGGGTCTCTTGCTGTAGCGGAGTTCAGCTTGTTGCTGAGTTGAAAACGCCCTGCGTAGCACAGGTTAAATCCCTATAGTAAGTCCGCTTTACGAGTAGGTTAAGTGTAGACCAATCAATATACAGCTTTTTCCCAGAGGTCGGTGTGCCAGATCTTATGTCATTGATGTCCCTTTAGTTTTTCTTAAGTGAGGAAAGAGAGAAGAATGCCTCTTTGCCCCCGGTGCAGGCGCCGCCAGCCAGATACTACATCGCCCTCCTTTGTTGCGTGCAGCATCGGTGCGGTCTGAAGAGGAGCTGGGCCGCAGTCTCCGCAGGTTTTACTCTTTTCTTAGTGAACCTTTTGCAAACCCTTTGTTGAGGTATCCTCCTTCCTGGAGTCACAGACCTCATTTTAGGTCCCTACGAACAGGAACGCACCTGACCTCCCGCCAGAGAAGATGCTGTCGGTGCGGGTGACTCGTGTTTCGGTGTTAACCCCGCTCTGCTGACAAGGCAGAGCACATTTGGAAGGCTGCCCCGGGGGTAACTCAAGCAAGTAGCTGGCAGAGGAGATGCGCGGCGCTGCCTGCTGTGCTGGCAGACGCCGATCAGGTTAACCAGCCTCATGCCAAGCAAACGGGCCAGAGGCGCATTCCGTGTCTGTGTCCCGGGGATGGGAGCCCGGCGGCTCCCTCCGCATCCCTAACGATGCGCGAACTGCCCCGCTCTCCCTCCGTCATCGGATCTGTCAGGCCTCTACGGCCTAATCGTGCTGTGGAGGCGAAAAGTGAGAGGTGTCAGAAAAATGAGGCTTCAGATCAGGTGGAGCCATCTGTAGAGCGTAAATAACATTTCCCGCAGCTCCCCGGCCCCTGCTCGGAAGCCGCACACCCTCCATGGCCAGACAAGTGAAAGCAGCGACACACAGGTTTGCAAAGCGAGCAGCTGGGCAGCCGATGTGGGAGAGCTGCTGGGGCCCATCACTAACCTCCGCACTGCCTCTGTTAAAGGACAGCCGGCAAACTCCCCGAAGCTTTTAACCACCAAGCTGTAGTCAAAACTGTTATTCTAATAAAAAAGGCGTTTCGCGAATTGGCAGTTTCATACTCTGCCCTTCACCTGTTTTCAGCATCCCTGCGAGATGAATGACGCGTTTTCCTTTATCTCTGAGTTTTTGCCAATATTCCTGCCCGAAGTATTCGCAAAATCCACACCGTGGATTTCTAAGTTGTCTGCACAGAAGCTTTCGTGTAGATCAACTCCCCCCTTCCACCAGCGCCAGAATGATGATATCCTTACTAAGTAAACAACCAAATAAATTAATCCACCCGCCCTTGCCAAAAGCAAACAATTCAGGGAGAATTTCCTGAAGAGCACGAAGTCCTCCCGTCAAAAACTGAAGCAGAAAGGCGATGGTCCTTTGCAAAAAAAATGACACATTTCCTTTCGCTTCCTGATGACCACACCAAAGAGAGCACCTTCATCCATCTCTTAAGGTCGCCTGTGCAGAAGGAGAGATGCCAATTCTTGAAGAGTTTTGGATGTTGTTTGATTTATTTTTTTCCCCTTCGGTTCACGGCTGGACATCTCAGTAAGTTCTGTTCGCCGAGCTTTTGCTCGCGTTCTCCATCACTTTCTTTTGTTATTTCCACTTTCTCCCCTCCTTTTTCCTCATTGCCCCCTCAATGTGTCCACCTATTTACTCCTTTTAATGATCTTTTCTTCTCCTTTGGAGTCTCCTAGGCGGGAAGCCGTTCCTCAGTGTTTGGGAGATTTGCATCTCTTTTGTTTCTGGGCTTTTGTTCGTGAGAAGGGGATGGGGTCTGAGGGATGGAAGATATCCTTATCTGATTTCCTTCGGGCCAAGGTCCCGCTTCTCGCCGGGAGCTGGAGAATCTACATTTGCTGTAGAAGGCTGAGCATTTTCTTGCTACTTACCTCTTTGATATCTCCTAAGCACGCTCGAAAAGGGTGTTAGATAGGGAGGTGGTCAAAAAGAGATGGAACTCGGGGTAGGAACCCCACTTATATAATCGCTCTCGCTCTTTCTATTTTCGGCAGGTGATACCCACTCCTCGCTGGGATCAGATATTCGGGGGTTTTGTTGGCGGTGTCACATTTATCTTTCCCTTAACTAATCGAGGAACACTATTAATAATCCTTGGCGCTTACCTTCCCCTGGCTGTGAAAACCCATTACCTTGGCAAACTGATGGTCTGCTTGAAACTTTAATGTTAAGGGGAGAGTCAAGGGGTATAAATGAACTATTTAAAGACAAATAGGCAAATAACAGTAAAAATGCTATTGAAACCTTTTTGCTATTCTGTAATTCACCTGGGGACACTTTTCCTCATGTTTAATGTTTTTCTAGCTAGGGGAAACATTTTATAAAGGACTATGAATTACACATCAGATGAAAGTGGCATCGGAGAGATCACGGTGAATCAGGAGGTTCAGATCAAGAGATGGGACTCTGCTCTCGAAGGAAGGGAATAGGAAGATGTAACCCCTTCATCTGAGTGAGGGAAAGCAAGACCCGCTCAGGAGTTTGTCCTTTTCTCTCCTCAGCCCTGACAGATACTATTTGAAACAAAATAGAACAGCTCTAAATTGGCTCCAGCGCCTGAAGCCGCAACATTCGGCTTTACCACTTGCCCCTGGAGGAAGGCAGAAATATTTTTTTCCCCTGCAGGCAACAGCAAACTCAATTGTATTATTCTGTCTGCTCATACTTAAAGGGGCCTCCAAAATCTGCATGCAGGGCCCCGATGGGCAAGGTGCTATAGAAGTCTAAAAAATTTACAATCTGAGCTTTCTTAGGAGAGACAGGACATTGTAAATGAAGAGATACTACATATATACAGTCATAATACATTGACTGTAAACTTTTCAGCATAAAAATTCTCTTTATGCTGAGTTGCTCATTCCAGGGAAAGACACTTTTGAAGACACTTCTATTTTTACTCTGTCAAGCAATAATAACAAAAATAAAAATGCCATTGAGATGTATTTGATCTTCTGTAACCCATCTGGGAACACTTTTCCCTGATATTTAATGTTTTTCTGGCAAAGGAAAGCATTTTAGAAAGGATTATGCGTCACATTTACCTGGAGTATATTTGTGAATAAAAAAAGATCTTTTCTGTTTCAGTACTCACACCCAACATTTCTTAGGTTAAAAAGCAACCAAGATTGTTGTGATACAATGGAAATTATCTTTGGGGAAAGGCAGGTGCTGCAAAAGCAAGATTTGAATTTTCTAGCTTGACTAAGTGATCCTAAAAGTGAGGGAAGATAGTGGAGGTATCTATGGGATAGGAATATTTTAAAATATTACTTTACTGCCAATATAATTTTGATGCTGAGTTTTATGATAAATGAGAAGTACTCCAGCAGCTTTAGATAATTTCTAAAGAAGCAGCTTTATTGAATCAAACATGATAAAGGTTAATTAAATCATTTTAATGTTCTCTCTCCTATTTTTTTTTTTAAATTTTTAAAATTACAATTCCTGCAGTGGTTTTTAAATTTTCAGTGTGCTACAGTAGCAGGGGAAGTAATACTACTTTTCAGTGGCCTCCTTTATTTCTCAAAACACTATGTCCATACCCTAGCTCAGAGCAGGGGGTAATTACAATGTGAGATAGTTGGCTCACAGGGGTTCAGATGTTTCGACCAACTCGTGCGTAACCTTTGGAACAGTGTAATTTGTTGTACACTGTTTGCTAAATTCAGTGATGTGGGGCTTGCCTTAAACTTTCATGTATTATAAACCCTTGATATAGTACCAGGTTTAGATTCTGATTTAGAGATACCAGTATCTCATGGTTGTTAGCAGGATGCTTCATTTTTGTTTGGTAGCTGGTGGAACAACTTTTCTCTTAACTTCTTTGGCAGCTTAGGGAGGATAAGGATTGTAGGACTGTCTTTTTGGCTAATGGAGTGTGACTTCCATTTTTGTCTGCTCCACTGGAATGAGTGCATCTGTCCACTGGTGAAAGAAGAGCAAGTGCAAGTCTAGTCATTGGGATTCCTCAGTGTAATTCAGCCATGTGAAAGCAATCCTGATTAGTGGAAATCCTTTCTTATCCTTTTAGTTAGTACTTACTAAGGCTTATTTACAAAGAGAGAGGAGATTTATGACCACATTGAGAATATAGTGAGGTCTTTGTTACATGTCAAGTATTTAATTAAAAGGGGTTTTGTTGTTGGGATTATTATTTTTTTTTAATAAGAAGAATACAATCAAGATCTGGCACATCTAGTTTATTTGTACAAATCTGCCTGGAGCTGAGAGACATGGAGAGTTGTGGTAACAGGCTCACTGAGAGTTCACTTATGTGAAATGATAAAATTTAGAGGGTAAGTTTGTATTACTGCACTCATTACTTTCAGTAATATGGTGACATATTTACTGTCATCTCAATTAGGTTCACTCTGGAAAAGATTAAGTTTGGGTTTCCCCTTTAAGATACATATACAATGCAGAGCTCATTCATAATAATTTCTTTCTCTCTTTCCCACTGCACATAAATAACTGTAACCTGAATAAAACAGTTCTCCAGGTCCCCTTCAGCCAATGTACCCAAAATTCTGCATGGCATCATCACAGTGTTAGCACAGCACCTTAAAAAGGAAGATGCCCTGCTGCTGTCTCCCCTGTCCACTGCATGTGTTGTGACAAGTGACTTCAGTCTACAGGGATACCACCCAGCAATCTTTCACTCACCATTTCTTTTCCTTATTTATTAAAGAAGTAATAGAATCATAGAATCAATAAGGTTAGAAAGGACCTTAAGATCATAAAATTCAACCTCTGTCTGAACACCACCAATGCTAAGTGCCACATGTAGTCATTTCTTGAACACTTCCTGGGATGGTTATTCTGCCCCTTCTTTGGGCAGCCTGTCCCAATGCTTAACCACCCTTTCAGGGATGAAATTCTTCTTAATGTCCAAACTGAACCTCCTGTGGCTCATCTTGAGGCTATTTCCTCTTGTCCTGTTGCTAGTTCCCTGGTAGAAGAGGCCAACACCTATCTGCCTACAACCTCCTTTCAGGCAGTAGTAGAGAGTGATAAGGTCTTTCCTGAGCCTCCTCTTCTCCAGGCTAAACAATCCAAACTCCTTCATTCTCTCCTCACAGGACTTGTGCTCCAGACCCTTCACCAGCTCCCTTGCCCTTCTCCAGACACACTCCAGCACCTCAACGTCCTTCTTGTAGTGAGGGATCCAACACTGGACCCAGGATTCAAGATGCAGCCACATCAGTGCTGAGTACAAGGGAACCCTCACTGTCGTAACTCTGCAGACTTCACTATTTTTGGTACAACCCAGGATGCCATAGGCCTTATTGGCCACCCAGGCACACTGCTGGCTCAAAGTCATATGACTTTGTTTATTTGAAAATGTATTCTAAAATTTTGAGGCTTCATTGATACGAGATGTTCCCTGTTTGCCACCTACATTTTCCCTTGTATATTTCTATTGCCTCAATAGCGCACGTGAGTCTCTGGATCAGCCTTCTTTTTCACTGTCCTCTTGGTGCTTACGCCTTTCATTTGATTTTACAAGCAATTAGAATATCCTTTGGGCCTTCGGTAAGCTAAGCTATAGAGAATTATTTATTTTACTCCTTTTCTCATGTATCAGCCTCTCTGGACCTATAATAATTTTTTCTTATTTAGTTTTTTGTATTTCCCTGGTTTTGTTGGCATCTTCTCAGCACTGTGGTGCCCAGCATAATATGGAGTTACTTTGCTGCCTGAGCTTGTAGATTATTCTAAAGTGTTTGTTACAGTCTCCAACCTGTTATATAAGTGATAAATCAAACAAGTTTGCTGCAGTCCAACATGTATATACTATCTATATATTGGTGAGTACTAACTCATCCACATTACTTTTAGATTTGGAAAGAATTCACACAACAACTTAACATATTTAAAAAGTATTTTGTATGTCTGCAGTATATTTTGGTTAGAACGATTTTGAAGCATTTTATAGCCAATATTCATTATATAGGAATTTCTTCATTTCCTCTAAGGCAAAGCTCAGTGCTGGTCTCATCTATGTTTAGAGGCAGGATAGGAACCCTTACAATGGCAGTATTTTCTTTGGAGTTTTTCCTCTAAGTTATGCCACAGGTGTACATTTCTTTCTCCTGCTCCTGCTATCAAACTTGCCTGTTTTCACAAGGTCCTAGGTATATTGTCCCCTTTCATCTTACTTCTAAAAAAGGAATAAATATCATATTGCTGTCCTTAGCTAAAATAAGATGCCTTTGGTGCTCTCTATAACCATAAACCATACAATACTGTGATTCAGGATTCCAGAAGCCCTGTACTGAAAGTCTTTTGGAGAATTAGGAGTAAATAATTAATATTACAAGACTGGGAATTATTGGGAAGAGGAAATGTCAATACTCACATTAGAAGTTTTCCAGAATTTTAGGACCAACATCTCATGACAAGAGTACCACTAAAGTTTTCAGGTTTGTGAATACAACCTGTAGGATTTTCAAAAGATATATTTCCTTTCTATAGAATGTAGCATCTATTACATTTAGTCTGCTAAGGATGTTATGATGATGAGGACTTTTATGTGTTGGAGAGGAGAATGAGTAAATTCATGGAAGAGGGATTCACTGAAGGTTACCAAACTCCTACGCAGCTTGGGAAGTTCCTGAGCTAAAGTGGTTGGGTTTAGGATGGTATTAGAGGAAAGTGTCATAATATGATTGCCTTGTGCTTCTGCTCCTTCAAAGGCTTTTTTTCTGTGTCCACTGTTGGGGACAGGGAGCTGGGTTAGAGAACTGGAAGGAAGTTATTTTGATCCAGTATGGTAGTTCTTATTTTCCTGTGATTATAATATTACATACATATGAAAAGTGGAAGGATCAGGTGGCCAGAAAATATATTAAAAATAAATCAACTAAAAAGATGATTTACAGTACCCATAGGAAAAAAAAAAGTCTTTTTCTTTGCTGATATAAATCAGAAATGTTCAGTCCATGCGTACTCTGACTCTTTGCTTTTATGCTGCTCTTGAGTTCATGTATGCCCTCTTTAGGCTGCATATGAGCATACTTGTTCAGGTATATGTATATTTTGTACTACTACTCTGTGACTGAAAATGTCCTTTTTTTTTTGCATATACTAATCATAATTTCCTTCTGCAATGGCCCGTTCTTTGGTTTGCCTGCGAGAATTCTGTATTCCTAGGATCAAAGCTTAGTGGTTCCATTGTTTTCTGATTTTTCCATTCCTCTGATAATTGCCTCAAAAGCTGAAAATAGCCAATGGCTGCAAGCAATACTCCAGAGGTGACAAATAGGTCACTGATAGTCCATGCTCCGAGTGGGCTTTGGGGACTCTCCAGCTTGTATTGCAAGTGGTGTGGTAAAGAAAGTGAAATGTCTCACCCAAAGGAGATAATACAAATGAAAAACAGGGAAAGGTGTAAACCCCTGGTGAGAGTTTGCCTCAAATTACCAAACAAGAAAAAAGCTAGTGCTGAAAGAGTAGGTCTGTGTATTATAACACCTCCTAGCAAATCTCAAATGGATATTTACAGCAGGAATAAAATCTGTTAGTCCCAGTGGGAAACCCTGACCCCAAGGTTAAGAGAATGGAAACAGTTGGTTTTCCTTACAACAGACACTTGTGGGTATCAGACATTTGTCATAATTGACACTCTGGTGGTGTTCGCACTGAGATGGATAAGCCCATGTAATTATTACCACAGGGGTTATATTCCAGAAAAACTAGCACAGTAGAACCATGGCTTCATTACTTATTCCTATTTATACTAGGCTGCTGGTAGGAGAACAGTCAAAGCACTTAGATCAGGGTAAACAGCTTTTGGGGAAATTGGACTTTAGTTTTAGCAGTTGGAAGCCTGTGATAACCCAAATGTTGATAGTTATTTTTAATTAATCTGTTGGGGTTTTTTTCTTTTTTCTTTTCTTTCTTTTTTTTTTTTTTCTTTTCATATGCTCTTATAATGAATTTCAAAGCTGTTAGTGCACAGTGAGATGGATTTAAAAGTCAGAGGTTTGTCAGGGAGTCATACCTTTCTGGGTTAACAGCAAGTGAGAAGAATTTTATAGCATTGATGCTCAAATGTCAAGTTTGGGCTTATCCTACCAACCTCCCCAAGTGGAAATTGCTAGCCAAGGAAGTATATAACTATTAGCAGAACAGAAGCACTGTGGTGTCAGGTGTTTATTTATTGTTGAGATTTCATTAGAAAACAATTCTTCCATTTACACAATAGGTAAATGAAATATCTTCTCAAGTTTAATTCGTGATTTGAATCTAGCCAATGAGAATACCAGTAAATAAAAGTCATTATTCTGTAGTACGGTTTCAGTCACCCTGATGAAATGAGTTGTATAGCATAAATTTGTTCATAAGCAGATACACACAAAACAAACTTATTTGCACTAAAAACATATATCCATGCAGTTCATGGCCTAAATCAGACCAAACCACTGAATTCTCCTGTGCTTTCTCTGCTTTATCTCTTTAGGTTGCCCTAAAAAGAAGACTCCAGGAAGAAAATCTCCACTCTTGCTACCTCGTCTAAACTTCTTAAGAGAATGGAGAGACACTCAGATGTTAGCTTGTTCTGTAGCATTCACCTGGGATTCCCTCAGCTAAATGTCAAATTGAAAATACAAGTTTATCTCTCGTAACATACTTATCCTCTGTCTTCAGGAGAAAAATTTATTAGAGAAAGACTCAGAGGCATATTCCTAAGGGGAGTGTGTTCTCTCTGCCATTTCCAGTGTATCACAACTTCTTCCTTTTAGAGATTCCTTCTCATAATCATCTTATCACCTTGTTCATAATCTTATATATGAGGATTTCTTTATTTTCCTAAGAAAGTGAAAAAGTTTATTCCTACAATTTGAAACATTATTTGCAAAAAAGGCAAAAGATTTATTGAACTAACCCATTTTATAGAAACTTACATTCTGTTTTTTGTATTATGTACACCTGAATCGGTCCTTATTATGGGCATACTTTGTTTTTATTGCATGTTTGTATAGTTTCTCTTTCCCAAAAAGGCTCAGAGTGGCAATCACCTTATTGCAGGGCCTTTTCACATTCCTCCCTTCAAAACTCTGTATATGTGTCTTGTGTAGGTAAAAGAAGGGTTGTAATCTAGAAGTGGTTGTCATCCAGAAGTGGAGCATCAACGCAGCATGTGGTGCAGATGCATCAGCACTTTTAGCTCGTGCTATGGTGTTTTGAAAGTTATTTGTAAGAGGCAGTAGCTTCCCAGGCCCTTTGAGTTTTCATCTCAGTGGGACACAGAAGCCGCTGTCTTGAAAAAGAATGAGATGTTTCAGAAAATTGATCGCTAATATCTTGCTTGTGGGTGAAGCAGAGATTTGCAAGATACAAATGATGTGCTGGTTGTCAGCTTTTTGCCTTTTTGAAATGTATCATCTCTGTTATTTTTCTGCACTTCTGCTGACAATCCTGCCCTTCAAGTTGGGAAAGAAAGAACAAGTATCAGGGTATCCCTAAAAACCTTGTGGATCTCGGAGGTAGTGTACCTCCATGTCTTCCGTTACTATTGCCTGGCTGCCTAGGGACTTATTTTTCCAACACTTTGTCATCTTAAATTGCAGGCAACTGAAATGCCAACAAAAGAACTGTTTGCATGAAACCACACAGACTGTGGCACAAGAAATTGCACGTTACATCCTGCCCTGGGATGATGTCTTCCAAAATGGACCATCCTTTTCTTTCCTGTTGCTCTAGAGCTTGATGGTGAGAGGTACAGCCTGTGACAGAAGTTTCACTTGGGTGGAGTAAAGGGATCATCCCTTTCACACAGAGGGTCTGTTTGTTACTTGACCTCTTCTTTACTAACAGGTTCACCTTGTTTACTGCACAGAATGTTGTCTCTTTTCAGTCGGGCATCTTTTATTCTTTCTTAATAGAGCTAGGTTTGTTCCAGTTATTAATATTACTCATGAACATGTTGTATAAGCATATTGTAATAATGCTTAAAGCTGTGCTAACAAGAGAAAGGGAAAGGAGAGTGGCTTTTTCTTCTCCCAGGAGAGGCAAAGTTTGCTAATGCCCTGTGAGGGAAGGACAGATGATTTCTCTCTCAGGTTATGCATGCTCTAAATCCTCGCCACCACTTTTCTTCAGCGATGAAGAGACAGATGCTACTGTAACAGCACAGAACTTGTGCAAATCCCTTACAAGGACCTTTGTTACTGCTATGAGTAAAAAGAAGTGACTTGCTTAGCCTTTCATCCTATTTTTAGATAAGCTTACATTTCTGAAGGACACATTTGATCCCCTTGCCTGTCTTTGGCTAGTTTTCTAGTTGATTTATTTTTCCCTTTTCTTTTAGTGTGATATGGGAGGATGAAGGTGGGAGAAAGCGTCTGGTTTTCTGAGCTGTTGTGTTGGTATTTGCTAACCTGACATTTTGTGTGACGTGCCCAATTCCCTTTCTAGCAGTTTCTAGTAGCCATGGGAGTACAGACAGCAGAAATCACACTTTAGACACACAGTTTCTCCCCTGAGAAAAAAACCCCCACAACTGATGGAAAGGATAGACAAGTGATTTTGGAAACAAATCTTTGATTTGGCCTCAGAATAAATGCTATGAAGTCTCTGGAGGGGAAGTTTGTCTTTATTTCACCAGTTTAGTGTAACTTGGTGCGCAGGAATTACACCTAACGAGCTGCAGCCTCAAATCTATTGTCTTTTTAGGATCGGAACCATCTTCCACAGTTGTCACTGAGCCTCTGGTGGTGTTCTTAATGGAGATTTCGCCAGGCCCCTTTTCTAGAGCTTTTCTCAGAAATTGCAACACGATGGGGGTCATTTAGTACCACTGAATAATTACTTTGTAGAGAGAAGGCCAATTTGCTGGGAATTTCATTGACACCATAAATCTATATGGGCACTGATCTCTTGTTAGATATCCATGACTTCTGAAAGCTACTGATGTTTTGGGTTGTAATTATTGACCCACAGGTGAAAAATCTGTATCATATGCTATTTCCTCTTAAGCTTCCATATGTTATGCATATGCTTTTTTCTTTATAAGAGAGAGTACATACTGGACTGTCCTATTGATGTTTTGGTTTGGGGTTTTGTTTTGAGATTTTTTTTGTTGTTGTGGTTTTTAGTTTGGGTTTGTTTGTTTTTTGTAGTGTGTATCCATGTATATAAGGATACATAATTGTTTCTCTTCTGACATAGAAGATTCACAAAGTTCTCAGTTCTGGAATCATACAAGATGATCATATATTGTCATCAAAACTAATTAGCTGTTGATGTTGACCTGCAAATTTTTTTAAAGCACTGTGTATTTTATTACTCTTTTATTACTCACTAAGGGCAGGAGTGACACCTCTTCTGTCTGATAAGTACTTATGAGTGTGAGAGAAGCAAACAAGGGAATGATTGAGTGTGTGAATACGAAGACTGGGGAACAGATACACACATGCTGAGGGAGAGGGATGTGGATAAATACCTTTTCACCATGGGTGTCAGATGAAACAGATGTCTCAAGAATGCATGCAGCCTTAACCTAAGTGTGTATGTGCATACCTCCTCCATGTATATTATCCACAATTGTAGAGGAAAATAAATACCTATGTGAATAATTATGGGCATGTATGTATGTACACACCTGATGTGGAGTTAAATGACAAGTCGTTTCAACAGTGGAGTTCTTAGTCTTATAAAATCAGGGAAATTGCCATCATCTTGAGAAACCTGTAGAGGAAAGCATGGTTCTTCTACCTTTTGATAAGTGGAACATTTGGAACTTTCTGCTCCCCTACCAGAAGTGCATCTGATACACTGTACAGGGATTTCAAAGTTTAATTTAGCTTAACTCTTGGCTGCAATCGACTGCTGATAAATTTAGTTGGGGGATTAGGGAACCATAAAGACTAATAGCTCCTTAAAAGGAGCCTGAGGATGAGACAGCAAAACAAAAACATCTGCTAAAGTCTGCCTTAGAGTGATGGCACACCGTATAGTCATAGTTTAGAGAAATAAATAGGTTGATTTTGGGTGGGAAGGGATTTTTGTAGATACAGACACTTGGAAAAAGAAAGCCAAATGTGGATATGGCAACCACATCTTCTTAAATCTGCCTTTGGATAATAAAAGTAGGCATGTTGACCAGTACTTCATAGGTCCAGTCAAAAATGGAGACTCAAACCAAATCAATACAGGAAAACTCAGATAGATACTTATTTGCAGAATAAATTTATTAGAAATAGCTAGAATTTTCTTTTTTTAGATGTTCCTTCCCACTTGTTTTATACTGCATCAAATTTTCTAGTTCTAACTGTAACTGAGGCCTTTTATAAGTACTGTACTTTTATGTCTTACAATGAGAAACAATTATTATGCCAAAGGCACTGTGATCTCTCAGAGTCTTCTTTATCCTTAACTTCTAAACTATGAATAGTCCCTCTGAAGTTAGACTTGGAGCCTAAATGAGAATCCAGTAACTATTTCATGACTTTTTTTTCCCTGCCTTTTTCATGTCTTCCTCTGCTATGCCACAGATTAGTTTTTCTATTGGCCAAGCACCAAAGAGAGAACTTAGGTGAGAAAAAGTTAAAAAAAAAATTATTTGAATAATTATTATTCAAGATAAGAGGGAGTAATCATTTGATAAAATGTAAATCTGCTTAAAAAGAAATGTCCTTTCACAGAGTGTTTAATTATCTTGTGGGTTTAGCGGCTGGATGGCTATTATTTCAACAAAGAGTTTATTGAGATTTGAAGAAGGATTATATGTAAAAATAGAGTGTCTGCTGTTAGCCTAACTAAATCTGATAGACTTTGAATGCATAAGACAATCATCAGTTAGAGCGTGAACTGTATTGCCAAGGCAAGCAAGTGTGTTTTGTATTAATTTTGTTTGTTTGTTTTGCAAATATTGGAAAGAAAGTATTCAGAGGAGAAATACAAGTCTGCTCTGATGAATCAAAATATGTATTCAAGAGCAAGAGAAACTAACAATTTTTCCAGTATAAACATTTCTGATGTTCATAAACTCTTTGTATATTTACGTCATGATGTTGGTCAACTGGTAAGCCCCATATCTGGCATTCAAATATATGAGAACAGAGACTTTAACTGAGAGCAAAATGTCTCTGTCTTTTTGAGTTATATCTCTGAAATACCAAGTGGAGTTACGTAGTTATGTGCTGAAAGTGCTCTCTTCTGTGATTCTTGTTCTCTGAACCAGGTGTATTTGCAAAACTCTGCAGCCTTTCTGATTGCTCATTAGTTAACAGCCTGGAGAGTCCAATTTCAAGTTGTGTGAATTTTTCTTCATCCTTTATTTCACTGTGTCAGGCACATAGCCAGGCATGCTAAGTGTCTATAACCATTTTGTTTCTTACACTAAGACTCTTGATGTCTAAAGGCCGCAGAATTAACAAGAATAAAGAGGCTGAGGGTAATGGGAGCCAAGTTACTAAGGCAAAATAAAACCTGAAGAAATGTATTCATTGCTAATAAAATTAGTGCAGGTCTAGTGCTTGTGGGGTACATAACTTTAGTCTCTCTTCGTTTTCATGGCAGATGTATTGCCCTCCTCCCCCCATTTCGAGCACTGAATACTTGATGTGTCAGGCAACATTTGAGGAAGGTTGCTCCGAGGAACTTTAGACATCAAGGTCTGCTGATTATTTTCCAAGTATCATTAATGCAGACCAGGTTTTCCCCGGGATTACCCGATCTCAGTTTATGGGTTCCTTTGTCATTCCAAAGCTTCCCTGCACACTTGATAGGTTTGATGACAAGAGAACTGACGAAGCACAAGCAGGCCCAAAGCCAAATACTTAGCTGCTCCTTCCCTGGAGGAATTATTTTCTGACTCAGAGATTCAAAACTAGGAGAATAAAGGGTGAGATCCGGATCAAAAAAGACAATGAAAGGTGATGTGAAGACTCAAGTAGGTTGAGGAAGAAGATAGGCTTGGAGAGAGATGAGTGGCACAAGGGGAAAATGGTGAGAAGGGGAAAGTCGGTGTTAAAAGAGAAACATTTTCACATATATGAGGTAGATAGTATAGGCAAGGCATGGACAAAAGTTGATTGCTTCTTTCTGGTAATCCAATCTGAGAATATCCATCAATACATTTTGCTATGAAGTTATTAAAGGTAATGATTTCAGAAGTGTTCATTTTAGGAGAACTTGTCTTTCCTCCCATTCTTTCTTTCTTTTTTTTTTTTTTTACAGAAGAAATTTAGTTTTATAGCACAGTACCATAGACAGTCTGAAATGTTCAGAGTTGCAAAATGCATGTGAGATTTTAATTTAGGTCAAGCGGATTGTCTCAGATATGTTGACCAGTAACTCTGATGGAGACTTTGGTTAGCTGAAGGTAGCATCTGGTATCTGAACACAGGAAAAATAAGGTTAGGAGGGGTCACCAGATGTTGTCTGTGCAATGAATTGCTCAAAGCTCACCTCCTGTGAAGAATAGGTTAAGTCTGCCTAGTCAAAATTTGCACTTTTCCACGGATGGAGATCCGATGGACTTTCTAGGCTCTTGTTCCACTGTCAGGTTGAGTTATTTTTTCTTATGTCCAGTGAGATTTTTTCATTTGTTGCAGCTTGGGATTTTGTCTCCTGTTCTTTCATTGTCCACTGAGGGGAACAGTCTAGCTGTGTCTTTCATCTCACTTTTTTAAGTTGTATTAACAATTATATCTTCCTCTCAGTCTTCCCTTTCTTTACACTGAACACAGTCAGCCTTTACTTCAGCCCTTCCCTGTTTATCATATGCTCCAACTTTATTTGTCCTCCACTGAGCTCTAATCAGGCTGTGAGTATTTCTCTTGTTTTGGGGATTTCAAAACTAATGATAGTATTCCAGATACAGAATTACAGTATTCCAGATACAGCCCTATTAGTTTTTACTAGAGAAGAAAAATAATTTCTATTGGCCTCCTGGCTACTGTTTTCCTAATGCAAAAAAAAAAAAAAGGAAAAAAAAAGAGAAAAAAAAAAAGGAGGGCAAGAAGAGAGAGAAAAAAAGATATAAAAAATGAAGATGTATGAAAGAGGAGAAAAAAGCAAGGATTTGAGCAAAAGTTGGTCAGCAAAATTGCACATGTAGTGGATCTGAAAGTGTAGTTGTGCTAGGCAGTCATGCTGTCAGACAGCGGAAAAAAGGCTGTGATCTATTGGCTTTTATAATGGAGAGGTCTCAGCGAGGAATATTGTCACCTCAGGACACCTACAGAGTTTTAGGTGCCAACAGAGTACATTCCAGGCAGTTCCCTGGAGGGTAAGGTCAAGATTCTTACTCGTCAGTTTCCCCTTCCTATCTTCTAATGTAAATTATCTTGGCGTATCTAAGAGATATAATTTATGGCCAGCCTGTTGGCCGGTCAGCTTCGTGTCTCATAAATTAGAGAGCCAGACACATGTGGGTCAAGTTTGGAAATACACTGCACTTTTTTAGAGGAAAGATGGATTCCTCCAAGTCCCTCCTTACGTTAGATTTTTTTTTTTCACACATCCTTATTTTTTCTTTTTATGTTGCTCTTTTTATCAGCTGTGCATTGTCCCTATTCTCTCATTCTCTTCCTTTTCTTCAGTGGAGCATGCTGATGGCTGTACCAGATCAGTATATAAAGTTATCTGTCTTTTATGCCTCATCTTTTGCTTATCCAACACCCCAGATAAGGAATAAAGGACTATGTTCCTCTTCCCAGTCTTTCTTCCCTTGTTATCACTACACAGGCACATATTTCACAATGGGATGAACTGCGAAGAAAGTTCTCTGGGTGCCAAAGCTCATGATGTTCTCTTGCACTGAACAGCTGTAAAAGGAGTCCCAGCTCTTCTCAAATTCTCAAGGTTTTATTTAGTCTCAGGTATGTCACAGCACTCGGTGTACAGCAAGGTCTGAGATCCATTTTTTATTTCAGATCAGATTTGTACTGGATACCGCTGGTCAACATAATTATCAGAGAAGAAGCATTAGTGAAGAGGATGTTATGTCATCCAAAGAAATCTCTTTGGGCAGTGCAGTGTATTTGGTTCTGGCATGGAGTGTTTGCAGTAGGAGAAGTTATTGATATAATTCTGTTATCAAAGTTCTTTTTTTTTTTTTTTACCTTTTAACCTGAAGTCCACTCTCTGTCTGTTGTTGACGCAGTCGAGAGAAGGAAAGTTGGAGTGGGGAGAAGACAGTGGTGTGGGGTGTTCTCCTTCTGACATTGTCAGCACCAAGGTAGAAGTAAGTAGTATCAAAAATGGATCTAATTCAATACTTTTTCCACTGTGGAAAGTGATGATTCCAATAAAAAGCATCAGCATATATTGCTCCAGTTAGCTGGAAGCAAAGAGGAGTATCTGGCATAAAGACTTTTCTAGTCATTTAATGGCGATACATCCAGTTCAACCCCCTTTTTTTTTGAAGGTTACTCGATCATTCTCATTTTAGTGGAACATATTACAGTGCAAATTATCTCTGTGAGATGCAGACATGTTCACCAGGGTGGGGAAGATTCTCTTTTAAATTCTTGATTATAATATTGCAAAAATCGCTTCCTATTCTATCTCATCAGGGTAGTATTAAAAGAGCCTTGTGGCCAAAAGCCTGATTTAGTTTTAGAGCAGCCAGACAGAATCTAATATGGGGGGGAAAAGGGGAATAATGTGCATCTTAAATTGACTGAGTCTTTGTAATTGCTAGCAAATCCACTGGACTGCCTGTTGACAAACAGGACAGGGAGGGCTGGAGATAGATCCCTGGTAGATCTAAGAGCCAAAAATCAGCTAAACATCTTGGATGAGTTTGGAAGCTTGTTTCTTGTTTCTTATTTGGCTCATTTCCTTCTCCCATCCCCCATTTCTCTACAGCAGGAGCAGCAGTGTTGAGGGGTGTGCACTCCGCCTGGCAGGCTGTTGGAGGAGTCTCTGGCCTCAAATTACACAGCCTGAGAACTCTGTGCATAAAATTAGCAGCAGAGTTCTGTGTATTAGGTGCCAGGGAAAAATGTCACATTCAGCAGAACTCAAGAGGCGAGATGTGGACCAGAAAGAACTGGAACGGGACACCTATTCCCCTCTACCTTTTACGGTTTTGCAGCAGACATATCTGAGAGTGTCATAAGTGGCTGGGTTGGAGTAAAATTATTTGAGTAGTAAATAGATTTTATTGTATGCAGTAATGGGGGGTAATGGGGATGTTTGGTTTTTATCCCCTTCCTCCCCACTTCACTTCCTCCTTTTCCTTTATTCTGAAGATTTCTTACTCTTTGCCTTTTCACAAGGAAATGCTTTTCAATCATGGAGAAATGCTGTTGACATACAGTTTTCTGCCCTTCTTTCCACCTTCCTGTGGTCTGATTCGTGATGAGAAACCCACTGTTATGGCACTACATTCACATCGTGCAACAGCTTATACAAGTTGTTTGTAGTGAAATCTGAAAAAACAAATATAGTGCTGGCAAACAGGGTGGAGAAGCTAAAGTAGAAAGGAGCAGCTATTCAAGGAGTGGATTCTATAGATACTATCTCAGTAGCAGCTATCTCATTCAGAAAAGCTATAACAGAAGAGGTCATGGTTTGGGGGTGTGCTTTGGCTCCTTCCATCCATCATAAAAGTGGGAAAATTCCTGCCACACCAGTGTTAGATTGCCCTGAAGCATATGTGTGAAAGAAGCTGCATTAGTATCTGTATGTGGAGATGGATTGTCAGGAGGCATAAATGAGTTGTTTGGGGATGTACATGTACACTCATACGTTCACTGTGCTGTCAGAGTGCTTTTGTGAGACAAAGTTGTCAGGCAGTGCTGGTTTAATGTATTCCTCCCCATTCGTTCTCCATATTGATGTCTGTGCTGAGAGCCAGGCTGGGAAATTGATCTGCAGTTTAGAAAAAAATGTTTTTACAGCCGGATTAGCTGGCTGTTGTATTTTGCAGCACAGCCTCAGACGTGCCCTGCTGTGGGGCAGGAATAAACCAAGAATACGTGAGGACAGAGAATTTCCTAAGCTGATACAATCACCATATACTCATTTCTTGAAATCACAACTTCAAAATCCCCCAGCAGCTTTGTTTGGCTCAGATTATTGAAGCAATTTGTGAGCAGGATGATGTATTCCCAGATTAGACAGCACTCTGGGCAGAGAGCTGTTCTTCATTTCCTTTCCTTGTTCCTTTTCTTAGGAGGACAGGCCCATTGGCTACTGCTGTTTAACATCTGTGATAGTTTAGCCACTACAGCCTTTTTTAAGGGTTTGGGAATCTGTCCTAAGGCCTGGCATTGGAGGCACATTTTAAAAGAGTTTTTGTTTGTTTTTATTTGGTTTTTGTTTGTTTGTTTGGGGTTTTTGTTTGTTTGTTTTGGGGTTTTTGTTTTGTTGTTGTTGTTGTTGTTAGCACTGCAGGTGATTTTCAGCTCAGGTGGGTTGCTAAGGATAATGGTTGTTGTTTCTCACTTTTTACCTGACTTTTCCAAAGAATTATACCTCTGTTGAGCGTTTTTCCTTCTCACTTTCACCCTCATGAGAAAGGTATTAGTCAGCCCTATTTTACAGGTGGCAAAGCTAAGGCAGAAGGAATCATACACAGCAAGCCAGTGGCTAAACTTGCTATGGCAGTGAATTGAGAGGTCTCTTATTCAGGTCTGGCTTCACATAGTGAGGCAGCCTTCTGCCTTTTGAGGCATAGGAGGCACAAACTCCAGCCTCCCACACTTGAAATGCACAGACTGGCCACTGATTTGGGATTGAAATTCTGACTGGTATGGTTATTGGTGGACTCATTCCACAAGTTTATCTTTCAAGAAGTAAAGACTGAAGCAATAAATGGCCAGTAGGTGAGGCAGCTGGTAAGACAAGGTGAACGTATATGCTGTGAGGAATATGGACAGAACAGAACTTTGAAAATCACAGGGGCTTGGTATTTATTGCCTCTATATTTGCCACTTGCCTGCCCATCCTCATCTCTAGCCCCCTTGCTCCCTGATTTTATTCAGGAATATTGTCCCAATTTATGAACCATTAGAAAATGAACTCGCTATAATGAGTAGATTGGATATTTCTGCACCAGAAAATTGTGCTTCTTTGACTATATCAGTGTAGCTTAAGTAGTACAACTCCCTTAGGGTAAAGACAATTATACCAGTGTAAAAGTGCATATCCAAATATAGCTGAGTCCCGAATGGGAAGGTACCTTTGTACCGGTAATAACTAGGTCCACAGTAAGGGACAGATTAAATTCCTTACCTTTAGAAACCTGAGGTGACAAAACTGGGAATATAGCTATTTTATAATTCGTATATATGCCTAGGAGACAGATAAAACCTTCATAGGGAGAATTGGCCCACTTGAGATCTGATTTACTGGCCAGTGTTACCTGTCCCTCTTCACTGTTCAGAAAACTTCACTTAACAGAAGTCACTTATCTAAAGTTCTAAATTAAGTAAAAGGAATTTAGTCACAGGATTTTGTCAAATGAATGGGGAAATAAGGCTGTTAGGAACCGTGTAGGAGGGTTTGAATGCAGCACTGCACAAATTTTAGCAAATCCCAACCCTATTTTGCAACCTGGGAAAGTTGAGTAATTTTTTTTTGAGTAATTTTAACAGGTCTTCTGAACTTGTGAAATAGATGAAGGAGGATGTTCTTTGTCCTGAGTAGCAATAACTCTGACAGATTTTTGCTTCTCGAGATGAATAGAAGACGTAAAACACAAAGACTCTCCTGCCACAAAGGCGCAGTGCTGCTGTGCACTATAACTTGGTTTTAAACTTCTGGAGGAATGGTTGTAGGCATAGCTGCCTCTGGAATTCTTGAATTCCTCCTTCTTTGTCTGCAATGGCTAGGTACTAGATTTTGACATTGGTGTAGCTGACTGGAGCGTAGGGACAGCCCCAACCCACATCTGTTATGCACGATAGCAGTGACAAGCTCTGCCCTGTATCTTCCTTATTTGCCTCTTATCCTGGAAGCAGTCTGTTATCTGGATGAAGGAATGTTCTGTTGCTGTTTCTGAGCTTCCATTTTTCTCACTTAGCCTGCTCCTGGGCACCAATATCCACCTGAGCCATGCAAGAACAAAAAACCCCATTGTTCTTTAAGGAGAAGTTGCTTCTAACTCTTCCAGTCCAAGTGATCCTACTATATCAGGGAGAAATCCTGTATATTGTTAAAGTGTTTTTAAAGGAAGCAGGTTGATTTTAAAAGAATTGTTTTCCACGGAGGGGAAGTTCATAATACTGCTTGTGATATTGCTCTACTTAAGAAAAGCTGGCAAGGTCTGGCTATTGCATCATGAACCATCAAACCCCAGAACGGTACTGTTGAATGCATATTTCCAAAAGCGCTGATAATGTCTAAAGAAAAATCTCATTTTTCAAAGTGTTTTTTATCCCTGAAGTACTTATTTGTTGCTTTGCTAAAGCAATAGAGGTGCAAAAGCCAAGATTCAGTTACGTGATTTAGTTTGAAGTTATGAGAAAAATGTCATTAAAAAAAAAAGGCTGCTCTTTCTTTAATATTTGGTTCTGTAAAGCCCTTTCATGTTGAGTAGTAATTTATCCGAGAAATGACACCATCAAATTCACTGCCAGGAACAGTGGTAGATGCTGACCTTTAAATTTCTTTAGTTCAAAATGGATTATTTAGTTGTGTTTATATCAGCAGGGTATGAACAGAGTCCTTTTCTGCAAATGCCTACTAGTTACTTTTCACCCTAAAAAAACAGTCATGGCAACTGTGTCCAGATTTAAGTCAAAACAAACTTCCAAAGTTCTATTTATCTATCCTCCTGTGCCTTTTTTCCTCCCAACACAATGTATGACCAGGAGAGTATCCATGCACTCAAGTATTGTGAATTAAGTCATTATCGAATGAAGAATATAAAACCAACCAGCTCAACTTATGTCTTCTTTGATTTTTTCCCCAAGAAGTTCAAAAAGATAGGACATCTCCAATTTTTATTTTTTTAATGGGTTTATTTTCAGCTTAAAGCTTAAAGCACATAGCAAAGTAAGAAGGTCTTGTTACTTACCATTGGACCAACTGCCTCCTAAGGATTTTGGAGCACTACCTGTGAAACAGCTCTGAAGATTGCAGGGCAGGCATGAGCAGCTTTTCTTTTGTAACTTTTGTCCAAATATTTTGCCGAGCTGTTATTAATTATTCATGTGCTATAATAATAATGAGTTTAAACATGACTGTACTTGAAAATAAATGTTATAAAAGTCTGTTAAAGCCTACTGTAAAGCTGATGGGAACCATGAAAGAAAAATCTGTACAAATATTGTTAAAGAACCCAAAACACTTTGCAAATCAGTGTCATCAGAGTTGCAGCTCAGTCTCAAGCAATCCTGGGGGTGAAGACACTCAATTGGTAATGACGTGTGTGCTACAAAAGCAAATATTCCATTTATCCTTTGAAAACAATATGTTGAATGTTAGTATCTTGCAAACCAATGTGTTTGTATTTGATGTTCAGCTTCCTTGCAGATTGTTAAACATTTTTTGCTTTGCAGATTAATCTGTGGTGAGATCAGACATATTTTAAGAATATATTTGTTGTTTACTTTATCCTATCACTTAACAAATTTATTCTATGGCTGGTGATCAAGCATAACTATGCAGCACTTTTCTAGTGTCTGGTGCACCAGAGAGAAGCCATTATTCTAGAATGTACAGACATGCCCAGCCAAAGTGGTACAGTAGCCTCTGCCCTAGCAGGGATGGTATGTAGTACTGTCATCAGAACTTGATTCAGCTGAGTATTTCTGCTGTGTTGTTTTGGTTTACCTTTTACTAGTGGTTCATGTACCTTTAGTGATTTGGAACTACATTCTTATTTTTCATGAAAATTCCATGCTTGTTCTGGTTGTTCATTTACAACTGATACTCTCAGATTTCCAAGGTGCTGTGTATCCTTGCACATGTATTTTCTAACAACGTGTGCATTAGGCAGAAGGCCATGATTTCACAGCTCACAGGCATACACGTCCAAAATTATATGGTAGGTTGTGTACTGTGAAGAGGCATGTAATGGTGTCAGCACATATGGTCATGATTCAGTCATCTGAGGATTTTCTTAGTAGTCTCCTTTAATTAATTAATTAGTTCCTATTTCTTGCACTTGGGCGGATGTGTGCTTTCTCTTACATATGTATAAGGGCTGGTGTACAGTGCCATAATGACCATGCCAGGCATAGTGCATGGATGGGTTTTCTCAACACTGAGTTGACCATGTCAGCTGATGGAACTGGTTACTTCTCTAGTACAGGCATATCTCTTAATGTGGGTACTGTCATTAAGGTGTCAGTTTTGTAAAGGACATCTATTTCATTCATAAACTAATTATTCTAGCAGAGAGAGAATGCAGATTTGACTAGACTCAGACTATTTTCTCAGGCCAAATTATAGAAACTGTATTTTTTTTTGTACTGTAGCAGCACAATAGTAGAAATGGAGAGAAAACTGCTGGTAGTCAAGGCACTGATTTGGCACAGAAGAACATGGCAAAGCAGTGTTTCCAGTCTTAGTCTCACAGCCTTGGAGATCCCTCTAACCAGTCAGCTATCCACTTTTCTGAGGTAGGAATCTGCCTTTTGTCAGAAAGAAAGTCTTGGTTCTGATTGAGTTCAGAACAAGAAAACATTGCAGAATCATAAACTTTCTTAGAGGCTTTAGAAACATCAGCAACAAAGCAGTTGCACTGACAATTAGTCTGTTAGGTTGTCTGTCGACCTGTTCTTGAAAAGCCACATCTCCGGGTAAACAATGAGCAAGTATTTTTGCATTATGTCATATCCTGTGTCTATTAAAAGATGCATGTGCATTGTATCTAGATTATCTTCCAACAGATTTGAAAACATTAGAATAACCTTTTTAGGATTTTATTATCAAAACTACGATATATATCAAATATAAAGGTACCGTAGGAGCACCTTTCTCTTTCACTTCTATTAAAGTTTGCACAGGTCTTGTGCTTTCCACAATTTTTTTGTGCATGTCAGGAGGGCTGCCCCTGAATTTTCATGAGTTTGTATGCATTGATACTGTGATTAAGAATTCTGGTCAAGGTGATCTGTTCCTATTTACATCTGAATGTCAGGAGAAAGGAAGGGGACTGCAGTTAGAAAAATTGATTATTATCTCTCTCACTCAAGACAAAGGAAAGAGTATAATAAGCCTCACTTAGGGTTACACGAGGACTGCACATTTAGCAGGCCTGTTCAAGAAAGTGGAATATACAAAAGTGTGAAGTTCTGTGGAGGTACCTACATCCAACACCACCACTTAAAACAGCTCTGCTAAGTCTGGGTCGGAAGCAGAGGGTAGCAGATCACTCAGAAAATACGGCTCAGAATTTTGTAGGTTTTCCTTGTCCTTTCTGATCAAGAGACACTATCCCCTCTCAAATTCTATAATGGTGCTGTCAGTTATCTGTGGAAAAGAGATGGGTGAAGAATTGACTTCATTAAAATGCAGTGAAATGCAGTTACTCTCAAGGCTGATGATTACAGTTGTAAATAGAGTTTTATTTTGAAGGATGCCAGTTGATTTTTTTCTCCATTCAGATGGGAATTTTTGTGCTTGGCAGCGGAAGGAGAAGAAGGAAGCAAATACGTATTGAACATGAAAATGGAAGAGAGTCAGAGACTGAAATGGAGAGGCAGATTCCCATGACAGCTTTTGACTAAGGCAGATAAACTGTGTTGCAACTTATCCACAGTGTTAGGAAATTATGGTTTCCTCATCACTTTCTTCTTTTTATTTTCTTTTTGGAAAATTGTCAACTGATGTTATACAAATGGTCTGTCACTACCATTTGAGTAAAAGGCAGGGTGAGCCATCACATTGTCTTTGTATGTGGCAAATGTGGATTGTTTGGAGTGCATGAAGCTGAAAAGAGCTCTGTCTTTCAAGGACTCGTGTCTCCCCTGCATTGATCCATCCTTCAAAGCTCATCTCCTGTGCCTGATACCCTGGTACCCGTATGTTTGACAAGGCTGAATTTTCTGTCGACACTTTCTGTTCCTATTTGAAAATTTATTCTTTAGCTCCACCTCCTGGCTCTGGGTCCATAAAAAGGAGGATCCTCAGGAATCACAGAACCTCAAGAAGGGATTAGAAGTATTCATCCTAGTTTACAAACATTAGTGTAGAGGTGTGTATAGGGACATTTTAGCTGGGACAAGATAGAATTTGTTGAATCCACTTATACTGGCTTCCAACAGGGGCAAATGTTCTGGTCGGGAGGTGGACAATGGAATATGTGGCTCACAGTTTCTGCTTTTTGCAGGGCTTTTGGTTTCTCAACTGTGGCAGTTTCGATACATGACAGGCATCACAGAACAGTCTTTCTTTATGTCTGTTTTTTCTCTGGTACTTCCTCAATGTCATGGGGGTGGGGAAGTACAGGAGAAATCGTCTGACACCGAAATGTTAAAAAAACATCTCTGAGGCCTTGCAAAGGAGTCTTGTTTCACACAGGGAAAATTTTGCTGTGTTCATCCTATTCAGGAACTGCCCAAGAGGCAGAGGAGTAGATCTCAGCCTTCTGGATTCAAGAAGCTGAAAATCATGTCTCTTCCCCGACAGCTGCGAGAAAAGAGGTAAACGTGTCTCTCCCTCCTCCTGCTTCCCCACACGCCTCACGTAACTGCTGTATTCTGTTTGTTTAATTTGGATGGAAGCATCTTTGGTGATTCTGAAAGGTTTCTTGTTATCCTAGCAGCTTTTAGGCTGCTCAGTGTGGAGCAGACCATTTCTGAGGTTGGAGTGGACTTTCTTCATTTTGTGGGAAATATTCAGCACCTAGGACATAATGGGTCACTGTCCTCTTTATGGCTGCCAACAGTTTCCCTTTTACTGGGGTTTGTGATATGACTAATTATATCTCTCCATCTCCATAACCACATCCCTCTTCACAGTAAGGGGTAGTATTTAGAGTGCTGTGGGTGGTGCTGATTCATGGTGTTCTCCTCGCACAGCAAACTATTGGAGACCTTGCATCATTACTTCAACCTTTTAAATGGGCTACACCTTGTGGCAACCCCTGCTTGGAGTATTCTCCTAGAAGGATAAACTGAGAAAACTGCCGCCTATTTTTGTATTGTCAGAATATTTAACATTATGTCAGCTTGGCATTTCTTAGATGATCCTTTTAAAAGTTTCTCTTTAACTCATTTGTTATCCTTTTTTCCTCATTCTTGATGCTTTTTACGTAAATGTCAATATAAATACCCCTCTAACAACACTGAGCTATAAGACTGAAGCGAAGGTGAATTTGTCTTGTATTTGTCAAAGCTGTTGTACCTGGGAGAAGGTCACAGAGGAAAAAGCACCTGCCAATCTGTGCTGTGGCTGCTCTTTAGGTGTTCCTGCAGGGATCCTTCCTTCTCTTTTGCTTCAGATCCAATATTTTCTAAGATCTGCAAAGCTTATTCTAACCCTGCCTACTATCATGTGTTCCTTCACACGTTTTTGCCATTTTCAAGCAGGTATCTTTATGCTTGCTTCAGGTTATCTGCTGTGGAGGTTAATGCCAAGGTTGTGGGTTTGATCCCCGTGTGGGCCATTCACTTAGAGAGCTGGACTCAATGATCATTGTGGGTCCCTTCCAACTGAGAATATTCTGTGATTCTTTGATGAATCTTCTGTGATTCTTTGATGAATCTTATCTGCTGTGACTGGGAGGTCTCCCTGTAAATATTTGCTAGCCTACTCGTCCTTTTTTTAAGCCTCTCTAAGAGTTTGCCTAATTGTGATGTTTACAAGAGAATGTGACAACATTTTGACATGTGGTGCAGGCACTACTTGTTATGATATAGAATAATACCATGTTTTTCTTTCTTTGCTGTTTTACTGTTTGTGTTTATCCTGTTGTTTCTTATCCTATATGCACACGGTACATTGTATGCATCTTGCACACAAAGCATAAGGTTTTTGGGAATTAGCTTTGTGCTGTCAGTTTCTCCAGCACCTAGAACAAACAGCTCTTTTCTCAGAACCATTTCCTATTCCCTACACTAATGCAGTAATAATAACAGCATAAATCACGATATATAATTACCTCCTTAGAATAAGATATACTGCTGCAGAGTTATTATTGTAAGTGTTCTAAATGCTGTAGGAAGGATTAAGAATGCATCCACTGTTGATCGCATTTTGCAGAGAAAGCTTAACAGCTCAAGTGTTTGTTTGGTAGTCCTGCTCCTCTAGAAAGCCTAGGAATGACAGGGGTGGTTTCCAGGCATGTTGAATCTTCACAACGGTCACTGACTTATGAACTTGAACTTATGAACAGAAACTTGAAATCTTGAGATCAGACCTCCAGAGGCAGAGAAAGACACCAGGAGTTTTTAAAATAATGATTTTGACGCTAGATAATGTGATGTCGCCTTTGTTCTGTATGACAGATACCTCAGAGGCTAATACCAGTATGAATAACCTAAGTCTTTTGTTCTTGCTTCACAGTGACTTTGACCAGCTTCCAGATGATGTACCTGTTTCAGCTAACATTGCAGATATTGAGGAGAAGAAAGGCTTTACTAACTATTATGTAAGAAGGGAGATTTGTCCTTTCTCTATATGCGTTCATCTGTGACTGGTTTGGTTGTGGGCAGAAAAATGCAGTTAATCTGGTGTAGTTGATCTTTGGCATGAATAGTTCCATGTGGAAAACTTCTTAGTGTTTGTTTTTTCTCAGAGGATAGTCTATCATAAATTTAGTCAAAAAAATAATTTTCTGAGTGAAATGTGAGAGAGATGTCCTCTAACATCACTTGTTTTCTAAATTCTTACCGAATCTCTAATTTATTTCCTGTTGGAGTGCTGTACCTTTGGCAAAGATAGTGGTTAAGGAGTTCAAGGAGGGTAGAATGGTAGAGTCTTTTCTTCATTATTGCATGGTACTGGCAAGTTAGGATGCTCCCATCTCCACAGAAGGTAGCACACTAAAAAGACATGAAAGGAATAGCAGGGAAAAGATTTTCTGAAGGTTTTGAATATGAGGAGCTCAATCTGACTTCTGCTGGAGACATTGCTCATAAAACCTTCCCATGCAGTATGCAGGTTTTAGTCTGGAATGTAGCGATGTTTCATTGCTCTGTCTTTATGTTTTCTGAAGCATCTGGCTGCAATGTGACTCAGAGGTCAGTGTATGGAAACTGTGGATTCCTTTAGAGCAAAGCAATTTTGTCAAGAGATAAGAACTAAAACACTGGTTGAAGACGGTCAGACCATAATTTCTGCAATTGTGTACCTTAAAGTCAAAAAGAAGTATGAATGCCTTCAACTCTGAAAATCAATTCATTTAGATGTCTGACCATAGACTCAGATGTCCAAAGCATCTCACTGTAAAATATTTATATTTACCTCTGTAATATGTTTTGTTTGTCACTGAGGGAAGTTGTGTAAGCATAAAGTAGAATCTAGCAATTTCATGTTTCCCTTTAAGATTACATAGCAGAAAGCAGCCACAGGGAAGCACTTCATGGGAAGTCTGGACCCACACATATGCCACACTGGTGCTAACTTGTTATTTTCTAGCCCTTGAGTCTGCAAATGCTTAACTGAAGGCTTGCTATCCACACTGCCCCTAAGAGAATATCCCCACTAGTGGAGTGCTGTTCTTATGTTCTTATTGTATGGCTCACTTTCATTGGTAAGTATTTATAAATATGAACATCTGGCCTGAATCCCCCTTCTGTGTTTCAGATGTTTGTCATTGAAGTAAAGCTTAAAGGAGGTGGCAGATACCTGATTTTCCGGCGCTATCGTGAGTTCTACGCCCTGCATGCCAAACTAGAGGAGAGATATGGGCCAGAGAGCGACAACAGCCCATTCACCTGCACCCTCCCTGTATTGCCAGGTGAGCTGTCAGTACCAAGTCTTTCCATGATTAGCAGCTTTCTCAGCTCCAGGTTGTCCCAAAGAGGAGGGAAGTAGTTGTGACAAGGAACTAGTTCCCAGCTTTCCTTTAGAAAATATATGTTTTCTTGGAGATCCTCCTTTCTTCTGACTGCTTCATTTCTCTGACAGCCTCTTTTGTATTTTTTTTTTTGTTCTTCAATAACTGTCAAAGGTTTTATATTTTCCAGGGAAAGTTTTTGTTGGTGCCAAAAGAGAAATTGCTGAGAACAGGATTCCTATCCTAAATGTCTACATGAAGGTAAAACTTAATTTTAAGGTAGAGGATGCACTGAGTGCTGCAGATATTTAGTGCTGTTACAGGCATCTGCTTCTCCATGTACTTATTTTCCTGAAGACAGTACCCACACTGTGGTACAACCTGCAGTCCTCTTCCCCAGATTGTTCAGTCTGTAGGATCTCCTGGAGTACACAGTTCACAAAATCTCACTCCCTCCCTTCACATATAGATAGATATCCTTACAAAAACCCCTAACAACCAAGATGTATGAGGAAATAGTGAATCTCCAGGTGTTGCATCAATACAGAACTGGTGTGTGCATCTAAGGAACTGGGAGAATGGTGTGTGGGTTGTGTTTTAACCCCACACACCAACTAAGTACCACGCAGCCACTCGCTCACTCCCACAATGGAACAGAGAGGGGAATCAGCAAAAGGTAAAACCCATGGGTTGAGATAAGACAAGTTTAATAACTGAAATAAAGGAAAATGTAATACTAATAATTGTAATCTAAAGGGAAATAAAAAAAATAGATAGAGAGAAATAAAACTAAAGAAAAAAAAGAAGTGATGCACAATACAATTGCTCACCACCCACTGACTGCCACCCAGCCAGCCCGCTGAGCAGGGATCAGTGGCTCCCAGCCAACTCCTTGCATCATGTTCTATGGTACAGAATATCCCTTTGGCCAAATCAGCCGTCCTGGCCGTGGTCCCTCCTGGCTTCTTGTGCAAATCCTCACTGGCAGAGCGTGGAAACTGAAAAGTCCCTGGTTTAGCAAGCCACTAATTAGAAACAACTAAAACATCAGTGTGTTATCAACATCGTTCTCATGCTAAATCTAACACACAGCACTGTACCAGCTACTGAGAATAAAACTGGCTCTGCCACAGCCAGAATCAGGAAGGGGAGTTTCTGGGTGTACCTGCTCTACAGAGAAGATGCAGCCAGTGAACATCAAGGAGGGAAATGCTTTTTGTGCTGGTTAGCTGAAGACCTGACTTTATTCACTGAAAGTCTGAAACACTGGCCAAGACTTCCATGACTCGAGATTGCCTTCTTTCTGCAGTCATTTGTATTCTGAAGGGAAACACTAAAAGCTATTTATTCCTGCAGTAAATCAGGTACAAAAAGAGTAAAGCAACACATTGGCCAGCTCCAGGAGTAAAGAGGAGAAACTGTCAGCTGTTCAGCTGCGTCCTGCTGAGTGAGAAGGGAGAGGAGGGAGATTTCTGGCAGTAATGAAAATCCTTCATGATCCCATAGGTCAGAGAGCCATATCTGTTGCATGTAAATAAATAGAGAATTGGTCTCTCCCACTGCTACACTCTCTTTCCTACTTGCTCTTGGCACAGAACCTACTCTGCCTCCCTGCTTGGGTGTTGATGGATGAAGACGTACGACTGTTCTTCTACCATTCAGCCTTTGATGGTGAACAGGTGCCTCACAGACTGAGACGGCTTCGCCCACGGACACGCCGAGTGTAAGTGATTGACATGTTTTTTCAGCACTGCTTGATGTAAAAGGTGCTGTCCCGTTTTGTGGAGGGAGAGAGAGATGAGGATCACCACTGTATTTCCCATGTGAATCCATGAATTTCCAATCTTTTTGTGGTGGAGTGAACACAGAGTATTTATTTTTTTCAGTAATCTTGGATTTTTAATGTATGTGGTACTTCCATTAAAAGAAAATTCCAGAAGGACATCATAACTTGCTTTTAAAAATACTGTCCAGCTCTAGCTGCCTTTATTTCTTTAATGATAGTCTCCATTATAATGTGCAGAATATATAGGCCAAGCTTCAGTACATAGATTTGCACCATTAAAGTCAATGTGAGTTTTAGCAATGAATTCAGTGAGATCTGGTTCAGAAACTAAACAAAACTGAATATTTAATTTGTTCCTGTCCTTTGTCTAAAAAGGGGCCTGTCTTACACAGCAGCACTGACACTCCTTTGGAGAACTATTAAGTAGACGTCATACTTCATTACCCTTCCGACAAATTAATTCTCTTTCAGCATAGCAAAGGTGGGCTCTCTTCCTTTTCACTTACCTCAAACAGTGCAAAAACTGCATGTGTATATGATGGCAGAGTTTGAACTAAATGCCATAAATGCCAGAAACAGAGATGCCCAGAAGGCAGAGCAGTGGGGCCGAGCAGTGCTGTGGAAGAGAGGTTCAGGACACTGACCCTATTGAAAATTCCATCTGTTCTCAGCAGCAGACACCATCAGATTGCTGCTGCTCTGCACTGAAACGGAGGGAACTAGGGCAGTGTTGTTGCATCCATATTTATTTATTTGAGTGCTGCACGCAGATTTCTTCTCATGCAGTTTCTCTGGTGGTCTACGGCTTGCCTGCCTCTTAAATAGTGAAAATGCAGACACTGTACTACTGATTGTGTAGTGGTTTAGATGACTAAAAAGACACGTTTACCTCACTATTGTCTCCTTTCTTTGCAGTAAAAGCATTTCACAGCAAGAGCCTCTTTCTGACCGCACAGCAGCTCCGCGGGCTGAGGTGAGCACTCTGCACAACCTGTCACAGCATAGGAGATTAAACTCTGCTTTACTTTGGTACCTCATCCATCAAGTTGCCTTTTCCAATTAGAACTTGGGGGAAGAAAGTGAAGTCAACAGAGGAAAACAATTGATTTTAACAACAGGCAGTGAAACAAAGGATGGAAAGAAGTGTTCTGTTCCCCATCACTTGAGTAATAAGAAGGTCCATTGTGAAGGCATAATGACAGGAGATTCAAAACTGAGACATGTACAACTTGGTGCCAAATGATGCACATCTGCATAGTGATACTCATAAATTAAATTTAGAACAGGCACAAGCTTCAGTGTCATTGACTTCAGCATATATTTAAAAGCTTTGTAGGTGAGGCATCTTAGTATTTTCTGTAACGTAAGCGTTCTCCTGAAAAGTGCCTATACCATTGTCTTTTGTGATATATTGTCTCAGCACTAAGCAAATGGAACTGTTTTGTAACCACTACTTGTCTGAGCATGGTCTTGTTTCCTGGAACACGTGACTTTGACATGTAAGATTTAAAAAAGCCGTGAAATGCTTTGAGGTTTGTTGCTTTGTTTTTCACACTGACAATGACAGGTCTTGGAACAGTCATACTTCTTGGATTTTATCTATGAATTTATTAATATTGATTATACCTACCATAACTTTTCATTCAGTGAAAAAAGCTTTTGAAAGAGCTATTAAATAGACATATGAACTACTAGCACAACAGTAGCCTTTGTTGGTGTTTTTTTTTTGGTAACACAAGGACGCTTGGCATTAACAAGACTGAAAGAACTATCTCAACACAGAACAAAGAACACATTTTCTTTTTTGCTCCTCTCAGAGCATTTATATGAGTACCATATTCTTTAAGGACAATGGGGGAGATGTGAATTTTTGATAACTCAGCCACTTTAATTATCCAAGAACAATTTTTAGGGCAGTAGCATGTACTTACCTCCTTTCCCCCCCCCCAGCCCTCACCCCCGAAGAGGACATCTAAGTTCCATTTTAACTGCATGTCTGTTTCCCAGGCTTCCTCAGATCTCTCAGTTTAGCATACAGACCTGAAAGCTAAATGTAAAAGCAACAGTTAGTTACCCTAAATTTCTGCAATTTTTTAAGGCTTTTTGGGATATTTTGGGATATTTTGCAGCAAATCTAAAAGCTGTAAAGCTGCAAACAGAAATAACATATCTCTTCAATTCTCAGGATTTCAAGCTGTCAATTATCTTCAGCTCTGTTGTCATACTCGCTCTAGAGTGTTTTCAACTTATGTATATTTATTTCTCTGGTGTTCAGTGTTCTGCCACTTTAAGAATCCTAGCATGCAGCTCACTCAGGGCCATGTTTATCCTAGTGCTTTCACTACTTCTTCAAAGCATTTTTGTGTGTGCTGAGGAGGAGAGGAAATTGTGAGAACTGCAGACTGTGGTCAAATACGTGTGACCTTATCCTAAAAACAGGACTGTGATGACAAATTGCACACTATCTTGCTGCTTTATGTTTTCACCTCAAGAACAGAATAGAAAAAAAGATTTGCTTTTGTAATTCCGGGAATTAATAATTTCGGTGCTACTACTTTTCATAGGCCATGTTTGATTTTCCTGGAACCAATAAACTGGAACTCAGCTTCAAGAAGGGAGACTTGATCTACCTACTCAGCAGAGTAAACAAGGACTGGTTGGAGGTAAGACTGCAAGAGCAATACTGAATTATTAGCATACCTTGACATATATGAGTAGAAAGGGTTCTCCTAATCCTTGTGACCTGTCTCATCCTTTCAAGGAGAAACTCCATCATAATCAGGTCTTACTCTCAAGAATAAATCCTTTATTCCAAATTTGTAATTGTTTCGTGCCCTTAATGGTTTTTAGCTTACAAATTTTCTGCCCTCCGGACTTCAGTTTTCATTTGCTGAAATGTTTTTAAATTCTTTGGAAGTGATTAGAACATAGAAAGGCCGCAGAAAGGAGATGGAAACTCCATTTCAGCGACTAATTGGTTTCTTGCCTCAGGGTGAGTTGCTGTATGCTTCATGCTTCATACCACAACACACGTCAGCCTGATTACAGAGAACTTGGGTAATGCAGCAGTGTTCTGAAAAAGGATGAGGAGAACATACTGTGTGTTTGCTGATATGGTATCTCTGCTTGCTCAAACACCACAGCCTTCCTTGCTAACCATCTGACTTTCATTTTTTACACACTGTTTCACTCCCTGTCCTGGTATTTGACTATGCAATTGTATAATCTTTTTGTAGGGATGCCATCAGGTCACTTCCATAGCCTTTCTTTTCATGATTATAGTAGAAAAATTCTTACTGTTGTTTCTGTGGAAATCAGTTGAATTCCAGAACTTATTACATGTGGCCAAAATGACATGGTTTTCTTGATCTGGTATTTCCTGTCATTCCAGGGAACCACTAATGATGCTACTGGGATTTTCCCATGTGCTTTTGTGAAGATCATAAAAGATTTACCACAACAGGAAGACACAGTCAACAAAGTCCGCTGTTATTACTACAATGAGACCATGAGCACTATCAGGTAATAAGAAAATAGTCTTCCAGATTACTGCTGAAGAAATGCCAATGATTCTCTTTTCATGATATGTAATGATTATATTTGTTCTGATTACAGGGATATCTCAGTGGAAGAGGACCTGAGCAGTATTCCATCATTCAAAGATCTAATGGAATTGATGAGGTACAATGCAAGCAGTTAGTTGTGTATTTGATCCTTAAACATTTGTCAAGTTCATTCCAGTCCTAGATTTTTCACATTCTAGTTGGTCATTACTCTGGTTTTGGGTGTGAAATACTTTTCAAGTGTCTTGAAGGAGCTGTACTTTGACTTGGCCCAGGGCCATCTGTGCAGGCACTAGTCTTCCTTAGGTTTGTCAATAAGTATGGGATGACATACACTTCTGATTCAATTATGCTGCATAGAAGTTTCCATTTCTTTTTTCTAAGATCAGAACAATACCCCCTTTCATGTAATGTACTTCTTCAGGGTGCCAGACACCTCCTTCTAACACCTGCTAAACTAGTGTTAAATTAGATTGATCTAGTGTCAAACATCAACACTTTAGAACATCAGATATTAGTAATAGAACACTTGTGATAATATTCTTGCACTCCTCAGAAAAAGCAACTTTAAGGAGGCAAAACCAGGTAGTGACTGCTGTCAACTTTTTTGTATGGGGATTTTATCAAACACACATTAGTTGTGCCATGGTGTGGTGTTACTGGAAATGATTCTGACAGATTTCTTAGTTTAAACTCAACACAACACAAATGTGACTGTATAGTTTCCTGTACTAGCTGTATCAAGAATGCCAGCACACCCAAGGCTTTGTGCCACTTTTAGCAGAATTAATTTGATTGTCATTATATTGTTCATCATGTAGCACCTCCCAGGCATTCCTTGATTTCTGGGGATCAATTAATTCTGTTTCTACCAGGCAGGAGTTTGGCCAAGATGACATTGTTTTGAATTACCGGGACCTTGATGGTGATCTGATTCGGTTGCTGTCCAATGAGGATGTGGAACTCATGGTGTCTCAGAGCAGGAGAAGGCCCTCTGAGAAGCACTTTTTCCCTTGGAAGTTGCACATCACTCACAAAGATGACCTGGATGTCTACAACACTAGTCCAGGAATAGGCGCTACTCAAACAGTAGGAGCAACGTAAGTGCTATATAGATATATTCCACTAGGTAGCTATAAAGTCCTTCCATGATCTCTCTCTTCAGGCAGTTTCCTTTGATACATCTTTGAAGTGACCTTGAAAAGAGTAATTTTTTGTAATATATTACCTTTCAATATAAAATCTGTACTTAGCTTCTTCAGGTTTTTAGCCCTCCTCTGTGTTAGAGACATCTACGTAGAGACCAGAGAAGGTGAGGAATAGAGAAATAATATCACTGGCCATATTCACAAAGCAACTCAATGTTGGACTGCAATAGAGATGTCCCACGCCCCAAGACCTGCTCTAATCTCAGTTCTCATTGCCAGAGCTAATTCTTTGTCCAGAATGTCATCACAAACTTTTCTTTCTTTTTTTTT
>VWZG01007161.1:113464-169165 GCA_013396735.1 Grallaria varia
ATTAAACTGCCATTATTTTCTCTTCATTTGCTGGTATGAACATTTGTATGTCAGTGTGTAATTATTTCTGTCTTCTTGGAGTCTGACTGGGCATTCAGAGTTTGTTCTAGAAGCATCAAGAACACTTTCACGTATTTCATGCAAGAAATTGAAGCCCACCTTAACTTTCTTCCTTCCACTGCCCAATTTGTTGAATTCTGTGAATCAAACCTAGTGCACCTGTGGTGTTCCCCACAGACCTTTCTGTACAGACTACTTATTTCTCCATTCTGGGAAAATGTGTATGATGCCTACTCAAACAGCAGTTTCTTCTCTATCTTCTGCTTTCTGACACTTCATTTCAAAGAAGAACTAACAAGAAATTACTGTATCAGATTCTTCAACAAATAAAGTTAAATATGAATTTATCAATTTTTATTTAAAAGTTGTTTGTTTGGTGTTTTTGGGGGTGGGGGGGGGCTAGGACTTGGTTGACTTTATTTTACTAAAATATTACAAAATGTAACTTCTGCCTTCAGAGACATTGCAGCTTAGAAAGGAGATGAAGCAATGTGCAATGATAATTGTCAGTAATCTTACATGTTGTGATACATAAGAAAATGCATGATAAGTTTGAAACCTAATGGCATGCATGGTCTGCAAAGCTTCTGCTGTGCAGGTTACTTGTTCCTGAAGTTCAACAGAGCAAGTGACACCTGGAGATTTTCACTGGCAGCTAAATCCCGTGATGTAAACAGCAATGCAGCATGGATGTCTCCAAATGGAGGAACATTTGCAGTGAGGAAGGAGAAGGAGAAGGAGGGAAAATGTCTGCTGGGAAACAAGAAACCTCTTTTCTAAGGGTGGGAGAAGAACATAAACATTTGGCCTCTGAAAATCAGAGCAGGATAATTCCTCCCTGTCTTTATAATGCAATACAGTCGCACATTCCCCTTCTTGTCCGCATGTTTTGTAGAGACAATTCCTGACACACAGTCTCCTCAGATACTCCCATGTTCTTTGTCTTGCTCTGCATGTTTCTCTTATTCACATTATGCAATTTTTTCCTTGTTTATTGCTGTAGTTCTGGTGAGAACATAACTGTGCTAACTGTGGTTGTGGTCAGTGCTATAGGAATTTAGAGGAGATGTAGTACTTATCAGTGCGGGATAGACAGACTCTGGCAGTTATATTCTTTATCTGAGCAGTCATCTTAGTCTCCCATAATTTATCCCCCCCGAGCACAAACCTGAGTGTGTATTTCCCTTATGGCTACCTAACTTTCTTATAGGTCTTATTATTGAAGACTACTGGCTGAAGTTTTAAAGTTGGATTAAAAGAGTGCGGCTGCCCTGGATGTAGGATAACTTCAGATCAACTCTTCTCACCAGTTTTCTTTTGTTTCCTCTATGTACTGTAATACTTACATTGTTAGTTGTTATTGAAATAGGTAAAACTTACTTTTAGAAATATTGCTCAAGTTAAAGGGCTGCAGAAATGAAGTTATTTCACTAGTCCTCAATACAGATGGACAAATGAAAGTCCATAGTGATCCCAGCCATGGAGATTGCCTAGTCTAGAGTAAAGCAAGAAATAGCCTTGGAGTGAAAAACAGAAATTCTTTATTTGTCTTTTTTCCTTCTGCTGCAGCCAATTTTTCTTAAAATACATTAGTCCCATGATCTGGTAATTGCTAACACACGGATTGGCAAACTTCCTTTCCCTCCCTTCCCTTAGTGTCATTTAAGTGCGTGCTTTGGGGGCTAAAATAGGAACTGCAGACTTCCTATTTCACTGGCAATCGCATCGACTTCCCTTGAAGGGGTGGGGTCTGCTTCTCTGAAAGTGGCATTTGAGATGCACAGAAGATGTAGCAGTTATTTTGAAGACTTACTTGCCAAGAAAATCCTTTGCTTGCCTGATACCTTCTGTCTGCAGTTGTAGGCAAGCGTGGGTTTGCTGGTTTCAGCATCAGAGGATTCTGGTGCTGTGGGGCAGGCTGAACAGGGAGCCTCACCCACCAGGTTGAATCATCTGCATCACAGACATCTCTGGGTCCAGGTAAGGGAACGGCCTCCTTTCTGGGGGAAGCAAAACGGCAAAGCCTGTCCTCATACAAGGGCTTGTGAGCAGCTAAGGGATTCCTTAGCTGTAATGACTATTCAATGGCTCAGCCAGCTGTCTCTGGTGTAAGAAGGTGATGTTCAGGAGTCTGGAAGTCAACAGGAATTTAAAGGAGTTTTTCCATGCTCCCTTAGAGTAGAAAAAAAGTCTCAGATTTGTAACATACTTAAGTAGGTGAGTGTATTATGCTTTTGAGAGAGCAATGAGAGATGGCCAAAAGGACTTGAATCCCAGTATCGAACAGTTTGGCCCGTGGTCTTGGAAATACTCAATCTACTCTCACTCTCTACAATCAACAAGGAGAAATAGTTTCTTTGGTACTATGTCTACAATTTGAAACTTGTTTGGGAAGCAGCTAGAAAAGTAGCATGTTGAAGAAAAATCTGGAAGTGAGTGAATGTGGAAATTCAACCACCATAGCTCCCAGGAATTATGTGGTTGGAGATTGTATTTTTGAGGAAAGGTATAAAGCAGAACACCATTGTGGTTTATTAGGAAGGCTTTGAGCATAAAGAGCAGAAGGATAAATGAATTTGAAGGCGGAGTTCTCTTCACAGATTAGGATTGTTTCTTGTTGCTACTCAACTGACAGAATCCCTGCACTTCCTTGGAATGTGCATTTGCTTCATTCCTTGAGTCATTTGTTGCTCAGACAGTAAGAAGACATGAATTTTGTCTGACAATAAATGTTTGGTAGAAGCCCTTTCTGAATGTCACTCCAACACAAGAAGTTCCCTTACTCAGTTTTACTTCTCTTTATGTGAAACGAAAACAAGCAGCTCCACAGTAAGTAGAGCAAAAGAATAGTAGTGGACAATGAAAACTGTGATCTTCTGAACTAGGATCAAGCCTGTGGGCAAAGGACAATATGAATAAGAAAGAGATTTTCATTCTGCTGCTGAATCTGCATTTGGTCTTCAGTGTTCAAGCCATTCGAGGTGAGATACAAATTTATATTCTTGTTCATCCTTCTATTATTGCCTTTCTTTTTGTATCTGTTTGCTTCTTTTAGCTAACGCTCTTCCTCATTTTCTGCTTCCTTCTTCCACTGCCTTCTATACTGTGGGAGAACAGACATCTTGATCAGAGTCAGTGTATAGCAGCTGCCTGTGCAGACAAATCAGTTGTACGTCGGTGGTATGGACAGGTGAAATACTGGATAAATGGATGACACGAACAAGCTGACTGGATAACGAGTGAATGGAAAGGAGAAGTAGACCCTGATAATTAGTGAAAACTTAGGGAAATGACAGACTGCATAACTACATTGCAAGTATACAGGAGCAGAGACATGTGGACAGACACAAGACAGGGTGGGGGGGACTACCAAGAGTGACATCCAGATGACCTGATTTCCTTCTTATGGAATTGCTGACAGATAAAGGGACCATCTGCCATATCCATTGCTTGTGTTTCTGAGTTTAATATCTTTCCTTTCTGATGCAATGAGAACTACTCTTTACCCTAAAAATCCCCTCAAACAAGCTGATAGTAGCTCTCATCAAGAAAAATTCTTTGAGAGAGCATGCTCATGTATGCGCACTGACATCTTTGTCATCTGAAGGTGCAATATCCCAGTAGCTCAGCACAGATATTACAGTCAGAGAAAATAAAACAGGATAAGAAAGAAACTTGCTCTGTAATGCACATGCTAGGGACAAGTCTGTATTTTCCAACTTCACAGTTGTGAACTTGAAAAAAAAAGTTATCCCTCGTGAGACATCTGGCCATTTCTGGGTAATAAGTTTAGTTCCAATAAATTAGTCTGGGCATTCTTCTGAGTCATAACAAGACTATTCCCAGACCACCTCACATACCTTTCTAGCATCATAACCTTCACTAGAAAGTTAGTGGCAAAGAAGTCCATACACCAATATATAAAGACGAAATGATCACCATATTTCTGCTGTCCATGGTATCTACTAATCCTTGGAAAGAATCAGTGTTTGAAAAGTCATACCTTGGCTAGAATTACATTCCTTGCAGGCACAAAAATCTTGCTTAATTGTTGTAAGTTGTAGCTTGGTTTGGCCCCAGCTCTGTACCTATTTTCACTGAGTCGTGCCCCATCCTGGAGGTGTTCGGGGCAAGCTGGGTGGGGCTCTGAGCAACCTGATCTAGTGGAAGGCGTCCCTGCCCATGTCAAGAGGGTTGGAACTTGCTGATCTTTAATGTCCCTTCCAACCCAAACCATTCTATAATTCTATAATTTTCTGGTGCCAAAAGGAGAGTACTGTTATCAGAGCCTTACCCATTCCGTACCTTCTATGCTCTCACTATTTACATTTGTAGTCACTGCATTTTTTTCCCCCTGAATTCTTTTTTCAGAGAGTATCCCTATGAAAAGCTTGAGCTGCTACTATGACTACAGCTCACAGGTCACTTGCACATGGATGGAGCATGCGGAGGCTCATGACCTTGTTGGTATGATTCTTTACCAGAGGAATGATATTGTAATGTAAGTACCTATAACGTGCTGACCTGGATAAAAGTCCAAAGGGCAATTGGCCTTAACTTGGAATCTTAGGGATGAACCATCAGGTTTTAAGAAAACATGTCCACCTCTTTCTGTCATTGGGTTAAAGCAAAAGTTGTGCCTGCTTCTGAGGCCTCATTTAGGAAGGGAAGAATGAATAGACCATGCTAGCAGTTATTTTGATCACCTTTATGACTATTTTCCATAATTCTGTTGTCAGATAATAGATATGAAATAAGATGGAGCATATAGGGTGCTAATAATGGAGGGGAGAAGATGGTGTCAGAACAAATGTGGGCATAAGCGTTTTTTGTAAATCCAAAAGGGAGGAGACATTCCCTGTGTCATATGGTCAATTTAGAAGCATCACTGAGAGTGTGGTTTTGATCACTTCTGAGAAACATGTATAGACTGTGTGTTTGTGAGATAGAGATGACTGGTAATTTCATCTGTGCTATCAGTTTTCCTCCCAGAGATACTGGTGTATGTGTGACAATATCTCTCTGTTACGTCTGTTTCCTTTAGAAAAGGGAACCGAATCACCAGGCTGGATCCATTGTGAGGATAAGAAAGGACAGGAAGGGAGGAATAGTTAAGGGAGAGAGGAAGGTAAAGATGGATAGCTGAGAAGAAAATGATTTAGAGTCTGGGGATACAGGATGGAAAGAGAAAGAACTCTTGATTTTATTGCAAACAAGAGAGAATTAATAGACCTAAAAGCAGCTGAAATCGGTGGAAGAACTTTGGAACAGAACCTTGAAGGTAATACTTCTGGGAAAAGAGGATAAAATTTCTTGGACTTTTGGAGGATTTTCTGGAACATTGTTACATGATGGAGTGTGCGTATCACGAGTCATGACTGAAGTGAACTAATCAGATGAGCAGGTATGAAACATGGACAGTCACACAGCTGAAATTAAAATGGCCAACAACTAGACACAATCAGCTCATAGGTGAAGAATAGTTGAGTAAATCCCAAACTGTAGGGTAGTACTGGTGAGCAGAGAGAAATATCCTTAGAACTTCACAACCCTTGGGCTGACTCTTTTGTTTAAGGTTATGCACACGTATGATCAGTCCCACCCCTACTTCAGCAATATCCCTGCTCTCCTTGCCAATACCCAACTTTTAAAACTAGCAATAGTGCTGAATAATGCTTGCTGACATATAGTTGGCTAGAAGACTCCATCCTACCCTGGAAGGCAGCATTTGGCCTTAAATATTCACAACTTAATATTTCTCATCTGAACTGGAACAATATAAAATCCTGGGCATGAAGCCATAAGCACAAACAAAATTCCACAGAGTACAAAAAGAAGCAACGCATCTCTCCAGCAGCTAAGACTGCAAACACAAAAAGGTTATCTTCCCCTGCCTAGTTTAAAATACTGTTTCTAATTTTCATGATGCTCCGTGGTCTGGAGAAAGGTTATCTGAAAGGATGATAAACACTCTGGATGAACTCTTTAATTAATGCTTTGGGTCCCTTGTCAGAACAGAACTACTAAGGGTACAGAAGTACATTTTTGTTGGAGAATCTTTTTTAAAAGTCCTTCTGGGACTGCAAAATTAATGTCTTCAATAAGCTAAGGATAATCAGAACTTTACTGCCTTTCACTCTGAGTAAAAGGTGCATGTACATGACTTTAATTTTCATCATACTATTTCTCACCTGCAAATATGAGATTACATAGAGCTAGGCTAAAATGTAACAATAACAGACTGGTACTAAAAGATAGCATTCTGCTGTACAACTCCAAAATGGGGAGGCATTCGACAAAAATCAAAGGGTGTTAAATCATGGTATTAAAAATATTTGTCATGTCAACTGATGCAAAACAGGACTAATAGGTACAGTGAGAAGAGGATGTAAGTGCCTTAGTAAATTTTAAGAACAAAATGGGATGAAATTGGTTTCAGGTGTTTAATTTTGCATCAACTCTCAGTATCCAGATCAGATCTTTATCGATGACTTTCTCTATACACAGGGAGAACATGGAGATGTTTTGCAAACGCCAGACAGAAAATGACTTACGTGAGGCTCCAGATGTGTATGTGCACTGGGTCTGTCACAACTTTACCGACTATTTTGGAGTGGGAGTAGATGTTTTTTATGGCTTCAAACCTAACAAGATGCTTCAAGCAGAACTAAATGTTGATCTTTTCCAAAATGGTAAGACTTCAGTACCAAATTCTCATTTTCCAAAGAATTTTAAGGATCTTTGGGACTGTATTTGCTGTTCAATCAGGAAGTGAGTTCCACTTCCATCTTGACAATTGCCAGAGACTTCCACATTGAGAGGGTGGGGTGGGAAGAAGAAAGGGCAAGTTTTTGGGAGCAGCTGGACCTGGTATAGTCTCAGGAGCTACCCAAGCAGAAGATACTTGTGGCAGGGATAAGATACTCTGGAAATGGGGAAACTTGCCTAAATGTTTTCTTCCCCTCTTTTTGTCCTTCCCTCACTTTCTCCTCTCCTTCCTTGTGCTTTCACCTTCCAGTTCAGCCCCTCCCGCCTCAAAACCTCTCAGTCATCTTGATGACATCAGGAGACTTCTTGCTGACCTGGAAAACGGCTGATGGAAGCCAAGGGCTGGGCAATGCACTGGAGTATGAAGTCTCTTACAAGCGGGAATGGGAGTCCTGGGAGGTAAGAGCAGAGGAGCTGATCTGCCCTGGGTTGGGGTGCACTGTTTTGGGCACTCGAACGTCTGCGGTACAAGCTGAGTGAATGAACTGCCTTTACATTCTCAGGCACTATGAAGAGATGCAACAAATGTTGTTTTGGGTGAGGCAGGAGGGGCTCTTTCTGTTTGCAAGTGACTTGCCCAATGGAACGCCATTTATCCTGAACTGAATGCAAAAATCTCTTCTCCAGTGAAGCAAAAAAAGTGCAGTGCTTGTGTTTTGAGTTGGAATTTATTTTGCCCTGAATCCCTCCCGAATTGCATTAAATCACATTCCAACAGGAGGTTGTGGGTTCATGTGGGGAAAATGGCAAAATACCCTTGAAGCTGCTCCCTCATGAAGAAGGATATGTTTTGGAGGTTTTTTGGGTTTGTTTTTGTTGTTGTTGTTNTTTTAGGAGTCCACATCCTTTGCTCTGTTGTTTCCCTGGAAGTTCATATGTTTCTCTCCTGGACCTGTCAGATTAATCGTTAGTTTTTAAGGGAAGTAGCTTGACCAGGCTCCCACATAATTCTGCACTGAGCAGTGTTATGAACATTTGTAGCTGGAGCTGAAGGCAACAATCAGGCCTCTGCAAGCTGCAGGAGCTGGCCTGCTCTTTGGGGAGATTGTGCCTGAAGAGTGCCCATGCCTCACTCTCCCTGTGCCGTGCTGGCAGCACATTGCGTTGAAGCCCCTCTAGTATGGGAGCGAGGACCACTATATGGCAGCCTGTGCATGGACCCTTGCATGTGTGGGACTGCTGGGCTATGCCACCTGGCAGTCGCTTCCTCTCACTCATTCCCTGCCTTCCTTCTTCTACATTCCCCACCTCCCCAATTTCCTCCTGCCCTTCCTCTCCTTCCTTTCCCCCAACAACAGGTTGCTGCCTCACTCTTGCTCTCCAACACCACGCACTGCAACCTCAGCCGTGAGGACCTTGTCCCAGGGAGCAGCTACATTGCCCGTGTGAGAGCCAGACCGGAACGGGCCAGTGGCTTCTCTGGGCAGTACAGTGTGTGGAGCACGGAGGTATCGTGGAAGACCCCTGAAGGTAGCGTGGGATGGAGAGGGGCTGTGCAGGGTGGGAATCTCTGGGTGAGTAGCCAGACTTCTTCTGTCACTTGTGTTCTCTGAAGGTGGCCTTCAGCCCACGAACCTTCGCTGCCTCTTCAATGGTGGAGATCGTCTGATGTGCAGCTGGGAAGTGAAGAAAGCGATCACCACCTCTGTCATCTTTGGGTTGTTCTTCAGAGCCACACCAGCATCAAAGTACGTGCCCTGCCCATTGGCAGCATGTCTGTGCCACTCCCATGTGGTTTCTGCTCTGTGCCATTGCCCTAATCTAAGTTGAACCTCTTTTTCTGCCCTCAGAGAAGAGGAATGCTCTCCTGTGCATGAGAAGACTTTGCCCCACATCCCGTATGTGGTCCAGAGCTGCGAGATCCCTGTTAGCAATTCCAGCAGCAAAAGCCAGTACAGTGTGTCTGTCCGGGCCAAGACAGAGGAGAAAAAGATTGAAAGCCACAAGAACAGTTAGTTACTGTGTTGTTTCTCACTTCTTCTCTTCCTTTCTTGGAGAGATGCCTGTCGAGCAAGTGAGGCTGAGGACAGTAGCAAGGAAGAAAAGAGAGTGGGGAGAGGAAGAAACAATTATTGATGAAGAAAGAAACTGTGTCAGGTCACAGCTCTGTGATGTAGGTGTGGAGATTGCTCCACGGCACTTGTTACTCTGAGGAAGGTGACGGTGGCAGAAAATGCTGTGCAGAAATTCAGATTGTAACCAAGAGCTTCTCAATCAGTCATTTTCACCCCACTGAATTCTCTGTGATTGACATTCAGGAGCATCCCAGGTGACAGGGTGCTGCCGTGAGAGGTGTTTGTGGGGAGTGTGTCACTATGTGATTTCTCAAGAAGCCAGTGAAGCTCTTGTGGGTTTGTGCCATGGCTCCTGTAATACTCTGTGAGGGAGGAATCCTCTGCCCAGTGAGGTGCACCAGGTGGATCCTCTCTGCCTACAGGTACCTGGAGGTATTTGGGTGACTTTTCACACACTAAAGCTGGGAGAGCTCCTGAAGTGGGTCAAAATAGCAGGAGGTAGCTCCAAGAGAGCTGAAAATCTCTGGAAATGTGGTGGACCCATACAGGTGTTTCAACCACAGCTTTGCTGCTTTTCTCTACACAAGGAGTGCTGCCAACACTCATGGTTTTTCTGGTATTGAGTGGTGTAGTGGTTTACTGTAGTTGAGTAGAAAATGAAGATTCAGAGAATTAAGAATACATTGCACAAAACAACCATGTTTTCAGTCTCTGGAATTGATTCATGGTGGGGTAAAAGAGCGTTGGCCCCGTAGGTTGGTAAATGCCCTGAGTCATTCCCTGTGTTCCAGTCCAGGTGCTGCCGCCCACAAATGTGTCAGTAACAGCAATAGAGAACCAAGAGTATGAGCTGAAGTGGGTAAAACACACTATGGCTTACTCCGTAACACAAAGATACCAAGTTGAATACTGGGAAAACGACCGATATGAAAAGGTAACTCTTACAAAGTGCAGGAGTCCTTCATATTTCTTTGCTGGACAAATGGAAAGAAATTTCTTCTCACCTCTGTCATTTGTGCTTCTTTCATCTTCCCAGACTCTCCAAAAGTTAAATATCAGCAATGATGAACCACCCTTCATCTTCACCCTTCAGATGCTGTCAGCATCTACGGAATACAGAGGGAAAATGCGTGCAAGGGTGAATACACCTCCATATTACGAGGGGCCTTGGAGTGAATGGAGTGAGGAGTTTACCTGGAAGACTGAGAATGGTACTTTTCATGGAGGCTGCTTCTATAAGGTTTTTGTGGGCTGTTAATGGCCAAAATGCCTCTTTAGAAAAAATATATTCTCTCAGCTGAGGCTGGAGAGAGGTGCAGCTGTGAGCTATCTGGGGTCACTTAAGGTAGCTTCCCTTGCAGTACAACACCAATGCTAGTGAACAAGGGGAATGAGCTTTTAAGCTTCTTTCCTACTTGCCATCATAAAGTGAGTACAACTAACCATAAACTTTTCCACATGGAGAATGAAGCAAAGATCCTGCCTAAAAGATCATCTTTGTTTCTGCTGTCAGTGACTGAAGAGCCTGAGACTGCAAGAAGATAGAATATAAGGCATTAGTTTTTTGTATTTGCAGAGGTACTATAAGGTTGTGCAACACACGCAGTGGAGTGTGCTGGAGATAAAACCTTTACATGTTTTTGCTCTTTCTGGATTTAGAGGCAGAATGTCTGCCACCATATGGTCTTGTAATATGATCTTGCATGGTTTGTCCTGAGGAAGCTTGCAGTGTTAATACTGTAGGCATATTTTGACGAGTGTACTCAGGAAGAAAACGGTGTGCTGTTGTGGCTGTTAGTAGAGGAAGCTCTTAGAAAATCTGAGACCCCGTTTCTGCAGAACTGTAGAGTCAGTCAGACTTCAGATGCCTGGAGACATGCATAATGTGTATGATGGAGTGAGGTTTCCAACCATCTTTTTATTAGCATAAATTGTTTACTCTGATGTCAATAAAACTAAAAAATGTTTCAGTAAAGAAAACAACTCCTTTGGTCAGTAAGCTGTTCAAGCCATGCTTGCTCTGTCCCACTTTGGAGGGTATCCCAACAGTTTGAAAGCCTTATGCTCCTGTCTCTCAACATATCACCTGCATTTTCCTGATCTGCCTGTATGAAGAGTGACCAGAGTAACAAACCTATTATGGCAAACAGCCCCTCTACAGGTGGAGACCTATTTCTCTTTTCTCTGTTTCAGTTCTTCCACCAGTGGTTCTCCCAGTGATGCTCCCAGCTGTCATCATCACTTTGCTAATAGTTTCTTGTTGCAGCTATAAATATTTCCTCAGGTAGGCTTGCATTGCAACTAGGAGATTTAGCAGCCTGGTGACCATGTGGGTGGCATAAAGGCTGAGGCACTTCTTGTCCCCAGTGGGAGAGAAGTCTGTGTGGAGATGAGCCTTGGCGGGCAGCCTTGTCCGTGTCTGTGCAAGGGTGAGAGCTGGGTGGTGCTGTGCCAGTGCCTTGGTGAAGACTTGCTGTGCAACATGGTGTAGGGGGTGCAGTCTCTCCAGTTGCAGTCACACTGAGGAGCAAATCTTGAAAACTCTGTTTTGTTGCTGCAGGAAGAAGAAACTGTGGGAGGAAAAGATTCCAAACCCCAGAAAGAGTCTCCTGATCCAGAGCTATGTGGGGGTAAGGTGGAACTGTACCTTGCAGGGTTCATTATTTCTCTCTCTTTTTCAGGACTTCCACAAATCTTAAGAGCTCTTCTTGTTTCCTATTCCACAATGAACAGTTATCTTCATTAGTCAATGAATTATTTTTAGTAGAAATTCTGGTCCTACTCAACATAATAGTGTTCTTATACTAGCAGACCTCTTTGTGCTATGCTTATCAGCACCACTGTGATGTAAAATCAACCTGGAAAATTTTCAGTACTCTAAAATTTTAACTGACTGAAATAATCTAGTGTCATTAGCAAACTTCATCAGCTAATGCTGATCCCTGGATATGCAGAAGAGATCAGCACCTCCCTCTCCACTTCCTCTCCTCATAAAGTTGGAGTGGTGAGGTCGCCTGTCAGCCTTCTTTTCTCCAAAACAGCCCTTTTATCAGCTTTGTTGCCCTTCTCTGGATGCATTTCAGTACCTTAAAATCCTTCTGAAATTGTGGGGCCAAGAACTTCAAACAATACTCAAGGCGAGGCCACATAATTGCTGAATACAGCAGGATAATTGCCTCTTGTGCCTGGCTGATGATGCTGTGTTTGAAGCACCCCAGGATGGAGTTTTCCCTCCTGCCTGTCAGGGCGCACACTGATACTGAGCCTGCTGTCAGCCAGCACCCCCAGATCTCTTTCTGCAGGGTAGCTCTCCAGCTACTCCTCTCCTAATTTGTACTTGTACCCAGCGTTACTCTGTCCCAGGTGAAGAATCTGGCATTTGGACTTGTTAAATTTAATTCCACTGATGACTGTCCATCCTCCGCAAGGTCTCTTGTCCTTCAAGAGAGTCAACAGCATCTCTCAGTTTGAGACTTGCTAATTGTGGGCTTTAACTCCTGTACCCAGATCATTGATAAATGTATTGAACTGGCCCTAGAACTGAGCTCTGAGGTGCACTACTGATGACTGGTCACCAGCAAGAAGTAGCCCCATTCACCGACACCTTTGAGGCCATGCCCTTCAGCCAGTTCTTCACACAGTGCACTGTACCTTTGTCCATGAGGAATGTACAGTCCCTGATCCTACTTCCAGTGAGACACTGCTCTTTGGTCACACCTGCTTTTTCATTTTCAGAAAGTACATTTGGGACAGTGGCCAACAAGCAGCCAGCTGGACTTCAACAAATACAACCTTTCAGAGAAGATGGAGCCGGCTAGTTTCCTTCAAGTACTGGACAGGTGAGTGAACAGCATATGATAGCGACACTGTGGATGAAAACCTCCAAGGCCTCTCTACAGGATATCCTGGCAGGATTATAATCAAATGTTCTGTCACTTAAAAGCCTATAAAAGTTGCTTTTGAGGAGGGGATACAATTTTTAACTACCTGGGTTAGACTGTATCTCCAAGAGAATTGCTTTCTAAGCCTGTGTTTAGCTATGTGTGTTTTCAAATAAGCTTGTTTTATGTTTAATGTTTACCACAATAATCTCACTCATGATCAACTTTTAACTTTTCCACATTCAGGCAGGCAAAGACTTTGGCAGAGTACTCTGAAGGGCAGACTAAAAAAGCAGATGTTTCCCCTGTTGTACTGGACCTACAGAACTCATACCATGCTTTAAATGAGGCAGAGCATGCCCCGGTTGTCGGCTCAAGTCAGATTGCTGGTCATTCCTTTCCTGTTGCAAGGAGAAACAGTGCTGGTGCAAGTATTGCTTCCCACACAGCAATCCCTTGCTTGGCTTTCAATGGTCCATACTTGTACAGCCCAGTGATGGCCTCTCACTCTGATATACATCAGCCTTTGGAAGTGGACCCTGTGGGACTCTGTAAGAAATCAGTTTCTCTTCAGTATGTAACTCTTCCAAGCGAAGACTCTTCCCAAGCTCCTCAGAGGCAAGAAGAGCCAGGAGTAGGTCCTCCAAAGCCCGACCTACTCACAGATCAGGAGGAAATGATGCAGCACTTCAGTGATAAGGAAGAAGTCTCACCGGTCCCACCAGTCTGTGGGAAAGACACCAGCATGGGGACAGAAGAAGAGCAGAACTCTCCAAAAGCTCTCAGCTGTACCACGTCTCCTCAGCAGTGCCCCTTGGAGTACATCACCACAGAGAGTCCACTGCTGCCATCGGTCAGTGCCTCCTCCCACTCTCCACTTGTCACTGCTGGGGAGTCACCTTGTGGCTCACAGGAGCTCCAGCCCCACCGTGACCACTCTTGTCATGAGTCTTCTCCTGGGAAAATTGGTGTCATGGCCCCAGTTTCAGCCCAATCACCAACCTCTTCTCCTGAACTGCACCTGGAGACATTCGGAGACTATCTTACTGTGCCTTCAGGTCTCAATGGACATTCAGAACCTGCAAAGATTCTTCTGCCTGTCTTACAGAAGGAAAATGGTCTTCCTATAAAGCAGCCTGTATCAGAGGGTAACTTAGTGGTGTTAAACCCTGACAGTACTGAGCCAGTTTTCCTTTGCCAGGTTGGTGACTATTGCTTCCACAGCCTAAAATCCAGTGTGAAGACGGATAGTAGTCAGGAAGACCACCAAGGCAAGAAACTTTCTGAAGACAAAACAACACTTGGAAAGCCTGTATCCAATGATGAATCCATCACTGGCAAGGAAAAGGATGTATCAGAAATGCAGGCTATTCAGCTTTTCAAAATCCTGAAATCAGATGATTACTTTTCCTGGCAGCAATCTTTGAGGATCAAAGAAATCTGTTAAATGGGCAAATATTAATGAATACCAAAGAGACAGATCACTGAAAGAGGTTGAAACCGTCTGATGAAAATAAACCTTCAAGCCCAGGAACAAATAAACACCAGTTTCATTTTCAAGCTTCCAGAAGAACATGTTGAAAAACTTGAGGTAGCTCAGTATTATTCTCAATGGTCTTCACGCATTTAGCATGAAATACAATGCATGTATTGCCCTTTGGTATTTTTAAAACATTCTGACTTATCCGCAATGAGCAGTTTATCCTTCTGATGATCCTGTGGCAGATCACAATCATCTTGCAATTATGCCAGATTGCCTGGCAAAAGTCATGGCAGAAAATGCAGCCTTAACAGCATGAAATGCTATCAGAAGAAGACAAGCATGTAAACCTTAGAAAGAAATCTTCAATTCTTAAGAGCAATTTTTTTTTAACTTTTGTGTGTTTGTAATGTAGATCTAAAAGTCACTGAGGAGCTTTCATATCTCTGCCTTTCCTCTATGGCATGAAGTATGCATTGTCTAAGGTAAAAAAAAAAACAACAGACAGTTATAGATGGGTAAATATAAAATGAGAAAAAAAAATGTTGAAGTCTAACAATTTGGAGGAAAACTTTCTTAATGCTCATACACATTATATCACAGCAAATTCTAAGGACCAGAAGGAAATGTTACTGAGATATGAAAAGTAGGCTGTAGAGAACAATTTGGAAGAAGAAACAAAACTCAATCTTGGTTGAAATAAAACCCAAGGACTCCTGAGGTTCAGTAAGGGGGTGTGGGATAGGTAACAGAGAATGGCATGCAAGAAATGTTGAGAAGGTGCACAAGACTATGCCTGCTGTGGTTTTTCTATTTCTAAGTGTTAAAGTACTATATGATTTTCTTTTAAGTTCATTGACTGTTTATAAATAATATTTTAAATCTTAACTTTGTAATTGATTCTTAGCTTGTTTTTTTTTTCCTAAGTAATAAGATGTGTTGAGAAAGAGAGACATTTTTGCCAGTTTTGCTGTAAAGAAGGTAGTGCAAGGAAAGAGCATTTGTTTAGAGCTGTCACTTTGTGACCAGTGAAAAAGCTTTGATTTCAGACCTGAAGGTGGACTTGCATTCCAAAAAAAATTTATTTTTTCAAATACAAACCCTGTACTAGTAAAAATACTATTTCTTCCTATAAGTATTTCCTTTCATATGTTAAAATATTGTGGTTACAATAAAATTACTATTAGTTCATCTGATCAGGCCTCAAAAAAATTCTATACATTAGCTATGCCACCTGTGAGGTAAGGCACTTTCTCCTGACTTTGCTATATTATTTGACAGAGATAATGAGTTCTGTGTTTGTGCCAACTGACTCCTCCTGCTGGGTTAATGGGACAGTGCTGATTCAGAAATTGCAATGAAATTCATTTTTTGAGAATTTAATCCCTATAAATACCATTTTAAATCTGAAAGGTGTGCAAATTCAGTTTGGTGTTCTAGGCAGTAAAAGACGGGCAGTTGCAGCCTCTAAGAGAGAATATTGATGAAAACACTTTGAGAGATTTTCAATTTAGACATTTTTTAATCAACAGATTTTTTTGTTAGTCCCTTCTTTGGCCTTCTGTGAGTGGCACAATTAATTTCTTCCAGTCTGTATGATTGTGCTCTATCTAAGCATGTACTTAAAGGATATGTTTAAATTCATATGCAAATTTTGTATCTGGATTCACATCTTAGATATGCATCACTTTCCTTGCTCTTGAATTGCTGAGGTTTAATAATCACAAAGAATAGTGAGTGGGAGAACTTTTATTCAAGTCAGTGGCTTTTGAATGGAGCCCATTTGCATTGTAATCAGTATTCTAAGAGCTCTGTTCCTTCTGTCCCTCTGCACTTCACTGGGCATTTACGGAGGCTGATTTTGAAGACAGGATTTACGGACACAAGCACATAATACCCACAGAGTGGATATTATCATCCAAAGATCACTGCAGGAGCCTGGAACTTGCAGAGTAACATGGCACTGTCAGCAAGGGGAGATGAGCAGTGGTTTTCTTTGCGACTATAACAATTGGCTTAGGGCAGAATGAGTTTCTCATCTAAGGATTCATTGTTCGTATCCATTTAAATAGAATTAAATAACATCTGTAATGAACATTGGAAGCAGGGCTCATAATCTATGAGTCTGCTTTGCCAGTGGAATCCACTTCTTACTGGGTTACAGAATCAAAACTTCGATAAACTTCATTTGTTGCTGATCCTATGACTCTTCCATTATCTGCTGCACGAGGTCCAGGTGAAGGGGCGGTGGTAAAAAGCCTTTTACAGTCCACTAGCCTGGCTTAGAAACTGTCCTGAGTCCCAGGTCTTCAACTTCCCAATCATTAACTTGAGCCGCAAAGTTACTGTGCAAAAGCTGGCTGATGCTGCCTTTTTCCAGTGCTAGATACTGATATGTGAGAGCAGAATCATCATTCTGATAATTCAGGAGACAGTTACGACACACTCCTTGCTCTAGGGCTTCTCACTAAGTAGTTCCAGCCCCTCAGCCTGTATATCTGCTGGTGATGAGTCACCAGTGTTTCCTATATAGTCAAAAAAGGAGAGGTAAGCATCTCAATAATGTAAATCACATTTTACAACTCCCTATTTACATTGAATATACAGTTACGAGATGACTGCAACCCTTTCCTTACTGCACAGTAAGCATCAAAGATTCTGCCTGTGTCTTAACAGCAGGCATTTTTCTTTCTGTTGCTCTGAAGTAATCACTCTATTATTTCCTTATCTGCATCAGCCAGAAACATATTACCTGAATTTGCATGAGATTAGGGGAGGAAATGTATTGTGACCTCAGTAGTTCTAATTAAAGTCAATGCTGAACTGCACTCTTGTTGTGTTTCTGCTACATTGGGGGAGGGAGGGTAGAGGAGGGGAGGGTGTCTTTTCTGTAAGGAAGGAAAAAGGATGCTGAATGGTTTTGCTAGAAAAGGAAACCTGCAGTGGAAAGCTCTCCAAGGCCTCAAGGAACGATAGCTGGAGACTCTCTGAGAATCCTCCATCTCTGTAGGGTAGCGGAAAACAAACCCAACCCATCCTGCAGTCCCTGCACAATTTCTTGTTTACAAGCACGTTGTACGCACAACCTTATTCCCACAGAACTCCACTGAATGATTTCTGCCTCTTCTTCTCACTCCCTACTTGGACCCTTCTGCTCTCACTCTGGACATGAAATTCCATGGAAAGAAATACAATGTGTCACCTTATCTACATGGGGAATATGTAACACTCCATGTCTCTCTTGGCCCTTTCTAAGTCCTTTCAAGGATCTACCAGGGTTCAGAATGCTCCATTCTGGATCCTGGTGACTCCTCATGTTACACAATAGGTGTTTCACCATGACATTCAGCGAGTGAACCCAAACTCCTCTGCAAACTCGCTCAACATGAGCCAGATTGAGGTCAAACCCTCTGTAGATTTGTTGTGTACTTGCCACCTTGTTGGCAGAGAAATGTATGGTCCTCATTCTTGAAGGATAATTTGTTTATCTAGAGGAGTCATTGTAAAGCTATCGGAAACAACTGGGTAGCTTTTCCTCTTTCGAAAAGCTTTCCAGCTCCTTGCTCACAGCATGCACATACATTGCAAAGTTTCGAGATGAGTACTTTTGCGTCTTCTAAGCTGTTTGATTTGCAGCATTCAAAGGTGCATAAGATGTTGACACACATTTTCGAGTTTATTTTGTTCACTGCAGATTCATGGTGTCGTTTCCACATCCAAAGACACTCTTTTCCTCCCTTCTACTTGCATCACAGGCTGCAGTACGGGAAGTTAAGACCATCACATCAGATCTAAACAATCATTCCTTATAGCCCAGTATTCTGTCTCTGCCAATATTTGCAGGGGATGCTTAAAGTCTGGGTGTAGAAAACATGGAACAGTATCCAGCAAATAAGTAAATCCTCAATTTACATAATTACCTGGTATCTGGCCCAGACCATTCCTGAGTAGGAGGTTACATCTAAGATCTTGTAGACAATATGTGCTTCATGTCTCTTGTCTCTAGAAGTTCAACTGATCTCTTTCTAAAACTGCTTAATTGGTTGGCTTCATAATTTCTGATAGGAAAGCATTAATAGATTTGTTTATAAATAAAAACACACAAACAAAAAGATAACGTCCAGATTTTCCTGAACTCATTTTGTGACAATTGCATGGTAAGCTGCTCCTTAGTTTTTGTTCTAGGAGAATTGATAAACCATCATTCCTTATCCACCATCTCTTGTTTGAGATGCTACAAATTTCTGCCAAATAATTTCTCGGTTATTTCTTTTCTAAACTGAGGAATTCCATAGTAATAAGTCTCCCTTCCTATAAATCGTGTAATTCTGTGTCCTAGTTATAGTGGCTGGGACCAGTTTATCACTGTGCGGGTGTAACTGGAACTGTGTATTCCATACCCTCTCTGCCATTTATCATGAACTGTTAATGATGCATTGTTTGCAACAGCTGCCCAGGACACACCTGACACCTCTGGCTATGAACTGGGTGCATGGGAAAACAGAGATAAGAGGATTCCCTGTCTTCACACCAATGACTCAGGTGTGATAACTCCCCTCTGGGAGTCATTAACACCTTCACACCCAACCTGAGGGGTCCCATCTGCTAATGGGCCATCAGGTGGACCAAAATATCCTGTGACTCACTGAGTAATTGCCCATTGTGAAACCCCTCACCCTGGGAGAGGTACTGGGTGTTCCTATCTGAACCCAAGCATATATAAGCTTGGGGTTTTGGGACTTGGGGCACTCACTTACTTGTCAGACTGAGAGGAGGACTGGAACCTCAACAGGACTGCAACTACCGCTCTCAACCAGACTGTGACCACTAACCTTCTGGAAGGAAAACAGGTTTTCCTTTTTCTTTTTGCTTTGGACTCAGGGGGACCACGTGGTGCTCAGCACAGGGGCTGGTGAGCACCATTCTGTTTGTGCCCCAGGGGGCTGGGTGGTACTGGGTTTTGAGGGCTGAAACCAATTTTCCTTTGTATCAGTGTATCTATTGTAATCTTTTTATTAAATTGTAGTTCTGACTTCTAAACTCTTTTGAGTAGGGTTCATTTCTCCAGCCGGTTTACTTTTAAACCAGCACATTCTGATAATATTTTTTGTCTGATAGTAACTTTTTCTGGTTTTGCAGTGTATTCTACAGTATTCATTCAGACATGAGGTAACCAGAACTGAATATGGCATTCAAGAAAACACATTGCTTGGACAGTCTGTGATAATTGGACTCTCATGTTGCTATCATTATTTGTCTGCTCTAACAGGTTCTCTGGTCTTGTTGTGTAGATAGAATTATTATTTTTTTTGATCACATGAATTTCTATGTGTCTATATTTCAGTGTGCTCTTGCAGCCCAGAAAGTCAACAGTATCCTGGGCTGCATCAAAAGCAGCATGGCCAGAGGGTTGAGGGAGGTGATTCTATCCCTCTGCTCTGCTGCTGTGATACCCTACCTGGAGTGCTGCATCCAGCTCTGGGGTCTCCAGGGAGACATGGACCTCTTAGAGTGGGACCAGACGAGGTTGTGAAGATGACTGGAGGGCTGGAGCACCTCTGCTATGAAGACAGGCTGAGAGAGTTGGGGTTGTTCAGCCTGGAGAAGGCTGCAGGGCCACGTTGTTATTGCAACCTTTCAGTATATAAAGGCAGTTTATAAGAAAGACCTTTTTATCAATGTCTGCAGCAACAAGAATATGAGCAGGAGTTTTAAAGTGAAAAAGGATAGATTTAGAAGAATAATTTTTTTTAAAATGAGGCTGGCAAGACACAGAACCGGGTAGCCCAGGTAAGTTGTGGGTGACTCTTCATTAGGAGCTTCAAGGCCAGGCTGGATGGGACTTTGAGCAACCTGAGCTGTTGGAAGATGTCTTTGCCCATGGCAGGAAAATTAGATTCTTTAAACCAAACCATTCTAAAAATCTCTGATTCTATGATTCTAATGTCATATCCCGTTTATACTCAATAACTTAGCATTTTCTTCATCATCATTAAGTTGGAGTACCCCAGATAAAATTTTGCTTTTCTCAGTCACTCAGATCTCTCAGGTAAGAGATCTCTCATCCCTTAGTCTTCCAGACAATTTATAATTATGTTGAAGATAATAATTTTCCTTAATAATCACGTAAGTCTTTCTTCCAATATGAAAGCTAACCATTATTTTTTCTCACCTGTTTTCTATCTTTAAATAACTTTAATTTACATTATAACCTTCCTTTTATATCTCAGTTTCTTGGAAATGGATTTTTAGGAACTTTAAGCTTTTTAGACATCTAGGTATGATGCACTAATTGGATAACCTTGTACCTGCTTGCTTCTGGAGTTCTTCCAAGAACTTTATCAGTTTTATGAGACATGACTACTCTTTTTTTATAGAGAGATGTTAGCTCTTCCCCAGAGCATTTTTCTCTTCTATTTCTATTTTTCGTTATAGTTTGTATCACCTATCCTGTACAAAAGCCAGCCTGATTGGTCAGTAGTTCCCTGGATTCTGCTCTGAGTACTCCTCAAAAGCTTTCATTTGGTATTTCTTTTTCTCTGATGTTGAGCCCTTTTAAAGCCTTTGATTATTTACCTCAATTACTTGTTCAGCAATTAAACATTTAATTTCCTTTACAGATTTATATGATAAGAAAGCAATTGAGTAAGAATGTAGGCTATGCAAGGAAAGTAGTTATGTTTTATTAAACAGAAAGATTTAATGGGGAAAGATCATTATAAGTGATCCTTTTTCTCTATATGTCTTGCCTCACTTGCTTTTTCAGAACATTAAGGCTACAATAACCGTACCTTTATAGCATAAGTAGACTTACAAAAGACCTACGTTCACTTTTAAATTTTTATATTTTTCTTTAAATAGCTCCTTTGTCACAGAAAACATTTGATCCTTTAACAGCTTCTTGGACTAATTTTTGCCAGTCTTTCCCATAAAATATTATTGTAGAAAACTTGTGCCTTTTGTTGTTTCAGTTTGTACTAGGTCTTGTATATTATTCAGGACTAAATCAGGTTTTTTTGTCTTCTCATGAGTGCTTTCACAAATAGCTCCATGAAGCAATTATTCACAGTGGCTAAAAAAAGTAGGCTCTGTGACTAGATCCATACTAGCAGACACAGAAGACCACGGTTCCTTTCTGGCTGTAAGAGCAGTCATGGAAGTTTGGTATATCCAGACTCTTTCCCCGACAGCCGAAGGCCTTTTTCACACTACATATTGGAAACTGTCCCTTGCTTTCTCTTTGATATAAACAAAAGCCTTGTCAAAGCATTTGTGAAGTCTGTGGTCTCATTCCATATCTCAGACGTTTACTTTGTCCTGGCAAAATTGTGCATTAGTGTTCCAGTGAATATCTTTCAATCAAAATTCCTTAATGCCTATTCTTTTTTAATTTTTTTATTTTATTTTAAGGATATTTGTCAATGGTCCTGCCATTTAAAATGTATTTTAAAAGGCAAGTATTTGTATAGAAATATTTGGGCATTTGTCTTGATTTGGTTGCATAGTTTTATATGCTCTGCTTAGCCAGGTTGTTGTTTTTCTTTGTATTTTTCTTACCTTCTATTCTATCCCTTTTTCTGAGTCATAGGCTTTTGGTGATTTAAGAACACACAAATAGATCAATCTAAACAATTTACTTTCCACACCTGGCATAATTTCCTCGGGTTTCATTTTAAAATTGCCTCATAGTGTCTTTAATCTTAAATGTCAGCAGCACTGATTCTGTTTTGATTAGGTGGAACCCGTCTCATACAAACTTAATCTGCTTCAAAATTTTACCAGATATTAATAAATATAATCCCTCTTTCCCTACACAGTTTAATCAATCATGCACTGAGACACTCTTGTATGACAGAGCATATAAAAGCAGGGCCATTGAAGAATGCCACTATGAAGGACTGTTTTTCCAGCCTCCTGATTTAAACTTTGCTTTCAGGACCTCTTGCCTGCTGTTTCTGTGTTGGTAGTGTGGGTATGAGCCACCAGCATTGGGTCTTCTTCTGGCACTTACTGAAGGAATGTCCTTGTTTTCGGCTACATGTGTCTTTTCAAGTAAAATGTTTGTCTGTTTGTATTTACTTGGTCATGAGAAATAAAGGAGGTATTTTCCCTTTTTCTGCTGCTGAAAGGAGCCCATCCTACTGGAAACACCCATCAGCCTTTGCTGCACATGGTACTTGTTGAGTAACTCATGGTGAAGTGTTGATAGTGCTCACATAACTCAGGATCTCCTTTTGGGAGGTGACCTGCTCCTGGGGGTGAAGACCAGATCCAGGAGATGACACCTGGCTGCTGTGATATCAATCTGTGACATCACATGCCTGGCTAAACTTCTGCTGAGTGCAAGAGAGGCTGTGGATGGCCTGTGTGGATATGTCAAGACCCACAAAGTATCTGAAGGATGCTTTGGCTTCATCCACATGCCCTGTCTTGGAGCCAAAAGGCTTGACTTGTCCATCTATTCAGTCAAGTTATGTCTCACTTCAGGATAAAAGTTTTTAGCTGATTTACAAATGGTCTGTTTGTGTCTTGTCAGTTCATGATTCTGTGTATTCTGAAAGGTTTAATTAAAGTAACTGTGGTCAAAGACCTGTCCCAGTAGCCCTGAAGAGATTACCACTGAATTTATGGCAATCTGCCCACTGCTTTTTAAATATACTCATGATAGTTGCTTTCACTATGGATCAGCAAACAGAGCAGGAGAAACCCAGGGATTTCGACTGATCCCTCCTACTTGGTCTTTGGATCAGAAGAGTTTCCTTGTCAGAAGAGTTTCCTTGAACCTCTACCCTGAGGTGCTGCTGAAGGTTCTTGTGGCAGTGAACAAACTATCAGAAATGGAAAAAGTCTTGTGAGAAATGGGCTAGTGAAGAAGGAAGAAAAGCTAACCTGAATACCTTAAAAGCTGAGGCTGTCTCTATTGTTTAAGATGGAGTTTCTGTTGTTTTTTTTCCTCTGAGTCACTGTGTCTTCTTCCCAAAATCCCTGAGAGGAACCCTTATCTCCCTAGCTAGGTCTGAAAAAATGTATCCTTGAAGAGTGTTTAAAGTTTCTATTGGCCCTTAGTTAACCCTTTCTTATTGGTTGCTATTCCTAGTTTTCTATTGGATCTTTTACGATCCATCGAAAAGGTATAAATACCTCTACTCATGTAATAAACTCTCTCTCTGCTCCCTCTCTGGTGGTCTCTCTGCGTATCTCTGTGGGGCACCCCAGGGGCTGCCCTTGGGGCGGGGGGAAAGACTAGGGGGGGAGTACACCTCCCAGCAATGTAAAGGAGAGAAAGCCTCCTGCTATCGGGACGTGATCCCCCCATAAATCAACCGTCGTAGGTTCTCACTAGATTTCATTTCAGGTAGCAATTAACATGCCAGTTAAACACCCTTCGAGTGGCCTTTAAAAAGAAAGGTGCCACTTGACAGCCTGACTATAGAGAGGAACTTGCCTTTCACCTTCCCCAAGCCAAAGCTCTCCAGGCTCCTTTAGCGTGGTGGTGTCTCAGAACAGTCATTGCTGTGCCAAAGAGCAAAGGTAACTGCTGGTGCCAGTTCCGGGCCAGCCCAAGTCACCACCGCAGCTTCGCGGAGCAGCTCGAGGGAACTCCAGTCTCCTGTTCCTCAGGCATTGCTCCGCTGCAGGATCACTCCGTAAGATGGCTAGATTCTCTGTGTCTGGGGGTGCCAAAAGCCTAATTGGAGTAAATTAAGGGAGAGGAGTAACAAAGTATTGCTTGGACTCGCGCACAGGGCGTTGTGTGCTTAACAAGCGTGAGCAGAAGAAAAGCAATTACTTGTGAATGACTGAAGTTTCAAGGGACATGGGTGTTCACTACCAGTCCTCATTTTTCACCGCTGAGGTCTCTCCATCTAAGTGGGATAATTCTTGTGCCTCTTAAGAAGCAACTGAAAGGATAAACTTACACATCTCCTTCTATTTTTTCTTTTTTCTTTTTTTTTTTTTTTAATCAAGGAAAGAAGATGAAGAGTGGAGATTGCATGTGTGCCTTCTGGGGAATGTAAAGATGAAAAGTCTCCATTCTCGAGCTCCTGTCTGTACGCTGTGTACAACATTCACTTTAACACTATATCTTGAAAATCATTGTCAAGTACCTTTTCCCTCTTCTTCCTCTTTGTGCCACTCTGTTTTTCTTTTAGCTTTTCAGTTTTTTATTTGTACTGCATTTCCAGCTGGCACTGATTCATAAAGAAGCGTGTGTGCTGTGGAAGATGTAACCCAAAGCTGCCTGAGCTCTGGTACTTTCAATTGGTGGAAGCACTTCCCAAAACTAGAGTATTCCCTCCACAGAGGCTGCAGTCTAGGCTGGACAAAACAGTAAGAGGCTTCACAACCACTCACTTCTTTAGATGTTACCACTAAGATTAAAAAGATCTAAATATGTGTTAATTTACACTGCCTCTATTTTGTGTCCATTTGAGTATATTTTCCTCACTTCTACTGATGCAGAGTGATATCATTTCAATTAAAACATGTAATCAGAGCATGGCTTGAATTTTTATCCCTCAGCTTTGTGGGCCTGGTTTGAGCAGGATCCACAGTTCTAGTGCTACTTTTTGAATGGAGAATTTTATATATGTCAGGCTTGGCAACAACAACGTGTCCGTAGAGACAACATTCACAATGTAAACTAATATTTTGTTTCAGGGCCATCTAACTTTAGGGAAATGAATTTTTCTTTCAGAAAGCACTGCACACAAAGAGAATGATGATTTAAAGGACACGATCTGAGTGCAGATCAACAGAAAAAGGAACAAGCAGTAAAGTTCAGTCTCTGTTAAGAGATCACCACATCTTATTTGCAGAGAAACATCACTTTTCTGTGGAATTGTTTAAACAAAATGTAACAGTGAAAATACTTACTTCCTTATTCCTCTTAATTTTATGTCATCTGATCAGGAGCCAAAGTGCTGGGTCTATACTAAAGCTGAGAATGTCAGAGAGAACAAGTCTTTTGGGCAGAAACTTTCACAAGAAGTCCCATGAGAAACAAGAGGAAGAATTTCTTTACTATGCAGGTGACCACGCACTGGAAAAGTCGCCCGGAGAGGCTGTAGAGTCTCCCTCACTGGAGGCATTGAAGGATCATCTGGACGCAATTCTGAGCGGTGTTCTCTAGGGTGGCCCTGCTTGAGCAGGGAGGTTGGACCAGATCACGCACTGCGGTCCCTCCGAAACTTACTCATTCTGCGATTCTGCGAAACCAAACCTGCAGCTGGTGCTGAAGAGGACAGCAGCACAGCTGAGGGGGAAAAACAGAGGGCAGGCTCGTCTGGAGGGCTCGGGCTGTGGGTGCCCCACCGGCGGTGGTGTCTGCACTGACTCCATGCGGGAGATAAAGGAGACGGTCAAACAGCCTCTCTCCCTGAAGCACCTGCCATAAAGGCCACACAGCATTCAGGGGAGACCCGCGTGGTGCTACTGTGGGGAAGGAACTGGCAAGGAGCTCTCTCACCTCTAACAAACAACTTAACAGCCCTGTGAATCAGGTCTTAGAGTGAAGAAATAGGAGGGCTGGATGACTCAATACACCAGAATTACGTTTTTGACAGTAAGAGAAATAAGAAAGGCAGGGAAGTGGTTCTTTTCGGACAGGTTCAGTGGAACTATGGCTCAATGGAGTGTACTTTTTATGAATCAGATGTGTGAATTAACATGGTTAATTAAGTCCTTCTCGTAACCTTGTAACTCATAGAGGTGATTTATTACTTTCAAGGTGAAGAAAGGAGATAGAAATTCCTGTCATTTCATCCTTGTCCTCTGGGGAAGAGTCAGAAAGTTTGCCTATTAATCAATCATGCGCATATGAAGCTACTCTGAGAGATCATGTCAGTGCTGATCAAAGAGGTGGTTTGGGGCCAACAAAAAGTCCAAGACTCCCAGATAGCCACAGGAGTTTTGCTTTCAGCTACACTCAGTGACGAAGGACAAACAGCAGCTGCTGAGCATGCATTTGAGGAAGAACAGCCACTGATGTCAGGAATTGTCCTGACATAAAATCATGCTTGTGTGCAAAACTGTAAAGATAAAAGAGCTCATCACTGCATGCTTAGGTTTGGGGGTTGGAACCATTTGAGTTTCAGATTTTTTTTCCTTCTTCCTTTTCTATTGTTGTTCCTTTTCTCTTAGCCTGACATTTCTCCATCCTGCCTTTATTTTCTACTTTCATCCTGGTGACAGAAAGAGAAGGAGACTCTGCAAGTGTACACATATGTCCCACCACTTCATAGGTATGTCAGTGGGAGAGTTGTTAATGGTATTTAGGCAAGACCCCAAACTTCATGGGCTAAACACTGTTCAAAGCCTGAGAATATATTTACTTAAACTGACTAGTCATGAAGTTTCACACCTGAGCAGACCTGACTATTACCAGCATGAGCTGTGACTTTGTCTGTCCCATTGTTAGGTGTCATTCTGGTACAGCCCGAAAGAAAATTGTTTTCCATCCTGCCTTTTTTATCTTAATGATAGGTGTCACTTCCATATGTGTGTTGACTTGTCCTTCCTCCAAGTTTTCCCTTTTCTTTAGAGTTCCTTAGAATTCAGACTGGCTGCTGCCTAGGAGTTACAAATGGAGATTTGGTTGATAACACCGCTGACAGAGCAGAGGTACAGGACTGTGAGAGGGAGGAACTTGACCATTACTCATAAGTGTTGGAGGCTTTAGGGTGTTCAGTAAAAGGTATTGAAATAAAAGGTATTGAAAATGTACCCATTTATGGTTTGACTCCAGCTTGCAACTACCGCACAGCTGCTGGCTCAGTCCCTTGTAGTGGGACGGGAAAGGAAATGGGAAAGGGAAGAGTAAAAGGGTGAAAAATTGTGGGCTGAGATAAAGACAGTGTAACAGGGAAAGTAAAATCTGCACATAGAAGCAAAACAAAACAAGAAATTAATTTACTATTTCCTAAGAGAAGGCAAGTATTCAGCCATCCCTAGGAAAGCAGAGCTCCATTCATTACATACTATGGTGACTTAGGAAGACAAATGCCATCATTCCAAACATTCCCCTTCCCTCTTCTTCCCTCACCTTTCTATGCTGACCATGATGCCATATGGTAGGGAATATCCCTTGGGTCATTTGGGATCAGCTGTCCTGGCTGTGTCCCCTCCCAGCTTCTTGTGCACCCCCAGTCTCCTCACTGGTAGGTTGGGGTGAAGCAGAAAAGGCCTTGGCTCTGTGCAAGCACTGCTCAGCAGTAACTAAAACATCCCTGAATTATCAACACAATCTCCCATACTATTCCAGTCGAAACCAGCACACTGCTGCACACCTGTGGTTCTAGAGATAAACAGGTACCTCTGGTACTTGGGAGGATTATAATCCCTTGCCTAACATGTGATTCTTGGTACTGAACACCATGGACTCTGTGGTCTATCAAGCAAAACCTCTATGATGGATGAAACAACCTTGTCTTGGCAGCATGTTTCACTTTTTGGACCTGAAAGTGCCTTGGCTTGGGCACAGGTATTTCCTGCAAGATTAGGCATCAGCTGCCCTTGGCCTGCTGGGAACAGCAAAGTCGTTCCTTGCCATCTTTTTTTTCTACTGTTTCTGAAAAACAGAGCTCTCAACCAACCTGACCCTGGGCCAGTAGTTCCCGTGATAGCAGAGACAACTTCGTTTCCTGTTGTTGGACTTTGAATTCTCAAGAAAGGGCACTTTTGTTTTCCCTGGTTAGCAGTGACCTTTCCTCAAGACACAGATTCCCCTTGCACAGGTCTTTCTCACAAAAGAAAAAGGAAAAGCAGGTTCTCTGTAAATCCACCCATGAGGTATGTTTGTTTACTGACAGAGGGACACGAATCTTTCAGCTGCTAAATTTTTGAAATATGTTTTCCTTGGCAGAAAGCTTTCTCTTTTCTGTGTCTTCGTACCTAAACAGAGTGGGTGCCTCTCACTTTTGCATATGACTTCCTAGTGCATATGTGCTTTTGCATATGACTTCCTAGAGATAAGCTTCTTTATTAAGGCCAGTGGGCTTATTCAGTGAGCACAGGAATGTATTTACCAAATTAAAACAACCCACAAAGGCAAAGCTGAATGTTCTGCTTAGTGAGGCATCTGGGTTTTTTTTTTTTTTTTGGCCTTAAACAATAGATATTTTGTCCTTACTGACTTTTTACTGAGACCTCTCTCAACTGCTAGAAGAACAGTGGATTGGTGAGAACATTTGTTTGGCTTTAAAAAAAATCTGTAATTGCTTTTAGTAGTTGTTTTTCCAAATGTCTTCCCGATTTTTTCTCTTGTTAAGGGGTAAAAAAGTCAACCTTACACTGCTTTGGCCCTGAGGCTCTTCCCATTTAACTTGCACCCTTGATTATTGCAAAATTATGTAGAGAACAACCAGGACTCAGAATTATGCTTATCCTAGTACAGTGATGCTGATGTGAATGCTCAGCTAACTTAATGCCTGTTCAGCATTACCTGGTTTGTCTTGGTCCTTTCATTTCCTCCAACAATGGCCTTCTCATTGGGGAGAGCTGCTTTTTTAGGCTTACTACGTTATGCTCACACTTGCTTGACCAGCTTTCCATCTGTGTTGGAGTTTCATGGAGCATCAGGGCCCTGCAGTTCAGGAAGACAAACAGAGGCATAATCAGAAGTCTTAGATGACAGTTCACTGGGTCAGAATGGCTGTGATTCCTGTCTGGGGGAGGGGAAGAGAAAGGGAAAGACGTGTTTGAGGTTTTAGCCAGTGTTAGGAGGCCTTTTTGATTCAAAGGTATGAAGTTCAATAAGGTTTAAAAACATTGAGCTTAACCCTTTGGACTTCTCTTTTGAATTAGAATATTTATTGAAAATTAATTTTATTTATTACAAAACAATTCCAGGTTTTCTTCACAGGTTGTAGACCAGAATCTTACTTTTCTTGCATGACCATTTTGATTTACAAACAAGAGTTCAGTTCAAAGACTCATGATAAAATTCTGATAAATGTCAATGTAACAACAGTCCAGACTATTCTAAGAACAGCAGCTGATGTTGATGCTGGGGACTTTCCCATGAAGGGCCAATTTTTATTGGTGAATTCCAGGCTGTGTAGATCAATACCAGGGATATTGCCAGCAGACCTCATCACCCAGCTCCTAAATTCTCTGTCTCTGCCTTCTCCAGTGTAGAGTAACTTGCGTTCTTTTTACTATCTCACTCTTTTCAGAGAGCAGCCCAGTGAAGACCCTGCAGTGCCATCACAACTACATATCCCTTACAACTTGCACGTGGATGGAGTGTTCTGAGGCTCATCAGTTCATGAATGTGACTCTAAACTTTTAACAACTCCTCTGAAAACAAGTTCCTGGCTGGTGTTCTCAAAGGGTCTAAAGAGTCTTGGCTGAAGAACCTAAGAGATGGTACTGGGCAAAAGGACACTGGACTGGTCTTGCAGCCAGCACAGCTGGCTCTGTTCAGGATGAGCAAGAACAGGAAACAGAGCAGGATAATGCAGTCGGTTTCATTATCTTTTCAGTCACTCTCCCCTGCCTTTGCTGTGATAGCGCACGCATGTACACAGACACGCACACACGCACACGCACACACACACGCACACACACATGCGCGCGCACACACACACACTATAGCAGAACATGTTAATTATTGCACTTAAATGGAGAAAAATGCGTTACAGTAGAGGCACTGGTGATAATAACTAATTATATTGGCAAAGGAGGCTGCTTCTTCCTTATGCCAGCGAGCACAGAGCTGTGTTGAGATAATTTCTGCAAAACAAACTGTGAGAAAAACAGAAGTTGTTTTTCTCACTGGGTTTCCTCTCAGAGATAGTAGATATGTCTTGCACTATCTTTTCACTACTTCTGCTTCCTTTCAAGATGAAAACAGAACAGTCAAACTGGAGAGTATGAGGGAGTGGAAGGAATAGAGAAATAAGTAAGAGATAGGAGAAGCAGAAGAAGTATAATAGTAGAAGCTGGAGATGGAGGGATGAACAGCAGAGAGTTTGGAGGGTGGGAAGAAATAAGAATAGGAAGAAGTTGTCATGGCTTTATTTTTGAGAAAGAGGTGTGAGATTCATTCATGAATTGACCTGACAGCTGTGAAGTCAATGGAGAAGGTGACTCTTACGACCCCTTGAGTATTGAATCACATTCCAAACATTAGCAGTTTGCTGTGAATTGAAGTCTCAAACCACAGAAGTGTTCCCGTGGCACAAGAGACTCCATGGTCTGCATGGAAATAATTTTCAGTTTGTAGGAGCTCTGCAGTCCCACAGTCCTCCCAAAACCACTGTCCCAGCTGGTGGCTGCATTTCACTGGTGGACCTTCTTTGACCTCTCTAGAGTAAGCACAGCATAACAGACACAAGTGCACATATAAACTGCCAAGCCTGCTGCTGTGGAAGCCACAAGCTTGGCTTGCAAGGGAAGGCGAGCTGGGAGCTGAGAGTGACAGCAAGGCATTGACCTCATGGACAGCGATTTAATCCCATGGTAACAAGAAATGCAGATCAGTCAGAGTGAACAGAATCAGCCCTCAATCCAGAGGCCATAGGAAGTCCCTGTCCAGTAGCCAGACTGAAGAGCAGAGCTAGGAAGTCAATCCCACAGATCACAATCAGCAATGCATATCACCAGGCACAGACATGGCTGTGTCATAGCTCAGACAAGGACAAAGGCAAGGGCCTGAATTTAAAAGCAGCTTCTGAATGAAGGTGGAGAGACCCTCAGTCAGGCTGATTCCAGCTTAGACAGCCAAAGCCCACCTGGGAGACTGCATGAAAGAGAGCGTGCTCAAGGTCCAGACACTTCCCAACCCAAGGCAGTTACTGTGGGTGCATCTTCCCTTGAGGAAAGAAAGAGAGAATAAAGCAGATGTGTTTGATACTGGAGAATTTATTCATGTCCCTTAATGAACCACAGGAGTATGCCAGTATATTGCAATATTGACTTAGAAACAGTTTAAAAATCCTGTGGGGAAGGTTTCAAAAGCCACGTGTTGGGCCATGTAGCATCCTGTTCAGAGAGTCGTGTTTTTTTTCCTTCTGTTTAACCAGGTACAAAGAAAGGACCTGCAGGTCCCGCAAAGTTCTAAACCACTCTGACTGCCAAAACTTCATAATACCCTGGGTTTGTCACATCCATGGATATATGATCAAGAAAACTACAACCTCAAATTTGACCTGACACTGCAGGCAGAGCTAAAGGTCTACTTTTTTCAGAATGGTAAAGATGAACCACTAAGTTTTGTTTCTGATCTTCAGTATTTAAAATATTCTCAGATGAAAGTATTGAATATCTAACCCTAAAATTCAATACATATGGTATAGACAACAATGAATCCAACTTCAATGACTACAGTGGGAAAAAAATGGGGGTACACCTGCCAGCTAAACATTGTCTTGACTGGGACTGGGGGAAGAGGTGCACCAGGTGGATCATCTCTGCCTACAGGTATCTGGAGATATTTAGGTGACTTTGCACACACTAAAGCTGGGAGAGCTCCTGAAGTGGGTGACAATAGCAGGAGGTAGCTCCAAGAGAGCTGAAAATCTCTGGAAATGTGGTGGACCCATACAGGTGTTTCAACCACAGCTTTGCTGCTTTTCTCTACACAAGGAGTGCTGCCAACACTCATGGGTATAGATTTTCTGTTATTGAGTGGTGTAGTGGTTTATTGTATTTGAGTAGAAAATGAAGATGCAGAGAATTAAGAAGCGTTAAAAAGCTGAAACTTCCTACATTGCACAAAACAACCATGTTTTCAGTCTCTGGAATTGATTCATGGTGGGGTAAAAGAGCGTTGGCCCAGTAGGTTGGTAAATGCCCTGAGACATTCCCTGTGTTCCAGTCCAGGTGCTGCCACCTGCAAATGTGTCAGTAACAGCAACTGTTAATGGCCAAAATGCCACTGTAGAAAAACAATTCTCTCAGCTGGGGCTGGAGTGAGGTGCAGCCATGAGCTGCCTGGGGTCACTTAACAAGGCAGCTGCCTTTGCCCGTGTCCTTGCAGTGCAGCAACAACACTAGTGAAGATCAAAGAGAAGTGGCTCTCAGCTTGTTCTGGCTAGAGAATGAAGTCTGAAATGCGAAAAGGATCTGCAGAATGAAGCAAGGATAAAGGAGGGAAAAGCTGATTGAAATGTTAGAGCAAATCCAGGGGGTATGAAGGTACCAGGAATACTTTCAGAGTGGTAGATCTATTAACCTGCATCAATCTATTTAAGTCTACCTGTATCAATGTTGTTATTGTGTTTACATGGGCAAAAAGAGTGGTCCTAAAAATAAGAATAGTAAAGTTGTTGGGACAAAAGTTATTTAGAAAGGATTACTTCTAAAATGCAGGTTGATAAGTTTGTAAATCTAATTATACAGTATAACTGTCTGGAAGCTTGTTCTGGTCCTGAGTGTCCCGATGTGCTGCTGGTGTTCTTGTGCCTGTGGCTCTTGGCCCTTCCCGGCCTTAACGTGGCCTCTCTTCTCTCAGAAGCACTGCAATATTTATTTTTTGGCCAAGGGCAGTCAGTCAGGTGGTCTTAAAATGGCAGAACACTTCTGAGGAGTTCAGCAATCTTCTGAGGCAAATAAATTACCTCCCAGTGCTGAACAGGACAGAAAGCAGCCCACTCCCTGCTCCTTTCTTGAAGGATTCCTCACTAGCCATAGGGTGAGAGCAGGCTGCACATGCTTATCCCCCATTGTGATGGGAAGGACAAAGAATTTTCACTTGTTTATCTCCTAAGTCTTTGTACACCTTCCAAATATCTACAGAAATTGTAAGGAATCACTGCAGCTGCAGACCTTGACTTCACTGGATGGAAGTCTGAGGACAGAAACCTGCTTTCTTTCTTCTTCTGCATTTCCTTTGGAAATAGGTTTTGATAATTGCACTGACCTAATAAGGTGGATACCTTGTTGGCTGAATTCCGCCCAGTCTGTCTGAAGACAGCTTCCCTCTCGTGAAAATCCACATAGTCCCTGACCTTCTCATGCTCTGGAAATGACATACTTTCTATTCCTTGAAGAGAAGTCTGACTTTGACAGTGGAATGTAAACAAAGAAAAGCTGCGTTGGTCCGAGCCAGTGTGCGGCTGGTCAGAAAGAGCTCCAAATTGTCCATACTGCCTCAAATTTGTGTCATGTCTTCAAAGACAGGGTGGGAAGGTGACCATGACGCTCTGTTTGGGAAAATATCCCAGCTTGCAGAGCAGTCAGGGAAGCTGACACTAATTAAATTGAGTCTTGGGTTTCGTGATAATTATCTGGCTCTTAGGAGTGAGGGCCAGCTTTTTTTAATCCACATGTTCGTACGTTATGTGAAGGAAAGGCGGCTTTGTTTGTAACTTCTTGGAAATTGTTGTTTCTCCCTTTGTCTGGTTTCACATTCAGCGTTTGTAAGAGACAGGGACCCTTTATTTTGAAAAACTAACTGCAGAGTATCCATAAATGTGAGCTCCATAAATGCTGATGCCAGCAGTCACATGGCCGGAGTTATCACCGCTAAATAAGTCAGGGCCAAGATGCAGAATCACGCACTGCCTTGTAACTGCTTGCGCTGCTTTGCTGTCAGCACTCTCCCTGCCATGGTCTGGCCTGTGCCAACCAGTGCTCTCCAAGATAACACCCTGGCAGCGTTAGGGAGCCAGCACAGTGTAGCAACCATTCCCATTGGGAAACACGGACACGGCTGTGCTGGGTTAGGCTGTGTCCAGGTGCCCTTCGACAGGATTCTAGCAGACTTTGCACCAGGCTGTGCAACACACATCCTTTTTCACCACGAGCACAGCTGTAGCACAGTGGTCACAGCACATCATGCGCTTTGACCTGAAAAATAGAGACATGGAACATTAGCTGCATTTTAGACTGCAGAGACTCTAGGGGTGACCAAGGAGACCGGCAAGTCTGCAGACACAGCCAGTCTGTGTCATTTTACCAGAGGGCCAGAGGATGGTCCCCGGCCCTGTTTGATTTACAGGAAAAACGTAGCTTTTCTCAACAGCTGAGTTGTGCTTGCATACCTTGGAATTGGAACACTCAAAGCTGGCAGTAAACAGTTGATCTCCTCCTGTGGCACAGAAAAGGCCAAGGCTTGCATCATCTGAGGAAGGTATGAGAGATGTGGCCAAAGGTTTCTTCTAGCTTCCTGGAGGACAGTGCACCCCTGTAGGTCATCTCCTGTTTGTGTGCAGTTAGCACCTCAGCGAGCTGCCAGTTAGAGAGCTGTCAACACCAGCTCAGTCCTGTGCTTTTTGCATCCTGCCCCCCAGTGACCATTCTTGCCATAGGTTTTCTCCTGGGAGAACTAGTGTCATGGTCACAGTTTGAGGTCAAGCACCAAACTCTTCTCCTGAGCAACACCAGGTTGTGTTTGGAGCCTTCAAGCCCCCACAGACATTCAGAACCCACAAAAATATCATTACATATTTTTTGGAAAGGAGGTGTGTGGTTGCTTTGTTTTGTTTTGTGATTTTTTGTTGGTTTGTTTATTTGTTTGGGGGGGGGGGCTTGAGGGAGTTTTTTTGGGGTTTTTTTTTGGTGTTTTTTTCTGAAGAATCTGTATTGCAGAACTACATAGTCACATTTGATACTGACAGCACTATTACAGTTTTCCTCTCCCTCTGTCCAGTTGAGGAGGGAATTGACAGAGTGGTTTGGTAGTACCTCTCTGATAACATATTTAAGAAAGGGTAAAAACTGCTGCACAGCTAGGAGAGAGGGGTGAGAATATACAGCATCTGGAGGCCAGCCATGGTCAACCCATCACACCAAGTTTTATGAATCCATTAAAATTATCAGAGAGCCCACACATGATGGTGGATCCATTGGTGGCAAGGAGGAAAATGCACAGAACTTTGAGGTCTTTCGGATCTACAGAGCCCTAAGAAATTGGTATTGGAAAAGGAAAGTAGCCAGCTCTGAGATTCAGAAAAGCCTCCTGGAGTTGTAGGTGTCTCAGATAACCAAACCAAAATTTTGAAAAATGACACCATCATAATCTCATTTTTTTTCCCAAATGCTATGTTTCCTCTCCTGGTTCTAGTCCAACATGGCAAAAGATCTCAAGCCACCCTAACTCTTTTTTATATTAATGTATTTGGTGAAAGGTACAGGTCATAATTTCCATGCACCTTCATTTAGATAGGCTTGTTTTGCACTCCCCTGATAGGTGAGATTGGCAGGGGAAGTAGTCAGATTTAGTGAGGGCTTCTTTCTAAAAATAGTTAATCAATTTCAGTTCAAGGCTCTCAGGTTATAGGAAAAGAAAATTATTTCGCTTGGGCACATAATGAACTCAGATAATCAGTTTTCCTGCTCAGAAGCAATGAATCCAAGGGTTTAAATGAAAAGGAATGTTATTAAAAGGGATAAAACAGCAACTCAGCATAAAAATTGATAGGCCTGTTTACTAAACTCAACAATAGAACCTGAAAACTTCTTGGTAATGTAGCCCTTGCCCCCATTTTACCCAGAGCTGAGAGAGCCCCTTGCCCACCTTCAAGGAGATGTTCTTAAAACTCTCATACTGTTTTCAAGTGCCGTGATCCCACCTCTCATACCAGGTCACTGCTCTTGGCATCTTCAGTCCATGAAGCCTTCGCTCTGTCGGAGAGGAGTCTGTGGCAAACACAACCCACTGTGAACCCCGAGGAACACACGATTTGAGTTTTGGTTTTGTGTTTCAAATTTCTTACTCCATGAATCCTTTGCTCTACCACTATGAAGGGGAACTATACAGGTAATTCCTAACCCTCAAATCACCATTCTGTCTTGATGAATAAGTGCTTTAAATACCTTCAACCATAAGACAAAATTGTATTTTAAACCCAGTGCCTGAGAGTGAAAGTCAATTCACCTGCTCCCTTTTTGTTGCGATCTCCTCACACTTCAAGCAGTGCTGGATTTCTCTTTTATCCCATTTTAGGCAGGATCAGCAGTAAGTACTCCATTCTTTTAGGAATACTGGGCTTACCTCAGGATAGATGTAGCTCTGAATTTAAGTTTTACTTCGGTGCAAGCTTTACAGTACAAAGGATTGAACTGAATAGCAGGCTGAAGAGACTGATAAGAGTTCTTGCAGTGAGTGTCTTCTGTTGTTGCTTCTGTCTTTATATGAGCCATTCAAAGTCATTCACAGTGGAGACACCAAAGGTTGGAATTGTTCAGGATAACATGAGACAGGCAAGGGTCAGAGGGTTAAATGAAAAGAAAGAAATATTGTTTGGAGAACAGGAAATCTTTATTAAAAGTGATATCCTGCAAAATAGTCTGTGCCTTGACTGCAGGGGTGCATAAGCCTGAATTTGGAAATAGCCATTACTGCAAGAAAAAGTCATGAGGACAGTGCACCAGAAGCATAGACGTAATCGGTCTTTTTTATTTCAAATCATTATAGTACAATTTTCTATATTTCAAGTGCATTGATGGTTTATAGATGGCCAAAACAGTTCCTCAAAAGCAATTTTGGTGAATGGTTTAGCTAAACCAGAGAAAACCTCACTTTTTTTCCCCCCCAAGTTCTGCCCTATCAGATAAAAATATTGGCTCAGAGCTGCCACCCAATGATCAGACCGTGTAAAATCACCTAAATACAGGCTGATTGTGTTGCAAAGCAGGTCCACTGAGACAAAATAGTGGAGGCAAACTATTTTCTCATTGCATAAAAAAGGCCGGGAAAGGCCATTTCCCCCTCCATGCTCTTTCCACTCCCCCTACCCAACACCTGCATTGTCTTGCCAGCAACAGGGTTCTTTGTTCAGAAAATTTAATTTGTTAACCTATTAACTTTGTTTTTGTTCTGTATTGATTTTTTGGTGGTTTATCAAGTTAATTCAGTTCAGAGGGTGGGCAGGGAAGTGTCAACAGCAGCACAAAACAATCAAGAAGGAATAAACTGCTGAGAGCAGAAGAATGGGTAGAAGTGAGACTTCAGCTGCAGTGAGCACTTATTTCAGCTTTATTCTTGTCTAACTGCATATAGCACGATACTAGAAGATTCCAAAGCTGGCTTTGAATACACATGTTAAGGTAGCCAAAGCACTCTGGTCAACTGAGAGTGCACACAGGGCAAGGGTCCAGGCCAAAGTTCTGGCTCAATTTGTCTGTTCAGCAGTCAGAGACTTGAGGTATTGATTGTTCCCCGTGGCTGTGCTGCCTCGCTGAAAACTTTCTTCTCAGTTATCTCTGCAGCTTTCATTGTGCCACCTGTCTGAAAGTGTTTGTCCTTGGCTGAGCTGTAACAGTTGGCAAAGCAAAGAGGATGAAGGGGGATTGCCACAGGTATGTTCATTCATCATCAAACAGCTATCACCATTTGAGTCCATTACACAGTGCAAAGTATTCTACACTATTTGAGTGCTTATAAAATATTTTAATTTGTAAGAAGTGCATGAATTGACTTCATTCCACTACAAGAGGCAAACACCATGATTTGTGCACAGTGGTGCACCAAGAAGACCATTCAGTCCATTCCCCTTCTGATCCAGTCTCTTTATGAGCCCTTCACAGACAGCAAAAGGGCATTTACTTCAAGCTGTACCATAATCCTGCAGTCTGCCTGCCCTAGTGGCTATTTCTAATGGCTAATAGGCATTTTTAATGTCTAGTAGAAACAGATCTGTAATTCTATGTGCAGATTTAGCCCACATTATGTGTTGTGTATTAGCTGCCTGTGCCCTGAACCGCCTGCTTCCAGTATGCCAAACAACATCAGTAGATTTCTGCTCAGCTCCAGTTTTTCCAGATTAGGACCTGCTGTGGTCTCAGAAGACAGCATTTGTTATGTACCTGGAATTATACTGGCCATCAGTGCTGATTGCAACACAGAGAACAGGCTGTTCCTACAGAGCTGTGCTGTTCATCTCGAGCTAGCGTGGTGTGTGCTCAGGCAGGAGCCACTTAGTGCTGATGTACAAAGCAAACCCACAGGGAGGTTTCTACAAGCTGCCATTTGGCCAGTCTGCTTAATTTCAAAGACTTGGACATGTGCCTGGAAGTATCAGAAGTCCAAATGGTTAATTATTGGTGGTGGAAAATGATTATCACTTGATTATCATATTAGTTAAATTTTAACCTCCTTCACTACTTAAACAAAGTCAGCATATTGTTATCTAATCACCAGCCAACAGTGAAATAAAAATCCTAATTCTGTCCCAAAACAGTTCATATCAGGAAGCAAAGCATCAATCTTTTAAAATGGGGAAAGCTTAGTACCAGATGGGAAAGATCAGGGCATTGCTATTCCCAGAAATGTACTTTGTGATAGCTTCACTAAACTGTTACATTTTGGAGCTGGAAGGCAGAATCCTGAAGTAAGGACCATTACATTTGTGAGAAAAACACATCAGGAAGCTCTAAAGACCCTGCATGCCCTCCTGCATTATTAAAGCCCTTGGGTGGTCCTTGCTTACTGTCCATGTACACTCTTGAATTTCAGGTTGTACAGACTGTATGGTGGACACACATGTTTCTCTCTGAGAGATACTGATCTTTGAGTTAGGGAAAGGGCTGTCAGGGACATGTAAGGTCTATGAGAGCTTCAGTAAGGGTCTGTGCACACTGTGGGGGGATTTGCAGATTGGAGAAGTCCCAGGGCTTCTTCCAGCTTTCTTGTTCCCTTTATGTAGGATAAGCTGTTGTTTGGTGTTTCACTGGCTTGGCCTGCAAATGGTGTGGGCTTTAGTGAACACACTGACACCTCCTCTTCTCAGGTGAATTTCCATTCTTTTCACACATTACTGCTGTTCTCTGCCAGGGCAAGGAGCTATCCCTGAAATCCTCCATGGGACAGATATAACAACAAAACTAGAATGGTGTGCAGAGAACCTTGCCCCATGTAGGTTTCCAATCACACAGAAGTGTACCCAGGTTATTAAGTGGCTGTGGTTTGGTGCATTTCTGGCAAGAGAGCCTGAATTCACCTTGGAAGCATCAAAGGGAGCCGGCTCTTCCCTTGGTGTTTCTAGCTGCTCTGTAAACACAGACCTCAAGCTTTCCTGTGCGGGAGCTTTATAGTATTTAGTGAGAGAGGCAGATGACATTCAGGTCCTTGGGCAGCCCTGGTTTGTTCCCAGTGCATCCTCTGTGCTTGTCTCTGGACTGCTAGAGCAGCTCTCAAAGTGACAAAAATCTTCTGGCAAACATGAGTTTGCTCACACACACACACACACACACACACACACACACACACACACACACACGCAACCCTTCCACCATTGCCCTCTTACACGGCTCGCAGGTCCTATTTCTGTATGGACTTCTCTCACCACCCCATCACTCTGCAAGGGTGTGTGCTTCACACACTAATCATTTCCACTGTACAAGTGACCAACAAAATCCTTTTTTTAAAATTTTGTATTCAGATTTATCTTGCATTGCTCTCCCTACAGACACTCTACAATAGAGAGAGGAAGAAAGAACCAGCAACAAACCTGCTGTTGACAGCTAGCAAGCAATGGGTTCAGGTTTTACATGGAGGTTTATTAGATGGCTGAGGAAAAAAATCCCGTTCTGAATGCACTCCAATCTTCAACCTTCATCTTCTAAGTCTTGCCTTTTTTATCCCCGTATTTGTCTGCCATTGCTTTCTGCACCCTAAGATCTATGAAATATTTCTCATACCATTTCCCTGTAAAGAAGGTAAATCATTGTTCAGTTACAGTCTCTTTCCTAGTGCTATTATACCCTAAGGATTATTCCAGCTGTAGAGCTCCTCTGTTCTTAAAATACCAGTTTTCAGACCCCTTGTGACTTTGCCCAAACCCAGCCTTGGCAGGAGCAGCACCATCTAAGGAACTCAGCAAGGTATTTTTCCTGCAGAAGCCATACCGAGCTCATAAATCTTCTTTCCGTGCCAGTTTTTGGGATCTCTGATTGCCTTCTGAAACACATCAGGAGTGTAGGAATCTTTCACCAAGCTTCGGGTCTTCAGTGGAACACCTGCAAGGAACAGTAAATAAGGAACTGTATGCAGAAATTACCCTACTGAAGTCCTGGAATTGAGCAGTAGAGCAACACCAGCAGTTCCAAGGGCTCAAGGAAAGGCACGTGTTGACGGCAGTACCTTCGATCAGGTCTGTGGCTATGGGCTGAACAATAGCTTCATCAGCAGCCACGAGGGAGCTTGTGTTTGCCAATTTATCTGCTTTTCATCCTCGAGTATGAGATACACAGAGAGAGCGCTACAAGGTATCATCTTTATTTTTATCCCAGTGCCCTTTCTTTAGTCAAGTGCCCACTTACCTCCTGTTAAATCTCCTCATTCATGTGAGTAGCTTCCTACTTAGCAGCACAACTTCACAAAAGCCCCACCATCTTACCACTCCAGGCCTTATTGATCTCCTTTTCTGCCACAACACTTCACAAATAATTCCCAACTGTGACTTGTCTTTTCATCTCCTCTTGACTTTTAGCCACGAGGGGGCTTTATTTTAATCACTCAGCCTCGCCTCTTCACCTTCCTGTTTATCACACCTTTTTCTTGACAATAATGATTTTGAGCTCCCTGAGGAAAGATGTCCTTCCTTTTTGTGTGACTACACAAACCCAGGACAATGCAGCCTTCAATACCCAGCGTGGAACATACTGTACAAGGAAAAGGAACCTGTCTTATGCTGGTACATGAGAAACTAGTATCAGAGACAATTATTTCAGAGTTTCTTGGATATGATGGTAACAAAATGGAATGAATGCTCAGTTTCCAGGATTTGTTTTGATGGAGGGATCCTGGGGAACCTTGGAAACAGAGGTTTGGGCAAGATATTTCAGAGCCCCATGTGTCTAAAGGTCTCGAAAAGAAACAAAATTGAGGCTGGAACTGGAGGTAACTAGCAACTGGAGGCGACAGGGGACACTGAATTGCAAATGGTGTCCATTTGGACATCCTTGAACAAGGAGGACAGGGGTCATGACTTGTTCACTTTTCATACATTGAGAAAAAAAGAGAGGAAGAAAAGAAAGGGATAGAATACACGGAATAGAATGGGAGGATCTAGATTCCATTTTCTCGAGTACCACAGTCTGGAAAAGCAGTGACTATGGATAGAAAAGGAATAAGAGGAGAAAGTGAGTATTACCTATAGTCAGATCTCTACACACAGCAATGTGGTTGCCCTGAGCCCTGGCAAAGCACAGATGGAACCAGCTCTGAAGGTCAGGGATAGGCGTGTGTGTCCCCTCACCTTGGAAGAGATTTGATCTCAAATAGTAACCCAGCTGCTGGTAATCTGAAAGAGACGTCCAGTCCAAGGAGCCTTTTGTCATTTCAGTACAGTCAAAAGCTGCATTGCACTGGGCTCGACATTCCTGAAAACACGAACAACAGGGAACCACTGTCAGACCACATTTCCTAAGGGCAGGAAAGTCCTGGCATTTCCACCCCTGCATAGCTCTTTGAGCTATGACTAATCCCTGGGACCTGGGTCTCCCTCAGTGGCTTCAGTAGGCACTGTAATTGCATGGGACGACTAGGACTGGTGAAACAGTAGGGGATTACAGAGGGGTGAGGGCCCTGGGCCCTGGATCGCGTCCCAGCACCACATTGCTTTGCCTCACTGAGTTGGGATGCTGCCTGGCTACAGGAATCTTAAATGAAAGGGGGATGCAAAACAAAAAAGACATAGAAAAGTCTGTCTATGGAACGTCATTGCCCTGTAGTGTGAAGCCCAAATCCATCCCTCTATGTGTCTTCTAGAAACTGCTATTATGCTGCTAAGCTCCCACCCTCTCATTCTCCTGCTACACCAGAAAAACAGCCTTCAATTGGCCATAAAGGATACACGAAATGGCTTCCTCCAGTACCTCTTCATTCCTCGTACATTTATATTTGCTGTTATCACAGCTGTACCTCTTCTCCATAAGGTGCTTCCCTTCTGCTTTCATTTCTGGCCCTGGTACCATAAATGGAGCTGAAAATAACTGGACATCTCATTGTATCATTGTGAGACAACAGAAAAACACTAAAGGACTCAAAGAGGGAAAGAAAAGAGGAAAAAACCAAGCTAGCAGCATTATACCAATCTTCTTGCTGGACCAGGTGAAGGTTCCCGAGGCCCCTTAAATGCTCTTGAGAGGGGAACATGCATAGAAGTGTGGAAGTAAAAATCTTGTGGTCAAATACACACACAAAGGTCTGTTTTCTTATGTGCTGGGGTTCTTCTGCACCATGATCAGTGTCACTCTTGTGAACACGGACTTCTAGTCTCTGTGTCTCATCCGTATTTGCTGATGAATTTATACCACATAAATTTCTTATTGCACTTGTGCAGGGAAGTAGCGAGACAAGCCCACCAGTGAAGAAAGACATGATAGGGGCAGGGAGATTTTAACCCATCATCCCATGGCACATGGGAGCCCTCTGTGAACGGTTTTCACCCACAGAGGTACATGTAAATCTGAATGGCACGAAGGGAAGGAGGGAATGACATGCAGGCTCACAAGCTGTACTGCAAAGCAAGTTCTGAAGGAGGCACAGCTTCTGTGCCATTGTGCTTACCTGAAGTACTGACGGCCAGCGCAGAGTTATTTTCTGCCATATCAGGTGTAGGGGGAGTTGGAACCTTTAGAACACTCGTGGACAAGAAATAAAGGCTGTGTCAGGCCTACAGATGGGAAGGAAGGGGACAATGGTCCTTTTCAGCTTTAGATGACATAGATTATTCTCACACAAATGTATTATACTCCTTCCTAGATCAAGACACAGCTGCCCATGCATACCTGCATGGTTAGTCCTATAACCCATGATCCCCCTCAGTTAAAAAAGCACAGAAGTTCTGCAGGATTTCACAAGAACTACTCATCTGGGACAGGCTGGCTAGGACATGGCTAGCCAGTATCTCTGGGGAATACTGAGCTGCAAGAGTCTTCAGAGGCTGTGGTGGCAAAACAAGCCAAAACAGAAAAAAACTCAGTGAAAATGTCATTTTCTTATTCTGAAGCACCCAGAGATGTCAGACTGGTCATGTACTGTACAATTACAAGTTCCTTCACTTGATGCATTAAAGTAAGTCCAGTAAAAATAGGGAAAGGATGTGATAAACATAAAATGCCTGAGCAATAATGGCTATGCAAAGGAAGAGAGACAGGTTGGAGACAGAGTTTCTTGCCTTGTTCTGACACAAGCTATCCTGTTTTGCTTTTCTAGTCCTGTTGGTGTGATTGATCCAACCCAGCCTTTGCAAACTGTGTCCTACACCAGAAGGCAGCTCATGTCTTTCCTGCAGAGGAAATGTCTGTGTAACCCTGTCGTGTCCTGCTTATTGTCTGTGTCCTCATCCCAGTGGGGTGGTTTAGCCCAGATGATGACTGTGACAAGTTAAAAGAGAAGCTATGGCCCATGGTGGTGAACATGGTAATTCTGAGCCTGCTGGCACAAGCAGCAGCTCAAATGAGATCGGGATCAGGTAGGGATGTATGTTTGGATTTGCCACATTAGCTCACAACATGACACACAGGCTTACCTTCTGCTCCTGAGGCAGTCATTGGAAAGAAGACACCAGCCACTGGGGTAGGAAGCCTAGTGCTTCACCAGGGCTGACTTGAACCACCACCAGCTTGGGTTTTACAGTGTGCCAGTTCTTTGCAGCAGCATGTCTTATACAATACTGGGATCCTGAAGCTGAAGTTACTGTATCAGTCAGACTCCAGGAGCCAGTGCTGCATGCTCTGCAAATGTATTAAGAGACAGATCCTCTTCCACAAAAAAACCAGGGCCACAAGAGATGAAGGGAAGAAGCCAGTCCTGACTCACAATCTGCTTCTTTTCTCTATCACTCTTGATTCTTTTTAAAGAAGAGTCATACAGTTACACATGATCAAAGTACAAGAATCTGCGCTGCTAAATAAACTGCTGTGTTAACTCCCACCTCCTACTTAAAACAAAAACAGGTCTGTTTGTTATTATTACTATATTCAGTGGAGAGAACTTTACAGATTGCTGATGTAGAAATTCCTCCTCTTCCCCCATTTCTTCCAACAAAGCCGAATTTCTGTGTAATGAGGCAATGTACTCATTTCCCAAATCCCATTCATCAGTAACTTTCAATGCCTGGACAAAATGACAATGAAGTCCACAACTGTTCCCACTTCCTAGTTTGTAACTCTATCTGATGTTACTGTATGCTTCTTGTTTGTTTTGCTTCTGACTCTGAGGGTCCAAAGTCAAAGCACCGCTCCGAGGCTCCTACATCTTGATGCCAAGGACTTTAAGAGCATTTTACCATCCTCCTGGATAACAGAAGCCACAGAATTATGCCTTATTCCTTTGCTAAGCCAGTTCTGTGAGGGACAGTACACAATCAACCAGAAAACACCTATCTTTATCAAAGAGTTAAAGATTATTACACTTGATCTTTCTTTCTGAATGAAACATGTAGCATAGCCTAACACTCTTGACACGCAGCCTTGGAGGAAAGAAGCAGCTGTCTTTCCCAGGCAGAAAACTAACCTCCTCAGATAGGTGTAGGAACTGGCCATTCTCACCACCCACCAGAGGTGGCCAAGAGCAGTCTCAGATGCCTTCCACATCTGACTGGGCATCCAAAATGTGAGGAAGTTTCAGTGACTTTCCAGAGTGAAGGAAACCCATGAATGTCCAAATGACTTTGGATTGGGGTTTTTTTATTTTTTTATTTAAAGAAAAGATCCATGATTTACCAAGAGGCAAAGCCTCTTGCATAGCTACCTCTCTCACCTGGTCCATGATCTCTGGTGTGGTATCACAGTGATTTGTACAAGCAGGCAGGTCCTGCTGAAGTCCACTTATAGAGGTGGGATGAAAGCTGGAGTGCAGATGGTTGCTGGGGAACAACATTCCCTCCCTCTATGAGGTTTGAGCTCCATCTCCATGGGAAACAGAACCCACATGGAGTAGAGAAGGATTGTTCTTGCTGATTGAAAAAACAAACAAGAAGCAGAGTAAAACGCTTGTGTCTTACGAAATACCTGTGCCCAGCAGTTCACAGGGGATTTCTTGGAGACTTTTCTAACACAGTCACGATAATCAACACATCTGTATTTCAGCAAAACTGGATCTTCTAACACCTCCAAATGCTTCACATGAGCTCACTGACCCTCACTAGAGCGGAAGGAGAATTATAGACTATCCTGAGTTGGAAGGGACCCACAAGGATCATTGAAGTCCAACTCCTGGCCCTGTACAGGACAGTGCCCAGAATCACATCATATACTTGAAAATGCTGTCCAAATGCTTCTTGAACTCTGTCAGGCTTGGTGCTGTGACCAGTGCCCTGGGGAGCCTGTGTCCCCATACCAAATCATCCTCTGGCTGAAGAATCTTTTCCTAATATCCAACCTAAACTTCCTCTGACACAACTTCATGCAGTTCCCTCAGGTCCTGTTACTGGTCACTTTAGAGAAGAGATCAGTACCTGCCCCTCTGCTTCCCCTTGTGAGGAAGCTGTAGATTGCTATAAGGTCTCCCCTCAGTCTCCTCCAGGCTGAACAGGCCAGGTGATCTCAGTCACTCCTCAAACAGTTTCCCCTCTAGACCCTTCACCATCTTCACTGCCCTCCTCTGGATGCTCCCTAATAGCTTTATATCTTTCTTCTATTGATGCACATAAAACTGCACACAATATTCAAGGTGAGGCCGACCCAGTGCAGAGCAGAGCGGGACAATCCCCTCTCAACCAGCTGGTGATGCTTTGCCTGATGTTCCCCAGGACATGGGTGGCCCTCCTGGCTGCCAGGGCACTGCTGACTCATATTCAACCTCACCTGCCCTGCCCATCCCTCCTGAAGAGCCTGTAACCATCCAACATGGCACTCCAGTCACAGGACTCACCCACAAAGTTTCTTTTATGCCAGTGAGTCATATCTCTGGGACTGGGCCAAAGCTTCAAGTTGCTCTTGTTTGTTCTTCATGCTGTGTGCATTGGTAGAAACATTTTAAGTGTGGTTCATTGCAGTCGACATCTCATGAAGCACATTGAGGGATCTCACTAGCACTCAATTCCTCAAGTTTCAGCATGCCATCCCATTGCTTATCACTGGTAAGCCTGGTTTTGTCCCTTCCCCCCTTCCAATCTATCTTAGAGCTCTCTCAATGAGCCCTGCTAACTCCTGAGCTAAGATCCTTTTCCCCCACTGAGACAAGAGGACCCCATTTGTTGCCAGAAGGCTCCACGCTGTCTAAACTGATCCACGATCAAAAAACCCCAGACTGTGCTGCTAACACCAGTCTCAAACAAGTTATTCATCTACATCATCTTCCTGTTTCTTGCCCCATCATTCCCTGCAACTAGCAGGACAGAAAAGAACACTGTTTGTGCCTCAGACCCCTTGACCAGTTGACCCAAGATCCTGAAGTTCCTCTTGATTTTTTGCAGCATTCATGTTAGGACCGTATTGCTGCCTATCTGGAAAACCAGTAGAGGGTAACAATCAGCGGGCCATACCAGGCTGGGAGGTTTCTTTGTAATTTCCCTTACCTACACCCCAGCAAGGTAATGAACATCCTGATGGGTTGGATCCAGCTGGCGTATGGAAGGCACCCCCATTTTCCACATTACAAATGGGATGATGGTAGGCTGGCAAAAAGTCTTACACTGAGTCAAACACAGAACCACAGCTTGACCCTTTCCTGTCCAGCCCTCAGTGCTATATTTTAGCTCTGGAATTTTTATTCAGTCTGTCCCTGACCTGAGATCTCACCAGGCCACTGGAATTTCTGCAACTGTCCAGGGAAGAGAGTAACTACTTCATGTTGAAAAGCTGCTTTTTCCACTCAGCACAAGCAGATCACAGGTAACTGAGAAGAGACAGAAGTATTCATAGATGCGTCATCTTAGATTTTATTAATTGTAAAAAACCAAAAGATTGATAGAAATCTACTGAAGATTCTCAGAAAAATTTGCAAAATATAAATCAGTATATTTTTTTCTTTACTTCCACCTCCTCCCTTTTGCTTTACCTTGGGCTGGAAAAAGCTGCTAGATCTCATTGCCCAAGACAAAGCTCTCCCTCTAGGCCTTGTTGCGCTTCAACTCAGAGACTTTGTAGTGTGGTGGGGCACGGTGGAACCACTCTGACCAGGAACCATCATAAACAGCCACATCCTGCTTTCCACACAGGAAGGCTGCCAAGGCAATCTGACAAGCTGTGACACCTTTGCGGCACGTGGCTGTCAGTGGCTTTGAGAGATCCACTTTCTTCTGACGGAATATTTCTTGGATCTCCTCAATACTCTTCTCATGGCCGGTTTCTGACAGGAATGAGTGGAAGGGTATGTTCACAGAACCAGGGATGTGGCCAGATTCCAGCCCTGCAAGAATGAACAAGGAAAGGAAACAAGAGGAAGGACACATTAACATAGGTGATGAAAGACACTCACAAAAGAGAGATCAAAGAGGCATCACTGCAGATACTCTCACTCTCTCCAAAAGACTCATTTATTTCACTTGATGATGAAGATGCAAAGCAGTATAGGGCTAAAAAGAGAAGGACAATTATTCAACTTTGCTGAAGTCAAAACTTCCAGAATATTTAGAAAATTATTTCCCAACTGAAAGTGATGTGAGGTAGGAATCTGATGACAGGAATCAAAGAACCAGCAGAGAAAAGGTCCTAACAAAGGCAAGGACACCTATGTAAAGAGGAATGCAGCAGTGCATTTCCAACCTTCCCCAAGTATGCCAGCAGTGTGTAGAGACACAGTTTTCAGAACCAGGACGTGTGGTCTGTATGTGGAATTCGTGAAAGCAGTTATCAGTTCACAGTTTATTTCTGTGTCACCTTAAAATCATATTTCAGAAAAGTAAATAATAGAAATCATAGTAAATCATAAAGCAACTTTGAAGTCAGCTACACTACTGCTGAGGCAGCGATCTTGGAACAATGGGGGCAGAGAAATCAGAATTTAGATTTTGTATCATTTTTTATACACTCTATGAGTGAAATTAGCATGGGTTCTGTTTTTCTGCTGCTATATCTGACCACCTGAGGCAAGCTGAAAGTTGCATTTCAAAACAAAGTCTTTAGAGAGAAGTAGATATAAAAGTATGGTGGATAAGGTTGTCATCACACCGTTCAAATTCAAATTCTGTCACTACAGGCTTATCAATAAAGTTTTTCACCGATTTTGAGAAGCTCTGGATCAAGCCTCACTGGAGCCAGAAACACTACATATTACATTGAAAATGCATTTTGGGGAATGGCTCCTTGCTAGGTTTGAACTTCTAATGAGACAAGCCTGAGAAAGTCACTTAAACAGTAATCTGTTTCACTGACAGCTTTCCACTTGCCCAAGTCACCAGGTTAACTGATACCAGGAAATGGCAGAGATTGGGGCAGAGAACCTGTCACAAATGATTATAAACTATACCTAGTCAGAGACTGACATCACACATCATAACGACACTGCAATTTGATCATTCACGCAGACTGATGCCATAACATGATGAGATATATCATATAGGGGAAACTGGGCTTTGGCAGGAATAGATGAAGGGAATTTTGCTCTGCTGGACAGAGTCTAAAGACAACCAAAGATGCCTTGAGTCAGCTTCACAAGTTCTCTCCCTGTTCCAGATGGCCCCTCTTTGTCTCTTAATTCATCCTCCCTGAGTGCCTTAGAAATATGGCACAGTTGTCTGGTAGTCACCTCATGCATCCTTCAGAAGTGTTTAGCATTAGTGAGAGAAGTCGGGAGAAAAACTGCTGACTTCTGCAGGGACTAACATTAAAAAAAGGAAAAAAATATTTAAATAGAGACAGTGTTTTGGACTGATGCTTTCACCACATTTTTCCAGTTCCAGAAAACAACAGTTCATCACTTTAGTACAAAGAAACTCACTCTTCAATATTCTGTCTGTATGACAGGGAAGAAATAAAACAAAAATTGAGTGTGAGAAAATGCTGTATGTAGTTCTCAGACTGCAAAGCTTCTTACTAGAGAAGGCCTGGGTTAGGCTACCAGTTTCCCACAAAGTGAATGCTCCTGACCCTGTCATTCAGCAAGGGATTCCTGCAAGGTGCTGCTGCAGTACTAGTGATCACCCCAATACTGACAAGTCTGTGAACCACAGAACAATGCTCTCACACTATCCTAGGGCACTGGGAAGCGAACTGAGATCAGGAAGTCCTGGAGGCTGAACTAGAAGGGAACTCTTGCTCAAAGAAGCTTGCTAGGCCATTGATTCAGCTCCTAGGTGTCCCATGCACCATAGCTACTATCACTTGTCTAGCCTGTTCACATACCTTAAAATAGGTTTGCACCCCTCTCTTATTGGAGACTGCTGTGACAATGCACCACCCTTAAAGAACTCGGCAGGAGCTGAGCAGATCTGAAAAGAACACTCTAATTTTAGAGCAGTTTTGATTTTTATCTATAGAGAGACTCCCTTGCTCCAGAGATTCAAAAGTCTATAGGAGTCAGGGACCAGTGCTTGCACTCTGCAGGTGAAAGATGGGAAATTATGTAGAAACTGCATCTACTCATTTATGTGGGTGTTCAGCTGAAAGAAAGAGCTGAAACTGCACAACCACAACCCTTTGGACTGCCTAAGAAGTGCTTTTGAGTGGTTGAGGAAGTTTTATCATTTCTCTCTGCTAGGTCAAGAGCAGGTCTGGAAGGCAAGGCTGGATGCAGCTGGGATCTGAACAGGGGAGAGGATACATCTGTTCCTGCCTCACATGAGACAGAGCATACTCCACGCCCGATTCATGCAGTCACCCTTACAAACTCCAGAAAGGAACCTGAGGACTACAGAGTCTGGGTCCCAGCTATTACAGGGATCATTTTACAGGCTCCCTCTCAAAAAAGCATCCAGCTCAGAAACTGTTTGGATTCTTGTCATGAAACTTCCCACCAAGGCATCTCCTTGTTCATGTGAGGAGGAATATTGATTTCCCATGTGAAGTTCATCACAGTCAGTCCATACACCATTTATCCTTGAGCTAACACTTCCCTAGAGCTGAAACAGTTTTTTCTCCCCTCCTGCTATTGTTCCAACCAACTGATGGCAAGCCCTCAGCACTCCCAACAGCCTCATGTCCTTAGCCTAACCCCAGTAAGAGCCTGTTAGATAGTTTTCTCTGCCTTGGCCTAGAAATAGTTCTAGGTGTCCACCAGGCTTCTGGATAAGGAAGTGGCATTTCCTACCACCACAGTTGGTAGACAGGAGATTCATGATTACTCTTGCCAAGGCTAAATACCATCTGAGGTTCTTGCACCCAACTAATTCATTCAAGTCTTATCCTCTTCTGTTGCTTCCAAATGGAGTCTTGTAAGAGAAACACAAGCAGTTAAGTACATGTTTTGAGCTACTAAGCACCCAGCTCTCTGTAGGGTTATACTTCCTGTCACTTCTGTATCTGCAGGTAGCACCTCATATTACTCCCCATATAACAATTTAGACCTTCGCAAGGCTGTGCCAGCGGCACATTTCAGAAATAACTCCCTATTTTCAGCGCCTTGATGATTGAGAAAAACATGAAATAAAACACAGAAGCATAACGATGGGACCATGCTAGCAACTTCAAGCCCCAGAGATCTCTTTTCAGTATAAGCTTATCACCCTTATCTCCTTTTCAGTCAATTTTTTTAAAAAAACTAACAGTACTTGTGCTATTTGCCCTCTCCTCATATCAAACTAATAACTGCCTCTCTGTCATGTCCAAAGTATCAATGAAGTCCACATGGAACAACTCTACCTTGCAGGTGTTTCCAATGGCTGAAAGAAAAGATCACACGTAACTTTCAGACTCACATGTTCCCATTTCTCTTATCTGGCCAATCAATTCTGTTGGCAAGGGAACAAAGCCCTTGGCTGCAGTACAAGTTTAACAAGGTATTTTACTCAATTTTGCTTTCATTTAAAATAATTTGTCTTGAAGTGTTTTTTTGGAAGTCTTCTAGAATAGACCAACAGCTGTCTAGGTCACGCTGTACCTCCTATCCTAAATGCAAACTTTGCTAGTGTTTCTGTCCTACAGAACCATTCTCTGATTCAAAGTATCAAATTCTTGCCTCATAGAGTTGCAACGTCAGACGGCTGATTTTTCACAGGTATTTGGAATAGAGATCAGCTGCCTCACAGACTTGAGCATGGGGATATCTTTTAGCTACACTCTCTCTTGAGAAACAGTATTTTAAACTAATTTCCCCTTCTTTCTGCTACCCCTCTGCAGACGTATCCTTAGGAGACATGGTAGTGCAGAATAAAGACTCAGTAAAATTCTGAGACTATGTACAAACAACCTTTTACCTGGAACCCTTGCTAACTGCATAGCAACCTTATTTATTCTTTCTCTCCTTGTTCTCTTTTTATTCACTTTGCTCCAGAAGTTTTTGTATTTGTTTTAATTCCTTTTGCCAAGTCTCACACAGCTTGGTGTCTGGCAATCCTTCCTCACGATTTGTAACCTGTAATATGTTATCTTCTTCAATACTTAATCCCCTTTTCCACATCTGTTAGATCCTCTGCTTACATATAGTTTTTATTGCTGGCTATTTATCTGGCTAAGACTACAGCCCCTCCTCTCTAGCCTTCCCTTTGCAATGAAAGCTCCAGATGGAATTTTTTAATGTCAAAGAGATAAAAGATATGCTCTGTCCATATTTAACTCCCTGTGGTTTAGGAGTGTGCTGGCTGCAGATGGTTGTTCTTTTCCAAATGCTCCTCTGTTGCTTCCTTGTTTATCTCCCTCTTCCATCAAATTGTATGTCTTGGAAGGGACGATTACTGATCCTTGGCTAACCTACTGTGAACACCTTGTAAGGAATGCTTTAGACTTAGTCCTGACCAGCTCCCTGAGAGTCCTCATAGGTTCCTGCAGCTTGAAACAGACTTTGATAAAGTCTCTCACTCTCCACTGTTGTACCTTGAGTATTACTACATGGTCAAAGTAAAGCCAGTCCACCCCCAGCTGCACACTCCTCTCAGAGAAGAGATGGAAGAAAAAGCAACATTTCATTCTCACTCCCACTGGACATTCAAGCTGAGCAAAAGCTTTATGTTTGGGGCAGGCAGGACGGAGGGCTAGGAAAATGGTTAAAATCTGAAGAGTTCTGTATGCAGAAGGGAGACAGGGACTGCCCCAGAGCTGAGAATGAGAAGAAAAATACTTTGAAGCTCATGAAATTGTTTTGGGTTTGCTTTCTTTTTTAGACGACAGACTCCTTGCCTGGCAACTTTTCCCTCTTTTTGCAGATGTCTGCAAAAGAATGCAGAAATCCACAACTTTTCTGTACATATTTGTCTAGCTGTAATTCCTGTTCATCAGTTTTCAGTGCCCAGCACTCACAGAAGGTGAGCACTGGTAGCCACCATGTAATTACTTTTATCACCTGCCCCTGGATTGCTAGCTCCTCCAGAAACACAGCACTGTGCAGGGACACCATTGACTACTCAGTGCATAGCTCAGGGCTGCACATCTGACAGGCTTATGCTTCACACCATGCACGAACAACCAAGCCTCTTCATCCAAAGCAACACCTGCATTTAAGACCTGCGAGACCTGGCTTACAGAAACATCCATTTTTTATCTCCACTCAGGCAACTTAGATAAGCCTCTCCCAGCAGCTAAAAAATCAGTCATGTATTATGGCTTATTTTAACTCCAATAGAGGTCTAAATCCCAGCAAGGTAGCAGCTGCATAAAAATAAAATAGGGACAATTAATTCTTACCACAAAGAACTGAAAAACCAAAGAGGCAAAAGAGTCAGCTGCAATTAGCCTCTTCTGGAGATGAGGTTCATGGAACTGGAGAGATTAATTGACTTAATTAGGAAGTCAAGAGCTAAGGCAATAATTAAACTGAAATCACCTGAGAAGGCAGCAAGTTCCTTAACCTGAAGACCATTCTTCTTCTCTAAATTGCACCCTCCCTGATTGGATGACCCCTGCAATTAATCAGCATTGATTTCAAATTGCTCTTTTAGGTGTAAGCGCTGCCTTTTACCCAGTGCTGGCTGATGCTCAGCTACTGGCTAGCCTGGTTCAGAAGACTGTCAAGGTCCTGTGGAACCAGCAGCTGCAGCTGGAGAGCTTATCCTGATGAATATGCTGTGGGAAGCAAAACTGGACCACCTCAGATAAACTCTTCTATGCTGACTCATTTCAAAGGAAAAATGTGTTTCGGAGATGCTGTGGTATTTGTCACCTGGTGACAACCCCCACTTCGGGAAAGAGAACACAAAATCCATCAGCTCCCAGCAAGAAGTTTAGTCACAACTTAGGGTTAAAAGTCAACCTTCACTTTGAAGGGCTGCGGTAGGCAAAGAAACAGAATGAGTGATAAGTCTAACTCCCCCTTTCACCAAGCAACACTCTCCTCTGTCACTCCCATTACCTTTCTTGCCTTCCATGTCTTGCACAAGTCAAGTGTGTTTGGGGGTCTCACTGTAGACACTTGGGCGAACCACGTGTGGAGTCATTCACAGGCAACCACTCCTGAGGTTTGGATGCAGGAATTTATTTCAGGATGTGGTGTCATACTAACTGGCTGTACAGCAGCACGCACTAAGTAAACAGCCAGAACAGAATGCCAACAACCTGTAGGTCAGCAGTGCAGCACTGCCTGGGGACAGCAGCAGCCCACTGCACACTGATTCAGGCAGCGCTGGGTTCTGCTCACACCCAGCAGCTGCTGCTGAGCTTTTCTGTGCTTTCTTTTAAAAATTATGCTTTTTCTAAAACTGTTTCTGTGATTCCCTTATTGAAGAACGCATTCAGTGCGGGTAGGTTGATGTGCAGGTACAGCGTCAGCTGCAGGTTGAGCTCTGGGTGGTGGAAGCCCAAGGCAAGAGGCCATGAACTGGTGCTGACCCTTTGCACAACAAAGGCCACAGGGACATGTGAGGCTGGCCAGGCAACCGGACATTCAGAGACACAGCAGGAGCCAAGGACTTCAGAGGAAGAGCCAAGAGTTTGTCACGCTTAGACTGCGAAGGTATTAAAGTCCAGTGTTTGTTTGGGGTCTCTCCACGTCATCAGCTCGAGCTATTTCTGCATTACTGCACTGTGAATAAATTGCTTTATGGAATTAGACTTTTGAGACACTGCGAAGAGAAAGGCAGGATCAAGCTGGTAAGGAAACCTGGTCTGACTGTGAGCGTGGCGTGTGTAGGGAGTCAAGCAGGGCACCCGTTAGCTCACTGGAGCTGCCAGCTGCAAAGGTCCCAGCAGTTAAGAGTCTCTGGTGGTGGGAGTATCACTGCTGGAGTGCCTCCTGAACAGTCAGTCAGGGAGGTTACCTTTACACCATTTTGGAGAAGAAGTTATTCTGGGATATATCAAGGCTTAAATTACACAGTAAGGGCCCCCTTTACCAACCAACTTAAATTTCATTACAGGCACGTTGCTGTACCAGTTGTCCTCACTGCACAGGACTTCTCTCACCTCTGCTGCTTGTGTGTCCAGTGTTTGACTAAGGTAACAAAATCAAGTTTTGTTCCTGTAACCTGGGGCATCCAAAAGAGAGGCTGACAACTCATACATTTGGTAAAGGTTTTGGGCTTTTTTTTAACTGAAGCAAAAGAACAAAGATCAGCTCAAGCAAGTTCTCCATTTGCTCAGAATCAGAGAGATAAGGAGAACATCCCTTGGGTTACTGTATTACCTAAACCCTTGGCTTTTGCTGGTGCATTCATTATGGCGAGAGGTGCTTATATGAATACTGATAATTTGTATGTATCTGCTGGTATTAGACAGGACCCTGAAAAAACCCCTGGGGGCTCTCACCTCTCATGTTTGCATTCAGCCTGATAAACTTCTGCAGGGCGTGGGATGGAGGATCTTGGAATCAAATAACTGTAGGCCTTTTCTCCTATTTCTTCCTGCAGCTTTATAGCCAACTGCAACAAAAGCACTCTGTGATGGCACTGGGATCTGAACGCTCAACTGTGGATCCCTTAAGGTAAATCAGCAGGTGAGGCTGAGGTCACACCTGTGCTTTAGGAAATCTGTTCACTAGCTGGCAGGACCTGTTATGCCCAGACCAGCAGTGGACACTCATCCCATCTGGGGCAGTGCCAGTTCCACCTCCATTACCTTGGTCCAGCTCGGTCCCCCGGAACCGGCCCTCGGGGCGGGAATCCACCACCTGGAACTTTAGGGATCCCACGTTCTGCACCATCTCCTCAAAAGTCTTCACCAGGGCCCTGTTCAGCCTGGCCTTGAAGACAGCGGGGGTGGGCTGGCTGACCTCTGCCGTGACGGGGTGCCCTTCCTTCACCCAGTTCTTGAAGCCACCGTTTAGCACCGAGACCTCCTTGTGCCCAAAGGCCCGGAACATCCACCAGGCGCGGGGGGCGTAGAAGGTGCCCACCTCGTCGCCGTCGTACACCACCACGTGGGTGTCATTGCCCACACCCAGCCGCCCCACGTAGTCGGCGAAGTGGGACTCGCTGGGCAGCATGAAATCGTAAGGGGAGGACTTGTCGCGGCACTCCTCGATGTCGAAGAAGGACGCGCCGGGGATGTGCCTCTCTTGGAACTCCTGCCGGGCGTTCCGCTCCTTCGGGGGGTACCAGGAGGCGTCCAGCACCCGCAGCCCGGGCCCGCCGCGCCC
>VWZG01007161.1:169476-246326 GCA_013396735.1 Grallaria varia
CAGAACCTTCCTCACCGTGGGCAGAGCCCCCCTCGCCATGGGGAGAGCCCTCCTCGCCGTGGGGAGAGCCTTCCTTGCCGTGGAGAGAACCTTCCTTACTGCGGGGCAGAGCCTACCTCGCCATGGGGCAGAGCACCCCTCGCCATGGGGAGAGCTTTCCTTACCATGAGGCAGAGGCTTCCTTACCGTGGGGCAAAGCCTTCCTCGCCATGGGGAAGAGCGTTCCTCACTGTGGGGCAGAGCCTTCCTTACTGTGGGGCAGAGCCCTCCTCGCCGTGGGGAGAGCCTTCTTTACCGTGGGGCAGAGCCTTCCTTGCCGTGGGGAGAGCCTTCCTTACCGTGGGGCAGAGCCTCCCTCGCCGTGGGGAGGGCCCTCCTCGCCCCGGGACACTCGGCCGTGGGGCTGCCCCGCGCCCCCCTGGCTGCTGTCAGGGTCCCTGGGGGTGCAGGTGCCGGCTGGGTTGGGCACAGGGCAGGCCATGCTGTCCTGCCGCGGCTGTCCCGCTCGGGGCAGGGTTTGGGCTGAGCTCTAAAAAGCTGTTTTCAGGGCTGAAGTGTTTCAGTCCCCTCGTTGTAGGCTGAGCCAGCAGCTCAGTGCAGACGCAGGTCCCAAAATCTTGGTGCGGTCGCATTTTGAAGGGCTGATCTCTAATTTGTGGCTTTCTACCTTTTGCAGACAGGTGGACTCAGGCAGACTTCAGGGATCGGCTAATCTTGGCCAGGACTCGGGAGCGATGTCGCAACAACTCCTCTACCGTGCACTGGTCTCTGCAAAATGGCTTTCAGAAGCCATCAAGTCCCAGCAAGCTGGTCTGGCCTTGAGAATCGTGGACGCGTCGTGGTATTTGCCGAAGATGAAGCGTGACCCGAAGCGGGAGTTTGAGGAGCGCCACATCCCTGGCGCAGTTTTCTTTGACATTGACCAGTGCAGTGACCGAACCTCGCCTTACGATCACATGTTGCCCAAGGCTAGTGACTTTGCAGAGTATGTGGGGAAGCTGGGTGTGGGGAATGATTCCCATGTTGTGGTTTATGATGGCAGCGATCAAGGTCTCTTCTCAGCGCCCCGAGTGTGGTGGATGTTTCGGGTCTTCGGTCATGAAGCAGTTTCCCTTCTGGATGGTGGCCTGAAGAACTGGCAGCGCGAGGGGAATGCGCTGAGCTCTGGGAAAACCCAGGTAGCTCCATGCGAGTTCCACGCTTCCTTGGACAAGTCCATGGTGAAATCATATGAGGATGTCTTAGATAACTTGGATTCCCATCGCTTCCAGCTAGTAGATGCCCGTGCTGCAGGACGGTTCCGGGGAGTAGAGCCAGAGCCCCGAGATGGTAATGTGCCTTCTGAGACACTGGCATTGATAAAAGGGGCTTAATTTAAGGTGTCCATCACTTTGACTCCTGTAGAAATATTAAAGGGAAATATGGTTGTCCTTTATGGGGTGGGACTTGAAGCATTATGTCCACCTGTCCTTCTCTCCTTTTGAATAGCAAGCGCTGCTCTTTGAAAATTCAGGAGTGGGGAAGGCATGTATGTGTTTTTCCCCATGAGATGCTGGAGTGAGGAACACAGCTTTCCATACACCTCAAAAGATACTCACTGATCTCTTCTTGTACTGGTGCTACTCTTCTCCTCAGAATGGACTGCGGAGGTATCTTCATCAATGTGGGTTGCTCTGATGTAGCACAAGCCGTGGAGGAAATGGGGAGAAAGAACAGAACTTGACAGGGTTGTGTCCATGTGGTAACCTGAAGGTTAGAGCCATTCGAAGTGAGCAATCAGTAATCTAGTAAAGCAAACTTTAACAAAAATAAATGTTTTTGTTTGAACAAAATACACTAAACAAAAGATATCCTCCCAGTGAAACAGAACAAACAGGTTTTGCAATAGACTTCTCCCAGACAGTAGACTTTACTTCCTATCTGTATTGTTTTCCCTTCAGGAATTGAGCCTGGTCATGTCCCTGGGTCGACAAGCATCCCCTTCACCGATTTCCTCACAGAGTCTGGCTTAGAGAAGACCCCTGAGCAGATCCGCACTCTGTTCCAGGAGAAGAAGGTGGACCTCTCGAAGCCACTGGTAGCCACATGTGGCTCTGGGGTCACTGCCTGCCACGTGGCTCTGGGGGCGTACCTCTGTGGCAAAACAGATGTTGCAGTGTACGATGGGGCTTGGGTGGAATGGTACATGCGGGCACAGCCTGAAAATATTATTTCAGAGGGAAAGGGGAAGACAGTGTAATAAGCTGCTTCGTCCCCCAGCATGTGTAGGTAATTTGCCTTGAAACAGGATTTGGAAAAGATGGGTTTAGCTTTCCTGATTAAGTGTCTTGAGGTGAAAGTGTTGGATAACAATTATGTACGCCTAGTACTTGGGGACTTTCTCCTTACCCTGCTTTGCTGCTTAGGAGAATAAAGATGACTACAGTTCTGGGCACCCAGCTCTAGGTGACCCTGCTTGAGCAGGTAGGGTGAAACAGATGTCCTCCCAAGCTCACTTCCAGCCTTAGCCATTCTGTGATTCTGTGCCTGTTTTACCATATTGTTGGAGGGAGAGAGTGCTGTTGCCAGCATGGGGAAGTAATTGAGTCAAGCCAAGCTTTGGACTTGGGACGTTCCATCATGCTCATTACAGAATGGTCATACTTGTGTAACTGTGCCTCATAATCCTGCTCTCTGCCTCTGTAATAGAAGTCATCCATGCACTTTATGGCCATTTTGAGTGAAAAACTTTATGGAAAGACATGGCTGTTGAAGGAGCAAATATGGCTTTCAGGTTGGCTCTTAGGCTAGAGACTTGATTTGGATTTCTTCCTGTACTTGGACTCTAACTGCACTGTGTACTTAGCCAGCCTTGTACCCCCATGGTCCAAAATCCCCCTTGAGAAGAAAAAAAAAAAAAGATTCTGTCATTTAAAGAATGTAAATAAACATATGTTTCAAGGTCTTTCTGCTAAATGAAACTTATGTGAGTGTTGTTTGGGTGATTTCTTTTCAGGAATTCTGTTTCTATGGGATCACTTGTCTTGATGATTCAAATGAGGCATTACAGCAAGCACTGAGTACACAGAGAGCACAGGGGTCTGAAACAAGTGACCTGTTAGTAAGCAGTGAGTCTGATTTTGTGATTCTGTGGCCAGGCTCCTAAGTACAAACTGGAGTGCTGTGCCTGCTCTGTTTCTCCAGGAAATGTTAGTTATTAGAGAAAACTGACGTATTATTTCAGGCTTTGTGAATAATTTGCAGTGGATGGAGGGAGCTGGCTTTTGATCTTGTCCTTCCAGAAGGTTTGGCGATGCAGCTTAAACACTGTCTTTCTGTTTTCCCACTGACCCAGCAGCCATTGGGGTCAGTGGGAGTCTCTCTGCTTCCTCTTGAGACTGAGCTGCTTTTGTGTGTCCCGCGTGTTGCAGGAAGGTGTGTGGTGCAGCCCAGCCATCCCTCTGGAGTTCGCAAACTAAGTGAAAAGTTTCCCACTCCCCTTGCTCTACATTTTGATTGTGTGGCTTGATGACATCTAGCAGGGCCCTTCCCCCTCTCTGGTATGTGTGCCAAGGTTGGCAGTACTCAACTGCTCTTCTCCAGGTTGAATTTTGTGCTGCGAAGTCTCAGTGATTCTTCAGTTTCCCATATTTTGGCAAATCTTTTACCAGATGCATGGCGTTGCCTTGATTTCCCCGCAGAGCAGACATTGAGAACTTCTTTCCCACAGCAAGATACTTTGTCTTTCTGGGGTATGCCCTGTTACATCACGTATCAAAAATCTATCCAAGAACGTCTTCTGATGTTTTCCCTCCGTTAGTTGAGATCTGTTCTGATGCAGGCAAAGCGCTGGGAATCTTGTGAAGACAGAAACAATGTTTTTAGAGCCTGGAGAATGCAAGAACCTATTTTGAGCCATAACAGATGCTACTGGACATATGGAACAGCTGAGGGACTTGCACCAGAACTATAAATGTTCTGCAGATCTTTATGTTCCTGACTCAGTGGGTGGGTTTCCTATGGGAACTGAAAACTGGGGAGAAGTTGGTATAATGCAAATCACTAATGTTTGTAACTTTGCTGTGGAAAATTTGCCACAGAGAAATGGGAATAGCATATCTCTGGTGGAATAGGGCTCATGGTGGCCATGTTTTGCCATGGCTCATGGCTAAACAACAGCCATGAGTTAGAAGGAAGGTCACATTGACCTGTGGCTGACTTGAGACTGGAGTTTTTACAGCTCTCTCTATAAATTTGAGAATACCAGGCCAGCATCAAAACCCTTTGTTTATTGGTATATTTTACTATCTGCAATACTTTTGTCCTAAAGGAGTTTTGGATGCTATGAAAACAGTCTGGTCTGGTCGAATGTAGACCCACAGTTCCTCACATGTCTTCTTTGTCACCTGCCTTCCTCTTCCTTCCCTACTGCTGCCTAGCAGTCAGGTTGCTCTACTTCACACTTAATTTCCCAGCAAACTTTTTGTTCCCTTGCAAACTTCTCCAAATTCTAACACAGCCCTTCTTCTACAGCACCACTGCCCCAAACACTGCATGAGCAATAGTAATTGCTGTTACCTGCAGGGATTTTTCATGTTGCTCCCATCTCTCCTGGTTCCAGCTTGCAACAGGGTGCTTCATGACTATTCTCTCTCCTCTCCTAGCACTCTTCCAGCAAAGGTGCTGAGTGATGCACATGTATATGCAGACTTTACACACTAAAGGTACATTGCTCACAGACCTCATGCAGCACAAAGAGCTAGAGAAATAGTATTTTGCCTGCATGCCATGTGAACTTTCACTTCCTGCTCCAATATGCTTGGCTCAGCCGCCAGTTGAGCAAGACCCTACTATCTACAAGTGAACTATGTTCCTCCCACCCCCAAGTTCAGCGTAGGGAGTTTTCTTTGTCCAGTTCACTGTTGGCTTAATAGCAAAATGTCAGAGCATTACTTGTCCTCCCCTCTTCACTTCCTGTAGAAAAGAGAGTGGCACCAATTCTACATGAATGTGTTGACTAGTTTGTCCTGGTTTCTTCTTTGGTTCCTCACGCCACGAAATCCCAGATGTGTGTTCCCAGCCTGTCAGAGTGGTGACACTGTCTGTGCCAGCACATGGTGATCCCTGCTCCCGCTGCTGTTCCACAATACAACAGTTCCCTAAGAGTGGAACACCATAACATCAGCGATGGATCATATTGCCAGGTACACAGCTGACTCGTCAGGCTGCGATGGAAGTACAGAGCGCTGCAGTGTATTTCTGCAGGATTGCACTGCAGGCCTGCTGGCTGCTGAACCAAGAAACTCTCAGTTTATTCCCTGCTCTATTCTCTTCAGCTCTTGTTCAGCCCAGTATCTAGGGGCTGTCAAGTTTTTCTCGCTCTCAGTCTGTCTGTGCAAGGATCCCTGTGATTTCACTGGATATTTAACAGGGCTGTATGGTGTTGCACAGTCACACAGCCTCTTGTAAGCGCTTTGCTCTTTTCTCTCTGTTTCTCTGCATGTGTTTTATATATAGTTATCATCAAAGCAGAAGGAACAGCCACAGAATCATAAAATACTAAAGTTGGAAAAGACCTCCAAGATCATCAAGTCCAACCTTTGCCCAAACACCATCGATTATTTAAACTTCCCTCTCCTGTGTTCTATTGCTTGATTTTAATGGACCTTTAACAAGTGCTAGTTGCATCGTAGAGCTATGTTTGGTGATGATGTGCAATTAGGTTTGTATTTAACCCACGCCACCAACTCATTGGAGCATTTTGGTTGGTCACCCACCCCATACTGTCGTCTTCCTAAAGAGGATTTTCATATACTGTGGGGAAATCCCTGACCTGGCAGGTTTTCAATAAATTTTGTGCTGTATGTTGCAGAAGAGAGGACTCTGGTGTTGGAAGTGGAGTGCATTGACATCTCTCCTTACTCACAAAATACCTCTTTAGATTTAGCAATTAACTTGTCACCCCATGGCCCTGGAGTGAGCAAAACTTGAGGTGCCAGCCACAGGTGGAGGCTGGTTTTGATGTAGGAGTACCCTGAATACAGAGCATCCTGGACTCATGAGCAGTGTTGTCATGGGAGAGGCTGCAGAAGAAAGTGTTGAGAACAAGAAATGGACCTAAAAAAAGTGCAAGAGGCTGAGGGGCTGTGAGAAAAGGAGAGGGTGAACCCTTGGTGAAAGAGTGAAAAAAATTAAGGCAGGGCAGATTTCTTGGAGGGGGAGATAATGGGCTGTAGGCTGCTACGCTGCATTCATATCAGAGAGCCACAGTTCTCACTCTAGTTCTGTGCTGGAGCAGCAGCCAGTCCAGACAGGGGCCCGTATTCTTTACACACCAGACTGTAGGGCAGAGGTCTCCAATTTGCCAGGATTTGACTTGGAGCCAGAATTAGGAGGGCAGCAGTCTGACAGCCCAGAGCTGTGTTGCGCTGTGTGATGTTTCAGCTCAGGTCAGTGTTAGTCTGAGAATCTTTGATACACATTACTGCTCAGTGGAGACTGGCCCAAGGGCTGGGCACTAATTTTGGCCAGTCTGTCCCATATAGGTAGGCAAATGTTTTTTTCATCCTCTCTCTGTTACTGGCCACTCTAGCGCTGGTTCAAAATTATTTGAATTTACACCCTGGAGCAGTTGAATTGTTCCTGTGCTTAAATTAGCTGAAGGTCAGCAATCTTGAAACCTTTTTCATGTTACACTCTCTTCCTCTTCTCCCCTTTGCACTCCTCCACAGAAAGAGCAAAGTACACACACAGCCTTTGTGAAGGAAATCCTGGATAATTTAGAGGAAGTGTAGCGCTGCCTTCGTGTCCTGTAATAATAAAAGGGAGCAATTTGCAAGTAAAAGAAGAGGAAAGGGCAAGAAGAAAAGGAATGTAAGAGCAAAACATAATGTTTCGCTTTACACATAACCCCCTTCAAAGGACATGAAGATCTAGATGCAAAAACCATAAAGTGTCTGCGAGGCACCACTGCATTTCTGCAGTGCTGCATCACCCTGGCCAGGGAAGAGCCAGGAAGTTACTTAGGTGAAGAAAGGTTTTGGGCCACGCTGAGGTGAAACATCAGCCTTTGCTTTCCATTCTTCCCGTCCTCAAGCTGTTGGCAAGCACAACTGTGCTTAGGTGGGAGCGGTAAAAGCAGAGCTGCTGAAGAGAGAGCTTGTTCAGTTTGTGTCCGTGCCCAGGAATGTGTTTGAACAGAGTCCCGTGGGGCACGAGCTGCAGCACGCCAGGCTCGGTTTGGCAGGGCCGAGGGCCAGAGGCAGGGCTAAATTCCACACCGAGGGATTGGCACGTCGGCCTCAGCGGGTGACACTGCCCGGGGCAGAGGTAAACTCCACACAGAGCTCAGCTGAAATCTGAGCTTTCTGTCGCCCAGACACAGGGATGGCAGGAGCACAGGTGGAGGATTTGGGGCTCTCTACCTGGCATGCTTTTTGCTGGTAGGGCAGCACGGGGTGGGAGTTTGCCGAGTCAGTAACTCCTCCGAGCTGGAAGAAAATTTACTCCTGACCCCTGCCAGCACTTCATGCAGATCCAGGATGCAGATCCCAGAAGCGTCCCTACATATGTTAGCAAGAAGGCAGTTGCATAATTTGCTGCAAGAAAGCATGGCAACTGATGCGGCAGCGAGCTGCGAGCCGGGGGTGATGGACCTCCGGAAGGGAACGCTGGGAAGCACAGCGCTGAGGGGCTTAGTCTGCGGTCTGCCAGGGAGCTGGTTGTCCTTCCTGTCCCCGGGGAAACTTGCAGACAGGACCCAGGACTGGAAGCAGGCAGAGCACCAGCCGCAGGGCGGGAGCCATGCAGTGCATCCCCTTGGCTACAGCATCCCCATCGCGGGAACAGCGAGCTGGGAAAACTACAGTTCCCATCACCCTTTTGTGCGTGTCCCCGCGAAACTACACTTCCCAGAGCCTTTTAATGAGCCCAGAGAGGATGTCTATGGAAATAAGCGCCGACGATTTTTGCATAACAGCCTGACCCTCCGGAGTGCTGGCCTGCCCTTGGCTTGTGAAAACGGGGACAGGGGAAAAGCCAGGGAGTGTCAGCGCTGTGGAGCCGAGGTTTGGCCCACACCTAATAGCCGCAGCGATATCCTCCAGCAGCGGGCAGCCTTCCTCCCCTCAGGACTCCCTGGGTGCTCACAGGACAGATCCTGTCCCCCAAGAAACGCGGCTACTGCGGAGGGAGAGGCAAATAAAACTACAGATCCCGGCATTCTCCGACAGGCAGCACCTGCGGCAGTCCCTGCACGCCGTGGGGGAGGTGGGGGTGAGGATGAGGATGGAGGGCAGGGAGGAGATGCAGGGCGCCGTGGGGCTACGCGGCGCCTGGGACATCCCGCCCCCCGCTGGCACCCAGGCCAAGTGGGTGAGGCTCAATGTGGGGGGCACCGTGTTCCTCACCACCAGGCAGACTCTGTGTCGGGAGCAGAAATCTTTTCTCTGTCGATTGTGCCAGGGCGAGGAGCTGCAGTCGGACCGGGTAAGGCAGCTGGGTTGCCTCCCGCACCATGGCCCACCGAGCATGGGGAGGGCTGGAGGGATGCAGGGATGGAGCCCGACCCCAACAGCTGCAGGAGCAACTGAGTGAGAAATGCCTGCTCTTCCCCCCTCGCCTCTCCCAGGAAGGATTTCCCCTTGCCAGGTCCTACCTTGCTGTGCTGTAGCCTGGCACGTGTCTTCCCGAGCTGGGGAAACGAGAGGCCATCTCCCCTGTGCTCCTGCTGTCCCACCTCTCTGTCTCCCCACTCCCTGGATCTACTTCCCAGCTGTGTCTGCCTGACTCAGCTTTGTTCCCCTGGCAGGGAATCTCTGCTCTCTCACACCAGGCCTGTATGCTCAGTTGCGTAAGGAGACTAAGGCCTATTTTTTTGGCTTTTTCAGCCGGGTTGATTCATGCTGAGGTGGGCATGTTGAGCAGACCAATACAGGAGTTAAACCCCAAGCTGGGATGACTTGGCTAGGGACTCTCAGGGGCCCTTGGTTTCCAAGGAATGTTAGAAATTGTGAACATTTTTGCTTCAATTTGTATTTTCTTATAGTCTAGGGCTTTTGACTGTTGGTTACAAGTTTCCCTTGGGTATTTTCTCCTTGTGGTCTATCTCTGTTGCTAGGATGAAACTGGTGCATACCTAATAGACCGGGACCCCACTTACTTTGGGCCCATCCTGAACTTCCTCCGTCATGGGAAGCTGGTCCTCGATAAAGATATGGCTGAAGAGGGTGAGTCTTAGAGCTCAGAAACCTCCCACTTAACATTGCTGCTATAGCCAGGACACGACAGGACTTGTTGTCAACCTTGTTGTCTCTTGTCCTCCTTTTGAAGGTTCATGTGGGGGGATTTCAGAGAGCTATCCCCGTAGCTCTTGGGAAGTGTTCTGATGTCACCCTTACCAGAGGGGTTTGGAGTGGATGAGGAAGGCATCCTGTAGGTGTTGTGGTTTCATGACTGTTTGTCCAGCAGACATGCCACCAAGACAGAAGTAGGCAATATTTCAGAGCCTCAACAAACTATTTTTTACTTGTTCTAGATCCACTTTTATCTAGGCTCTGTGATTGAGTTTTCTGTTAATGACTGAGTGTTTCTAATTAGGACTGAAAACCCAGAAGACCAAACAAAACCAAGTTCGTCTCTTCTACTGACTGTAATAAAAGACCATCATTAATCAGTGATATGCAGTGTATGCTACTTGTGCTCTGATGGGTTGTGGACTGCAGCAGTTCCATTTAGGCAAGCCAGATAAACCAATCCCTCATTTGAGGTTGACTGTGAGTCCAATGGGTTAACTTGGTAATATCACAGCCTTACCAGCCAGCAGTCCCCAATGCCTTGTTATTTTTTGGATGCCAGAATCTAATAAGGAGCCAATTCCAAAGACAGGCTGTGCTGTCCAGCCCTTGCCAAGCGCAATTTCTGCATGTTCATTAGTGTTCTTGCCTCTCTTACACATTTTTACCCAAAGCAGGGAAATTTTTCTTAAAATTGTCTAATCAGATATCATTTCAAAAATATATCTAATTAATGGTACAGAATTGTAATAAGCACAATTCTGAGGTATTTCCTACTTGACATTTCTTGTAATCCTGATGTCAGACAGAGTTTATCCACAGGTTTTACTATCAAATTTATAACATAAACAAGAGTGCAGTTCATAGCTTAGCATTGCCCTTTGTTCCTGCTGCAGACAGTTGAGTTGGCATAAAACTAAATCATTAGACAATTCAGTGCTGAATGAGGGACTCAGAAGAGGTTTGAGTGTGTCAGGTAGTGAAGGATCAATCTCCCCACCTGCGTTATCTGTGTTCTATCCTGGGGACATGTGAATGTCAGTTTCTAGCCACCTTTCCCTCCCTGACCCTATGGGAACCACTAGCCTTTCCCTGAAGGCCTGTTAGCCAACAGGTGAGCCTCAGGAGAGGTGAGGGATGCGTCATAGAGAAAAAACCCAAAACACTTATCTCTTTGCCTGCTTTGAGCTGAAGTACAGGGAAGGGAACCAAAGATCATCTGAAGTCATATGGGGCTATAACTCCAAGTGGCCCAGGAGGTACGCTAGCCTTTTCTAGGGTCTTTTGGTGACTTGTCAGAACCACAAGTTGTGGTTCTCTGCCTTAAGAAAAGAGCCTGAGCAAGGTGGTAACTAGTGGTCATTGAGAGAGGCTGGAACTTAAATTTTTTTCTCCTTAGCTAGTTATCTGGGCAAGGTTTTAGCAGTTCTCAGCACAAACCTTCACTGACAGTGGCCATTTCTGTAGTAGCAGGCAGCATAAGGAAATTGGGGTGAGCATTAGAAACATGATGCAGAGAGCCGAAGATCAGCTCTCTGCAGTAAGAGTTTCAAGCAATGAAAACCTATTAAAAAGTGAGGCTTTAGTGTAATTTCTCCTTATGGACCTTGGGAAGCTCAGAATTGATCTTGTGCAAATCAAAAAATGAAGATGGGATGGTTAATTTTCTGTCTGTGATCTTTCTGTCTGTCTTTCTCAGGGATCTTAGAAGAAGCTGAGTTCTATAACATTGGTCCTCTGATCCGAATAATCAAGGATCGAATGGAGGAGAAGGACTACACAGTAACTCAGGTATGACAAGGCAGAGTAGGGTGGGCAAAGCAGGAAATGTAGAGAGGGAAAGGTGAGTCTAGAGGGAGAGCAGACTTGGGAGAAGCAGCAACTAATTAGAGATTATGTGCTGGTCCCTACACATCAAAATCTTGCATGGGACAGGCTAGGACAAATTTAATTACAATAAGCAAGTTACAGGCTTGTTTTGCATCCCCAGAAGTAATGCTGGATGTAGCCCCTGAAACTAAATCAGCTTCTCTAGTATTTGGAAGAAGGAAACTGCTGTGGAATACAGAAGAATGTAAGGAGAGGAAAGGTCTCCTGGAGAGGAGGTGTGGGAAGTCTTGGGAGTGCAGAGCATAGGGATACCTGTGGAGAAACCGGGAGGGAATAGGTGAAGAGATGGCTGTGAAAGAGTTAAATGCAGACATCGAGTCACAAGGAATCAATTCTATGGTGCAATCACACCTTGTCTTGGCCAGTAACCTTTGAAAATCTGTCTTCAGGGGAGCATTGGTTGCTATCGCACTTTTCATCATGTCTGCCTCGGGTTGTAAGCCTCCAGCAACACAGTCAGTTTGTGTTGCAAAACCCCATCAGCACTAGTGGCATTTCCAAAAGTGTTTTGGTGATGACAAGTGCAAACTCCATCAAAAGAGCCCCATATCTTCTGGGGACAATGCAGAAAGCACTCAGCTCAGTCCCTCCTCTCCAGAAGAGATACCATTGTTCTTGCTCCCCATGATAGCTGGGTTGTGGTTTCCACTCCGCTTTCACCTGGGACATAGGGAAGAGAACAGGTCTGTCTAGGAGGGGTGCTACCACTGCATTCTGCAGGAGGGCAACAGCCTTTAACATCTGATCACTGTCAACAAGCTCTGCAATTTTGCTGTCAGGTGCCTCCTAAGCATGTCTACCGTGTGCTACAGTGCCAGGAAGAGGAGCTCACTCAGATGGTTTCCACTATGTCAGATGGATGGCGCTTTGAGCAGGTATGGATAAGGTAGAGTGGGAAGAAGTTCTCTTTTGGGGAAAAGATCGTGGATGCCATACAGTCCCAGGTAAGACTGCTTCCATCTCTGAGAGTAGTGATTGAGCCTTCACACTGGCTTTCTCTTGCCCCTTCTGTAGAGGCTTAGAGGATACTGTGTGAGGCTAAACTGATTTGCATCCTGGCTAATTTCTGGTTCTCTGTGCTGTCTCCTCAGCTTAGTTATAAGGACTTTCCACTGAGGGTATGGATTGGACTCCATGCTGCATAGTGGACTTTCTGCCTTGCTCGCCAGGTGGACTGCATGTTTGCAGAAACATGTGCTTGTGATTGTTGCTCTCATCTTTTCTAGCTTGTGAACATTGGCTCATCCTATAATTATGGGAATGAGGATCAGACAGAATTCCTATGTGTGGTCTCCAAAGAGTTGTACAATTCCCCCAGTGGTCTGAGCTCTGAGCCCAGCCACAAAGCCAAGGTGAGATCAAATTTCCTATGGCCCTGCTCTCATTACCTATGGGATTCTTCGCTCTTGTTTGCTTGCTCTCTCTTTCCTCTCTCTCGCCTATGGCCATGGAACACAGTGGTGAAATACAGGGACCTGTGTTGGTGTTCAGCACTATGGCATTACACCCATCGCCCAAAAGGAGGAGTGTGTGTGTTGGAGGGGTGGTGCCTGGTTGTGTGTGGCAAATGGCTTTAGCAAGTGACCCTAGCACTTCTCATGCTACTCTAACATCCCCCTCATGCCTACTCATGCCCATGCTGTGTGTATCACTGCCTTTAGGGCATTATTTCCCTGAAGGTTTTGCAGCATTCTCTTTCCGTTTTCTGAGTCTCAGCCTAAGGGGTGGATATCTCCTGCTCCCCTTCTGAGGGAAGGACAGAAACGTGTGGCAGTGCATGACATCCTGCAGACACCTAGGATACAGGAAGGAACACTAGCAACTGATGGCAGCTGTTGGGCAGTGGGGTCACAGCACTTGTAAGTGGGTTAGATATCCCTGACGTGATGCTCCAGAGGAAAACAAGTCTCTTTGTTCCCTGACCCAGAATTGTCTTGGCCATGGGGAAAGGTCCCTTTTTATTCCAGTGTTATGACAATTGCTTTATTCCCTTGTGTGTCAGAAAGAACTGCCATAGGTCATCTTGCAAGTAGCTCCACTCTTTCTTCCTTTTGTCCTGCATGCTGGGCCACAGAGCACAGAGGAGGACCTGGAGGAGGAAGAGCAGGAGGTGCAGAAGGAGGCAGAGGCAGAGGCAGAAGCAGAAGCAGAGGAGAAAGGTGCAGCAAATCCTTGAGGAAAATGATAAAAATAACCCCCCCAGGCATAGACCCGTCCACCTTTCTGGTGAGAGCTCACAGCTAGTGGCAGGGAAGGACTAGAGCAGGTGTGGGGTGTGGGGGCTGTCCTCTCCAGGGGTTGGAGTCTCTCTGGAGATAAAGCTGAGAGGGGAGACCTGTTACCATGGCTGCTGCTTTGTATTTTAAACAAACAACGTTTGGTTTATCTGCGGTTTTATTTTTATTTGCAGACTGTCCATCTATTCGAGATTGCGCTTAACTCTCTTCCTGCGGACCCTCCCTCCTGCTCCCCTCCGTGTCCATCCCAGCACTGTCATCTACCTCCCACATTGCCCCACTTGCCAGCCTCCAGCCTCCAGCATCCTTTCCTCTGCTCTTTTTGTCCCCCAGGGCTCAGAGTGATCTCTGCCCAGGGCCCTGTCTCTCTCTGCTCCTCACTTTTCCTCCTCTGCAGGTATGTTACCTGTCTGCACTCCCAGCTCCTGCCAGCCTGAGCTCTGCATGAGTGACTCACTTCCCTCTTGTGGGTATGGCCCTGGTTTGTAGAGCTTGGGGAGGGGAAGGAGGGAGGGGAGGTTGACTCATCCCTAAGGTGGCTTTACCTATTCTCATCTTATGTGTGCCTTTACTTGCCAAGCAGATCCTATGGCTCTGGACCAGAGGCTCTGGCAGCAGAAAGGAGAGTGCAGCTGGGAGAGGGGTGGAAATGAATGCAAAGCAGGCAAGGGTGGCTCAGGGAAGGGGGAGAATTTTGCCACGTGTCTGCGTGACACGCATGCCACATCTCTCCTCCAGCCTGCCGTCCGCAGCTCTTTTGCCTGCCAGCCCAAGAGCAGTTTGCAGAAGGCAGCCTGTTATTTTTCCCTCCCTGCTCTCACTTCCCTGGGCTTTTCCCCCACTGGCTCTTCCAGGAGTGAGCACAGTGGGAAAGGGTGGCAAAGGCAGAGCAGAAGTGGCTCGTCCCCACTCCAGATGTTCTCACACCTGCATGCAAAATGAGCCTCTCTGCCTCCTGTTTAGAAATGCTGTCTGGCTGATATGAGTGGGAGTGGGTATGTAAACCTTTAGAAGGAGGATTCCTCTCCATCCTGGAAAACTGTGGGGCTCTTTTTAAACTGGAGGTGCTCAAGGCCACTCTCCATCTATCCTGGTGGCAGGCACTCATTAGCTGGCTGACATTTTTCTCTCGCTCTGTTTGAGAGCCTCTTTGTCCATGGTTGTGGGACCTGAGTGATATTATTTTAAAAGTCAGTGTATGTTAATCATGTGGACTTTTACTTCCTTTTGCTCTGTTTTCCCACCCTGACTCCTCATCTTTCTTTTTATTCTGTTATCATTTCTTCTGTCTGTTTCTCACTCTCCCCTCCATCCTCAGCTGCTTTTTTCCCTACCGTTGATTTTGTTTCTCTTTCTCTCTCCTTCTTTAGCTGTTAGAAGGCAGACATCTGACGATGTGATCGCAACACTCCACTCCAGCCTTTTCATTTCTTGTTTATGTCTTTATTTTTATACTGCAGTGTATGGCATCCCCTTGCCCCACAGTGATGCCCTCCAGTCCCCTTCACTCTTCACACACAGCCGGTTTTTTTTACAAACTCACCTCGGAGGCCTGAGCCTCCAGCCCTGGAGGAGGGCAGATGCTTCATGGAGCCCCTGGGCTGCTGTAGGAGCTGGAGTCCATAGCCCTCTCCTATGCCTGGCAGTGTGACTTTCCTTAATGTCACAGTGGCCCCTGGTGGGGACATCAGCGATCAGCTACTGCAGCCTGTGGTCTCTTCCTGAGCACCCTGGATGGAAATGGGGACCCGAGGTGGTGGCAGCTGCAGAAGAACCAGCCCTCACCCTTTTGCTGTTGCAGGCAATTTCTTTGGGCTTGCGGCCAGAGGACAAATGCAGAGCCACAGCCCTTTTTGGGGCCGCCTGCATTGCTCAGGTCCCTGTGCTGGGTTTTATGCTCCTTGATGTCTCACTCTGTCACCCAGAGCAGCCCTGTGCCAGCAGGGTGAGAAGGAGACAAGTGTGCTGCCTGGGTACTTGTTATTGTGTCAGCTAACGGCAGGAGATGCCTGTTTTGGGGAGTGGGGTGTTCACTGCTGTGTCTGAAGACTCCTGAATAAAATTCACAGTCTGTTCCTCCTTGCTGCCTCTCATTTCAAGTGGTGAGAATTCGTTGCTGGTAGAAGGGGGTGGGATGTGGAGAAAAGGAGATTGGATTCATCACCTGGAGCCACCAGAAGCTGGTTGTGCTGCATGTGTTTTCCAGGGGCTGGAGGTACTTCCCACTGCAGCTGGGCTGCATCCCCACTGCAGGCAGTTGGGCTACAAGAGCAGGTTTGCTTATTGGTGTCTGCCTCCCTAAATCATAACAAGTGAGGACTGCCTGTCTAGCTAAAGGATCCACCTCACTGTGCCAGGGCCACCTGTGGTGGGGGGTGGGCAGGGGTGTGGAAACTTTTTCCAGTTGCCAGTGCCAAGTCTGGAGTTTGGTCAAAAATATACAAACCCCAAGATAATTTTTCAACATATCAAGGCAAACTAGAGCTAAAGGAATCCTCAAATTAATTTTATTTCTGATTCCAGAGAGCAGCCCATTGTGTGTGTGTATATATATATATATACACACACATATATGTATATCTTTAGTAAAAAACCCAAACCGATAGCAGTTGCAGTTTAGGCACTGTGCCCTGAATCCTTCTCCTTCACCTCCTGGATTACCTGAGATAGAAGATGGAAGTAGTTGAGACACCCTCATGTTAAAGGTATTTTGAAGGGCTGAGGGAAGGGGATGGGAGGCTGCTCCGGTGGTTTTACTGAGGGAAGTGCAGCACTGGAGGCTGGGTGCTGCTCCAGCAGGGAGGCAGGACACGTGCTTGGGGGTGCAATGCTGGACTCGTGCCTGGGAGTCAGTGAGACGTGAAGAGTTGCCTGGCTGAGCTGAACAGCACATTGAACAGCACACGCCGGCTAAGAAAAGAAGCAATTAGGGAGATGGAAGAGGAGGAGTGATGGGAGGGGAAGGGGGATGAAGGATAAGCAGCAGGAAGGAAGAGGGAGGCAGATTGATTTCACAGTTACTGGAATCTCTAACTACATCAGTCACATTTTCTTTCAGCAAATGTTCCAGCATAAGACTGTGGCTGAATCACATGGTTCATGGAAAGTTCAACTCCCCTTATTCCTCTTCTCAGAAACCATCAGCTTGGGATGCTGTGTGCCGTGTCATTGCCCCCAACTCTCCCTCCTCCCCCTCCCTTTCCCCCCTCTTTTGGATGGATGGACTAAAACTCCCTTGGGATGCTTCCTGGGAAGCACTGATAGGGAAGAGGGTTTGCTTAGCTTTTCTCTACAATCCCCATGGCAGCCTTTTTTTACCCTAATCAGAAGAGCATCCTGGGTCTGACAACATCCCACACTCTCTCTGAAAGGCAAGTGAGCAAGATCAGGAATGAGTGCCATGTGAGTGTAGGTGTGAAGGGGAGAAGATAGAGATGCACTTTTCTCAGCTCATGGTTTGGTTCATCCAGCCCAGCACTTGAGTGATCCTGGTGTATACTCCATAGTGATTTGGACGTGCACATCCCATTCCCCAGCTGGCCAAACCAGCCAGAAACCACCTGCCACTGGGTTCTTTGCAGGCCAGCGGACCTCCAGAGTCATCCTAGAGAAAGGAAAAGTAAAATGGGGTGATGGTGATCCACCAGCTTCTCCTGCTGCGTGATTACATTGTCCTTGAGTCCCTCTATACACATATTCCTGTAACCCCTCAACTCATGCCTGGGACATCTGCAACATTCCTTGTACTTTAAGCAGATGTCAAAAACAATCTCCAGTGCGAACACCTGACCCATTAATTCATTCATTGTGCAAATTCCTCCCCCTTAGCCAGGTCCCAAGAAGCTAATTTCTCTACTGTTTACTTCTGCTCCATATGACATTTCCAAATACATGGCAAGCAAGTAAACTGGTAGAGTTTAACTGGATGCCAAGAAGGATGAGAGGGAAGAATTCCTTGAGACTGATAGTGATGAAGGAACAGATAGGTTACCATGTGTGACAGGTGCTAGAGGCTGACGGTATAAGAGACTAATGTAAACATCTGACTTGAAAGTGAGAGGTAAAGAATGGAGAGTGGGCTGAAATGAGAAAAGGATATGTTTTGTATTTGGCTGCTGTCTAAGGGAAGAAGTGTGTCGGGGAAGTGGCGCTATATGTTTTTTCACCCTCATTTCAGGCTGTGGATTGCATTTGTGAGACTAGGGACACACCCGAACTCTGGTAGACAACCCTGATCCCACAACGCCTCTGTCACCTGGCAGACATCTTTCTTGCCCGTGGAGTTCCCAGCACACAGCATCCTGGGAGTAATCATGTAGTGATAGGCCTCACTGCAGATGTTCTGCTGGATGAGCTGCACGTCCACCTTCTGTAGAACATTGTTAATGTGCCCTAAAAAGGTAGAGCACCAAAAGTAGTGCAGGTGAGCCATGGTGGAAGTTCCCACTGTTTACCACGATTGCCCAGCCCATGCCTATCTCACTGCATGCTGAAACCTGCCATTGTAATTTCTGTTCTGCTCTCCATTGGCACCACAATCTGACTTTCAGCAGAGCACTTCACCTGCGTGGAAGGAGTAAAATTCCCCTTCGTCCCTTTCCCTACAGAGTTATGTTTTGGGCACTTCAGCTTTAGGGACAAGGGGGATTCTGGTTTGGGGAAACCTGTGTTGTTAGAGTCTTGAATTTGTTTCTTATTGAAATAGATGTTAAGCTTTCTATATAAGTATGTAAACCAGAAGTGTCCAGGTCTGAGTGTTTCCTTTCCAGAAGCAGACGGAGCAAGTGTGTGAGTGGGTGAAGGCACTAAGCTGACCTGAAGGGCTGTTACAGTCTTTGGATGAAGAAACACCTGCTGTCCTCATACAGATTACCAGATTCTCATGCCTGCCTCTCCAAAGGAGGTTTCAGGGCACTCAACAGGTAACTTGGGTGAACCTGTTACCCAAAATCAAAAGAAGTGAAGGAGGTTTGGGATGAACAGAAGACTGTTCTGCCTACCACAAATCTGAACCTGTGTTTCTGCCTTGGCACTGTTGCAGTAGGCCATCAACAAAGTCCTTGAACCTACCACCTTCCTTAAGGGCTCCCCAGCCAGTGATCCAGCAATGAAGGCCAGGCTCGAAGATGTGAGAAGGAGCAGGCAAGCAGATGGGCTGGATTAAGGATGAGATGATCACAGGATGGTCCAGCTGGAGCAGAGCCACATCATAGTCATGGCTGTCCTCCTCGTAATAAGGGTGGAGGAAGAGGCGGATCACCTTGAAGGACACCTCTGTATAGCTGGTGGCATTTTGAAAGTATTTGCCCAAGTAAACAGTCCAGATGGAGGGGGAGGCCAGCCTGTAGGATGCAGCAGAGAAGCATGGGACCAACACGGCATGCTCTGCCCATAGTGCTATCCCAGCCCCATCCTAGCACAGGCTGACATCTGCATGGTTAGGACAGCATGGGTACAAACCAGAACCAAACCAAAGATGGATCTGTGAAGCATTTTCTACCAACATTGCTCCTTCAAAGCTTCTTTGTGAATACCAACGTTGGTCCTTTTTCCCTGCATGCACACCTAAATACTAGTGCCCGTATCCATACCCCTTTCTCCAGCTCCAAGCCATGCTGAATCATGGCAGAGGGGTGCAGTTGCCCTATGACATTTTCACAAGCCAGAGGAGCCTCCAATTATGCATGACATGGCAAGCAATGCAAATTTTTCCATCCAGCACCCTCCCCTTTCCGTTTACCTCTCATCCTGGAAGCAGTGTGCGGCTGAGACCACCCAGCGGTCAGCAATGAGTGTTCCCCCACAAATGTGGCGGCCACGAACTTGTAGGCTGGCCTGCCATGGCCATTCCCCTTCCACAGAATTCACACCATCCACAATCCTGCTGAGGGGGGCTTGCATCCCGCAGTCTGAGGAGGAGACACGGCAGGTACTTCAGGGAAGGAAGGGAGCATGATATACTGTGCCTGCCCTGCATGTCCTACTTAGTTGAGTGAAGAGTCTGACCTCTAATCCCTTGCCTTCCTGAGCCAGCAGATGCTTTATGTACTGCCCATGACAGGTCTAGTGAGCACTCCCTCCCAGCGCGTGTCCCTGCTGACGCCTGCACAGCGCTCCCCAGCTCCAGCTGCAGCTGGGCATGCCTTTGGGGCTGCACGCTGCCTGTGGCACCTGCCGTGCTGCCAGGAAACCCTCACAGTCATTCCCTTTCACTGCCTACCGAGGCTCCAGGAAAAAAGCCCAACAACCAAGTAGGGAAACCAAAACATAAATTCTCTCTCTGTAAATGGCCATGTAAGCATGGGTGGTTTTCCTGGCTGGAACCTTGTACGATGGCATTAGTTCACATAAACCAACACGGTAGTCCAAGAGGAAGCCTGTGGGTTGAACCTCACTTGTGAAGCACGTCTATCTGGCCTGATGCCTCTGCCTGAAGGAGAAGGGGAGCAGCTGTTCAAATGACTGCTCCCAGTTCAGCACAGAGCTGGCTTGCTGCTGCCCCTGCTGCCGCAGAATGGAGCAGGGGCACTGTCACTGTGGAACTGGGCTGGGGAGAAGGTGGTGGTGGAACAAGGGAGGGTGAGTGTTTCTTCTAGGGTGGTGAGGAAAAGGGGACAACCTGCAGCTGTGTGTCATCCTGAACCTGCCTGGGTGACATGCAACTGATCATTTCCTCACCACAGTGCTTCTCATCGGACAGGTCCTTGCAGTCTGCAGTGGTGTCACACATGGGATTGGGTTTCTTCACACAGGTCCCGTCTTCGCAGCGATAGGTGAAAGGACCACAGGGGACCCCTGCAAAAAGGAAGGGGAGCCAAGGCTAAGGGAGAGCAGCTGGTTGTAGACTTAGCCTGAAGTCCATTAAGTGGGGGAGAAAGGGCAGCAGAGAGCTTGGGGGAACTCCATAAATGATGACAGGGAATTTCCTGATCAAACAAACAGCTCACAAACATTGTGAGCAGGTCAAGCAAGTTAATTCCCAGCTGGTGTCCTTATGTCACATAATGGAAGTAAGCTACAGACAGCCTGGGATGAAACACAGGGGAAGGCATTTTCCATGCCAGCACTGTCCCCTCCCTACCTTCACCACACTGCTCCTCATCGCTCCCATGGACACAGTCCAGCTGCTGGTTGCAGACCCTGCTGAACTCGATGCAAGTGCTGTCTTCATGGCACTGGAACTTTGCAGGGCACACTGCATGGAAGGGAAGCACATCGGTATTTGGCACGCAAGACAAGGTGCGAGGTCAGGCTCCCGGGTGCACTAGTAGTCTCTACAAACTCTCCCCACACTACATAAGCTGTGCTTAAGACCAGCTCTGGTATAGTGCAGCTGTGTAGCCTTTGCCTGACCTACACTGTAGATATGCCTTCACCCTGTCTTACCCTTTGCTGTTGCTAACTTCACTTTTCTTGTCTTGGCCTCAGACCTGCCTCAGCACTATATACATGCTTTGAGGTCACTGGACTCCTCAGTTACTATAGCCAGACCCTGCCTGCTTGCCTTGTTAGGGATCTGTACGACTGTATTCTGTCTGGTGAGGTCACTGTTCCTTCCTATTACCCTCAGCTCATGGATCACTATCTCATACAGATCAGTGGTTCTCCTTGGTGAGTCCTGAACAGCAATGGATTCCTCAACATCCTTGAGCTCTGATGGCCACTCAGGATGGAGATGGGCCTAAGCTGCCCGCCCATCACAGAGTTTGACTTCTGATCACACATTTCCACAGCAGGAACTTGTCCTGTGTTTGTATGTATCTATGTGCAACACCAAACATGACAGGCCAGTATCTTCCGGGCATTTTCTTACTGAAATGACTATAATTTCTTCATTAATTAGCATGAGAATTCCATGATTTCAAGGCACATGAGATGATTAAAGGCACATGAAGGTCTGAGGTAACTTGAACATTGATTTTAAAGACAGGGACTGTTCCATACAGACATGGAGTGAATAACCAGAAGTGCAACAGTGGCAAGAGTTTAAGAAAGGTGGGAAGTCATGATGTTTCTACTTCCTTTTTTGACTATGGAGGGATGTTTGAAAACACTGAGAAAGTTTTTTTTTTGTCAGTCTCAGTCTGTGTCAACCTGTGGAACTGAATGACACAATATCCCTGGGGCCGAGAAGTTACCAGGCTTCAAGAAAGGATTAGATATTCAAAAGGATGCAAATGTATCCATGTCTACTTGAGGGAGGCGTGCTAGCCCTGATGTCAGACAGCTGGATGATGGGACAGAGCACACTGTCAGCATGACTGCAGACAGTATAAACCCAGCCTCGGTGATCCTGTGAGAGCTCTCACATTTCTAGAACTGAATTAAAACTTCCTTGAGAAACACTTCTCCTTTCTTTTAGTTCAGACTTTTCCTACACCTTCCGCTGAATCTTTCAGAATTGGCCACTGTCTCCAGGGGTTCAGGGACCTTTGTCTGCAAAAAACCAGCTGTAGGGGACAACTAATGAAAAGTTAGTGATGCAATGTTAGTGAAGTTAGGGCAACAATGTGATGAGCCCCCCCCATCACACCAGAGATGGGAGAATAGATGAATTAAGTGTCTTGTCTAAACCTGAATCGCTATTCCTATGAGAATGAGGCTCTGCAGGAGTTCTGTGGTGCTAAGGATGGTGTCTGTGTCAGCACTAAGTGCTGTTGGCATGAAGAACCAATTAAGGCTGATCAAGGACTTTGATGCTCCCAAATTGGGGCACAATGTGTGAGTGAGGATCTGTACAGATCAAGTGTCACAAACGGCCTGGGGGAAAGGGGAGAGAGAAAGGCAGCAGGTGGGCTTGGGGAGGTCTGAACTGGGAGAGGGATGCTGAGCACGTGACAGCAGAGCAGGCTGTAGGCCAGGGCTGAGGTTGGTTGTAGACCCTTGGAGGGAGGAAAGTAGGATAAGGTGGGGGACAACCTGGGTCGGGGGCTTCTTTCATGATGTCTGGAGCTCTTGGTGCCTGTGTACTAGGGGCTTCTCCCAGAAAGACTGTGTTGTGAACAGGAGCCAGAAGCATTGCTGCTCCATCCAGAGAAGGCTAAAGCCAGACAGCAGTGGGATGAGACTTTTAAGAATGCAATGGTTTAAGCTCCTGGAGGGGAGGTATAAGACTGTGCCTAGGCCAACCAAATCCTTCCCATCTCTCCCTACTTTTGGAAGAGCAAAGGGCTGTGTCATGCTGAGACTAAGGACCAGCAGGGAGAAGAAATCACTCACCGCAATTTCTCTCATCCAGCCCATTGGGGCAATCTTTGATCCCATCACAGGCTGGGACGCACAAACCATTCACCAAACACAGGAACTCCCCGGGACAGGCTGTGAAACCACAAAGAGTAGTTAGCCCCGAGTGACTGGAAACCTCTTTGCAGCAGAGCACCACAGCTTGAAAGTGAAGCGTGGAGCTGCACACTTTCCTGACCACACGAGTGCTGCTGCAATGTGCTGGCAGCACTCACTGTGCTCCCCAAAATCTGCCACGTCATCTGCTCTTAACAAGGGCAAATGGAGCCAGCCTATGCACCTGGCTCTTTCCCTGGTTTGTGTTGTACCGATGGGCAAAAGGCAGGATAACCACCTGCCCAGCACAACATATCTGTGGATTAATGTTATTTCATGTCTCCTGAATGCCATGGGAAAGCTGAAATAGGCTCTTTGGAGTTGTTATTAAAACTTTTTTGGGACCTTGAAAGGGTTGGTGTTAGACACGTGCTGGCAGGTGCACATATTCAGGGACTGGTCTGCATTACTGGCATCCCATTAGGAAGGAGATGTTGAAACCTTGGAAAGCCAGACTGTGGACAGCATTTGTATATGTGTGTTTGTGTATTTGTGTGCAGTTTTATTTGTCTCTTGTTTGCATGGGTTCCAAGGTGAGCAGGAAAAAGCTCTCTCTAAGAGCTCTTATAATCAAAACAAATCTTGCTTCAAGCAGAGATGTTTTCTCATTGCATTCCCAAGGCCAGTCCATGATGTAGGCACGAGGGTAAGATTTTTAGACAACTCTCTGACCTTGGGTTTTGTCACGTGGATGCTCTGGCAACATGAGACAGAGCTACATGTGCAGAAGCAGCTTTGCACATAAATGCCTCTTCTTTGGGGGAGATCAGTGGTGTGTGCCTTACTGATTTGCGAGCATATTCCAAAAGGGTGGGTGGGTGGCACCTCAGGCTCACAGGATGTGCCTTGTGTTTCTCCCAGCACAATCCAAGTGCACAGGGGCTGCTGGTACCCATCAATCCACTGAGGAGCAGGGAGAAGCCCAAGCTTACGGTCAGATTGGTTGTACAGGCTGTAAGCTGCCTGTACACCAGGGCCAGTTAAGGAGATCTGCGAGGTGAAGGTGATGGTGATATCAGCAGAAGACGTGACTGGGATCCTCTCAGCGTAGGCTTGTAGGGTCCTCAGGCCACACAACCTGAGGAGCAAACACAGGCAGGATGGCTTGGACAGGGAGGGAGGAAAAGACAATGAAGTGGGGCAAGGGGGCTTGGTGAGACTGGGGCCAGAAGGGGGCCACACAGATTGGGTGTTGAAGGGAAACCAGGAAGGGAAAATGCCATCAATATGCATAATATACAGAGTCCAGAGGGACCCCCCGATCTCTGGACACTTCCCACTTTCTGGCAAGCACGGAATTCAGGCCACGCAAAGCAGCTCAGTTCTTATAATGTAAGAATATTCTTCACTGGCATCTTTCCAAAGAAACCACGTTGCAGAAAATGTGGCACTGTCAGTTTAGAGTTGAAGGCAGGGAGAGAAAAAGTGGAAATCCTAAGCCAAGGGAACATAGCTTTTGGATATGACCCATCAGAGGAAAATAAGTTACCTCCACAGGTACTATGAAGAAGACACTAATGAAGAGGGTTGGGGAGGGTCTGGATGGAAACAGGCAATTTTGCAATGAGTGGGAAGAAAACCAAAAGCTGTAGGTCCCTCTGTCTCAGACTCTGCTTTGAGGAGATGTGAGCACAACAGCTCTTCGTCCTTTGCACCTGGGCAGCGGTGAACTGGTATGTAGCCCCAGCTACTTATTCATGTTAATTTTGGGAAGTCCTGCAGGGGGAAGTGGCTGTAGTCAAAGCAGGAGGATATGGAGCTAAGGGGAAGATCTGCACGGAGGTGGGTGCAAGGCAATGGCACACACAGATAATACTGCAGAGGTGGTGACAGGCAGATTTGCAAACACAGGAGACGTGGGAGGACACCAAGGTTACACACAGGAGAAAACTAAGAAGCCTGATGCAAACAGCAAGACAGAGAAAGCAGGCTGGTAGCTTGGAGCAAATCTGTAAGAAATACATTCACTGGGGACTGCTGGAAAAGCAGTAAAACAAGAGGAACCAGCACAAACAGTGGCCACTGAGTGTAGTGATTGGCTCTCCTTCCTCAGATACGGGGACTGAAGTGAGCAGGGAACCTGCAGAGGTTTAATCCCAGGTGGGAAGTGAGAGACAGAAACCAGGACCCCAGCACACACCTTCTGTTCTGAATTATCCACTGGCCTTGGGTACAGGGCAGGTCATGCTTCTGTCTGCTGAGTGCGTATGCATCGAACCAGAGGGTGACCCCATAGTCAAGGGATGGGACCTGCAGACAAGGGGTTCCAGAGCAGAGAAGAGATGGCTTGTATGAGTATTGAAGCACAGTTCATAAATCAGAAATGAGCAGGGTAGATGTGAAGACCAGATGTATCTGGCCACACTGCACATCAGAAGGAAGAACCCTCTAAACTGGGGCCATGCTGTAGCCCAGGGTGGCCCTGTTGCTGGTGTCAAATCCTGGCAATTCCTAGAGAACCAGTTCTGCTTTGAAGACCTCCTCTGGAGACCAGATTCCACATTCTTCATCAGCTATGGCATCTCTGAGCTGGTATGAAATATTAGACTCCTTACCCTTCACAAACACAACTTACTTGGAGGCCAGGCAGTCTTCCACCTTCTGCTCCCTTCTCATGATGGTCTGACTCAGAGTACCGGCTGTAGCCCCCACAATGTGTGGAGTGCTGCCCAAGTTTTGGGGATGGGGTGGGTGTTCTTGTGGGAGCTGGCTCTTACCATCATGTGCCAGATGCACTGTGTGTTGGGCGAGTAGTAACTGGGGTAGTGTGGGGTGCCGATTTTCCCCTGCAGCTCCAGGCCCTCCCGCAGAGTTATATTCACTTCACAAGCTGTAAATACAGACATTCAAAGCCCGGTTATCTGTCAGCTCAGCCTCAGCCTGGGGATGCCATGTATCCAGCCCCCTGGAGAAGAGGAGAAAAGGGACTCTAAAGCCTGGTGCTAAAGGTGAGCAGGGTGCTCTGCCATCTCCCTTCAAGGGGCCATTTCTATTCAGCCTCCTCCTGCTGTCCACAGAAGGGTAATGCTAATATACGTTGTTGCCTTAGAATCTTATGTGGAAATGGACATTTATCTGCAAGGGCATGTGGATGTCATGTCCAGGCCAAATCTGCATGAGAGCTTGGCCTTCTCTGAAAGTATCATGATCATTGAGGCTCTGCCCGCCAGAACCTGGGCTGTAAGGACTCCAGCCCTGCACTACTGTAGGATTTCAAGTGAGGGAGCAACACTTAATCTGCCTTCTAGTGACCACCTCTACCCTTGCAATCCAGAGTGAATTCTGTCCCTAATAGTGATGAAGGACCTCTAGTAACTGTGATGTTGTAGCAGATAACCTGTCTTCTCCTGTACCTATAGCTGTTCTCCTCCAGCCTTCCTCACCTTTGAGAGGCACTGCCTGTGCTGAGAGGATGAAGGGATCATAGTAGCTGTACATGGCTTTCTTCCACACGATGGACATGACAGGGCCAGATGAAAGGACTTCCACAATGGGCTCCTGCCGGCTGCAGCCATAGATCCTCAAGGGAAAGAGATAAAAGGATGGGAGTGAAGCAAGCAATAAACAAATGAAAGAGAAGAAGGAGAAGGAGAGACAGTGGAGGTCTGTGTTATCCACACGCAACATACGCCTGCTGTGAGGCACCAACTGAACCAAACAGGGCCAGCAGCTCATGCTGCACGGCTGCCTGTGTGATACATATCCCACATCAGTGACTTCAGCTGATCAGCAAGAGGCAGGTTCTGCATCAAAGAGAATTTCCTCTGATGTAGTCTAACACCTTCCCCTGCTGTGGTATGTCAAGCCACCCTGCCTGGGTTCCCCACCGTGTTCCCCTTGCTCAGGAGCTACCTACGAGGTGATGAGGTGTTTCTCCAGGGGCCCGGCTGCGTCATACATTGCCAGGCGGTCCCTGCAATCAGGAAGAGTCCACTCCAGGTGTAGCTTGATCATGTAGCCCTTGGGGCCACGAAGGTGCCAAAGGCAACTGGAGGCCAGGTAGTCAGGGCCTTCTAGCCTTAGAATGTCATCCTCCTGGACATAGCTGTACCTGTAGCAACCTGAATCAAAGGCAAAGATAGAGGGATTTAATCCTTAGGGTGGTTTAAATGGGTGCAAAGCGGGGCTTAGCGATGTTTGTAAGGGAAATTAAGATGCAGGATTTTCACTAGGGACATCAGTGTAAACCCCATTTTAGGGTAAAGCTGACTCATCCTAGTGATCTCAGTTTACTTTGACATATGTTGTGGTGGCACGGATCCTTTTGTACTGTTGCTGCAGTTTCTCTCTATGACAACTGTTCCCTCTTCCTTGGTTAAGGTAATACTACCTCAGACTTTAAATGCCAGCACAGCCCAGTTATCTTCCACTGGCTTTATCTTCTTTTTCATCTGTTTCTCCTCTAAGCTCCACATTTTTCCTGGCTTTATATCTCCCTCATCTGATTTCCAGGTTTCAGAAGACTTTCATGCCAGAATTTTTGAGTAAATATCAGCTTAAAGGTGAGTTTCTAATAGCATGTCTAATGCAAGCTGCCAGCCACCGCACTTACGACACTGCCCAAAATTACTTAAAGAATCTCCAAACATGACTAAGAAAAGAGACTCCCAAATGACAGCACATCCATTGCAGAACCACCCCATACACACACATTCAGCTTCACTACATGGGGCCTGGAATTAGCTCCAAGCTATTTGACAGTTCTTGTTAGGATCAGGACAAGGCTAAGGTGGCTGCAGTGCTCCCAGTAGCTGATATCTCTGCCCAGTGGAGGGCTACTGGGGTAAAGTTGTCAGGATGCTCAGAGCCATCCAGCGCATAGTTGAGTCCTGTAGTTTGGACCTGGCCAAGCAACAGCACTGGTGCTCCTTTGCTCCTACACTCTTCTTCCCTTCCCGAGCTTTTCAATTCCAGGGAGCCAACAAGCTTTCCGTCCCCTGTGAAAATCCCTCCCATAAAGTCATGAACTCAAAAGGAAAGGAAAAGGTAGCTTACCCAGAGTGGATTTCAGCACTACTATGTCTTTCACACTGGATTCTGTTAGGAAAAAATATAAAGGAAGATAAAAAAATAAACTGTTAGGATCTGAATGCTAGCATGGCAGGTGAGGACTGCCTTCATTCCTATGGAGCCGGCTCACTCAGCTTCAGTGTGGGGCATCCTCCAGATACCTCTCTGTCTGCACTTGGAGACCTGTTTCAGTCATGCCTTCCCCGACCCATCTCCGCACCCTCTCACCCAAATGCAACAGCCCCAGTTCATGCTTTCCAGCCCACCGAGGACTTCTCTGCATTTTTTCCTTGCCCATTTTCATGTGCTGTTCCAGGACCTCTTCCTCTTCCCAGGAGGGCTGGGCACTGCTTCAAGCAGTCATTCCCCTCCTCTGGCAGCCACACCATGGGCACAGTCCCACTTCCCAGAGCCCCCATCTGGTCTCCCAGTTTAAAGAACAGCCATTGAAAACTATGTGAGTTACTGAGGGTGAAGGAGGTCTCTTTTGATGACCAGTGCTTGATGAGCTACTCAACATCCTTATAGAATCCGACTTTGGAGAAGGGAAATGTACAGAAAATCACCAGCAAGGACTACAAGTCTGAGCAAAATAGAGTTACAGGGTGGACAACACTTTTAAGAGAGCTGGGCTTTCCTCCAATCTCCCAGCTGAACTGGAATCAACCAGAGATCAGGTGCTACTGGGAATAATTGCCAAAATAAAAGGCACTGTGAGGTCAGTTGGGTGTAAGAATTGCTGTTGGGGGTTTGCCTAGGTCAGGGTTTTGGTCTTTTGTGGCTCCTAAGCAATTCCGTGCGGAGAGGGGAGTGGTTTTGTCATAGGAAAAACAGATGTTGTGGAAAAGAGGATCCTGGAGGCATCAGGCAGGCTCCTAGAGAAGCTCAAGGGCTGTAGGGAAGGGTGTGCGCTGAGCTCATAGTAAGTACTCTTTTATCTAAAGGTAATAAAACTAATTTTCTCTAGGGAGAAGTAAGTCCTGAAAGGCCTTGGGGGAAAGGGGAAGCTCAGGTCCTGGGGTGAGTGGGACTGTTAGCAAAAATAAAGCACTGGAGATGCTGGAAAGGTTCCTGCACTAGTCAGTGGTTTGTTGCTTTGTGTCTCAAGGCGAGAGTGAATGTTTAGAGCTAAATAGGCCAGCAAATGAGTCTGTCAGAAAGCAATGAAGCGCTAATGACACGCTATTATCTAGCTATTTTTTCACTGTAACTTTACAGGGCAAAGGAAGTCAGAGGTTAAGTCATTGGCTTGAGGTCACTCTGGCCCAGCAATATGAGAGGTTTTTGACTTTTGCCTCAGTTGCTAGACTGTGCTTCTGACTGGAGAGGGAGGTGGAAAGGGCTAGGGAAGGCAGAAGGAGCTGGAGAAACTACAGCTGGTGTGTTAAGTCCAAAATAGAAAGAAGTGTGGTCTGCTGAAATGAATAAAGCAGTGAAACAGATGCAAAGGGAGTAAGAGGGAACTGGGAACAGCTAAAAGTATGGCACCATAATTTTTATTTGTTTATGAATTACATTATGAAATTAGCAAATACAGTGAAAATGTTAGATGAGTTCACTGGAAGCATTTAGCATATTTCCTTATGATGTTTTTGTCAGGAAAGTTCATTGAAATTGGCTGAGCATAAGGTCAGGTATATTGGAAACAACTGAAAAGTAGAAGGGACTGATGCTAACTGCAGGAGATATCTTCATGAACTGCTAATGTAGCTTTAGAATAAGACCTTAAAATGATGGTCTGGATGAGGGAGGGAAAATGAGGAATTTTCATTACACACAACAGAAAAAAAAAAAAAAGACTCACAAAGAAATTCGGATGTAGAGGGAAAAGTTAAAGAAAACATGGGTGGGATATAACAAAAGAAGCTTCATCTTAGAAAAATGCAAGTTAACATGTCTAGGGGGTGGGGAGGGTAACCCTGGAGATGTAACATTTCACAGGAGGAAGAAACTTGGAAATAGGAGTCCCAAGGAGAGAGAAGAAACACAATGTATTTTAAAACCTGTGAGATTTGGGACTCTGTAAGAGGGATCAGACCAGGCTGACAAGTTAAGCCTCATTATAAAGACCAAATATAAATTTCATTGAACTTGGATTCATTGAATATAGATATATCCCTCGTCTAACACTTACTTTTGAGCAGTTTTGTATGGGTGGCTTTTTAAGCAGGGTCTGACCTTCATTGCGGGCAACATAAATAATCCTTAAAATCATCAGATTTAAAATCAGTCAAGTACTGAAGTGGCAGCACTACTTTGTCTCAGAGGAAGGCTTAGTGGTGACTCAGGTACGTTGCTTTTGTTCTCCCTATAAAATAGTCTGGAATAATCTCCCAAAGGAAAGTAGGAGACCTAATTGCTTGCTATTTTCAAGCTGAGCTGATCGAAGCCATGACCTGTCTAAGATCTTGCTCCAGAGAAGCCAAAGCTGATGGGTGAAAAAAAACCCCAAAAACCTAACTGATCATAGTCTGCTGTATGTCCAACAATCTTTACTGCTGTATCTCCAATAATATTTAATCCTTCAAAGGAAGAATGCTTTTTTAAAAATCAAACTTCAGTTCTTCTCTATTAGGAAGAAATAAGTGTAGCTGTATGTCCTGATCCTTACTATTTCTTCTTCAGGTTTCACCTGTCCCTTTCAGTGGCGACTCCTGGCCTTTTCTCCTAACCTTATTAATCTTGGAGCACTTCTGATTGCTCAGGCCACAGGGGAGCAGCTGGTACTTACCCAGGAGAACCAGCGAGTCTGGGTTGACCCTGTACTCCGTCTGGTAGGACAGGCTGCCCGAGCTGTTGAAGCTGGAGGAGAGCTCTTGGTGGAGCACTGTGGTTACCCTCTCAGCAGTTGCCTCCTTCTGCTGACTCTCAGGGATTTGAAGGGTGAACCAGAAGAAGAAGGTCAGAGCCCCCTCCCTGACAGGGAAATAGCATGTAAAATATTCTCCCTTTTCATCTCCAGAATTGCTGGATGCACAAACCCCAGAGATTAACCCCGCACACATTGTTTTTCCACAAATCAGACATATTGTGTGAACTTTCCACCTCGCTGCCGTGACCCAGACGAACCTCTCTGAGAGAGGCAGGAGAGCTGCAACGTCCATGGTGTGAATCAATGCACAGTTCTTTGTGGCAGAAAACTTTTTTATGCCATCTGGCTTTAGTGATGAGCATGTGAGCTCAAATTAATGTGATAATTAATCAGGACTGGTCTAATGAGGAGTCATTTCAGGTAGAAATGACCTCTGGATACTACTGACCAGGGTCTGAAAAGAAACACTCAAGACTTCACTGTCTAACCTGCCAGTGGTGACAAGTGGATGATTTATGACTCAGTACCTTAACACAACCCATTCATGCTGGGCAGGCTCCAGCTACAGAAGACTGTGACTGGGAAAGATCTGTTCAACCAGCTGGCAGAGAAAATTGGTTGGGGGCAGTGAAGAGTTGTTGAAACAAACTTTTGGTCAGTAAAAGGCTAGAGGAAGAGTTGCAAGTGAAACTTTTCTTTCCCCAGTTGAAAATGGAATTACATCAAAATTGGAATTTTCCTTAGGTGAAGGACAAATTTAGGAGTGCATAGAAAAAAAAAGTCAGAGGTAAATGACCATCAGTCTAGGAGTTATTTCTGCTATCATGATCTAGTGTTATGATCTGCAAAGCTGTAGTCCCACATCTGTCTCATTCCACTGTTATCCTATTCCCCAGGGGTCCGTGTGTCTTGGCTGAAATACCTTTTCCATGGTGCATTCTGACCTCTCCCTTCTGGTGCCTAGAATCAGGCCATAAAACTACTTCTTTGAATTTATTTCCAGCTGCTTAGTTTCTACTGATAATGCAAAGCCAAATTTGGTTTTTTCATCTTTTCACAGTTATTTTTTTTTACTCTGTTGAACTTTTGCCTTTCTGAAAAATTTCTCAGTTTTGGCTTTCCGTCATCATCTGGGATGATGAGGAACGTCAAAATATCCTCAGCTCTGTTATGCTGGGACCATTGTGAACCTGGACTGTCCATCCTAGCCTGGAGCTCATGTGATAGGGTCTGCAGAAGTTTGTCATGGCCAGAGTTCAGTGAAACAAGAGTACAGTTGAGTGGAAGCTTTCACACACAAACAGGCAAATACTCTGTGGGTGCTACTCACCCAAAGGCATACACTGTGCTCGAGTTGTAATATCGACCCAGCACTGTGGCACGAATCAGCTCCTTCAGCTGCAACGAGAATGTCATCTGATAACTACAGTGCAATGTTACAGTGGCAAAGGACCTACGGCCAATCTGAGGCTTCATCCCTCTTGCTGTACAGACCCGCCAAGTCCTTGGATGGTGGTATCTGACCCCCTTCCTCATTCTACTCACTAAATGGCCTCAGGGCCAGCTCTGTTCATGAAACTGCCCTCACCATGTTCTGGAGCTTAGCTGACTCCAGCCAGAAGGCTCTGGACTCCACCTGCCCAAGGTCCGGGGTGTACCGGCGATTGAGGACCTGGAGGCTGCCACAGTAGAACTGCAGGATGGATGGTTCCAGGTGCCATGGTCTGTAGTCTGCCAACAGAAGACACTACTGGATTACCTTGGTGCTATGTAGGAGAGTGGGGGTTACCCCTATGTATGAGTATCTAAAGGTCACCCAAAGTCCCTGATGTGCTCTGGGCTGGGCGTTGCTCTGACTGCACCCCATCCACTTCCTGCAAGGGCGAAAAAACATGTGAATTTTTACCTAGGAAATACCAGGTTGCTGCAGCAGCTCCAGCCAGCACAAGAAAGGTGATCCCAAGGGGCACATAGCGGAGGCAGAGACGTGAGTTAGTCTCTGATTTGTCATTTGAGAGGGAGCTGGAGTCTTCCTCCTGTTCCTCGGACTCCATCAGGGGCATCTGGTGACACAGCATGCTATGGTCAGACTGGGTTTTCTGTTTCCCTTTACACTTGTCTCTGCAGCTGTTATGTCATCTCTGTCCTCCTCCCTCAAGATCTATAGCCCCAAGAGATATCTCTGAGGTCAGCCATCAAAGACTTTGCTCAGAGCTAATGTGAGTAAGACTCTTAAATCAGTGTCAGACAGGCTTCCAGGACACTGTCCTGTCTACACCTCCTGGTAATCCCTCATACTTCAAAGGCATTCCCTGGGTTTTGCTTCTGCCAAAACCACAAATGAGTACAATAATGAATTTCTCTGAATACAAAAGCATTGTCGTCCCAGGCTGGGAATGGTTTTAAAACTGGCATTTTATTGATCCAGAAACAAATGCAAAAGAAAACCTGTGAGCTCTAATGTACACAGAAGTTGCACGGAACAGCCACAGCCTGGGAGCCCAAAGTTGCACTTTGCCCACTGTGCCATTTTTATCTCGATCCCTAAAAGTAAGTAAATTTTGCCATTCCCACCAGACCCTGTGTTCCCAGGCAAAGCTGATGCTGGCACTGACTCACAAGCTGAGCTAATGAGAAGAGAGCACCTGATTAATGTTCAGTCCTCCAGCACCCTCTGCTTGTGCCAGGGGACACCTTCTGTCTTTCTTTGCCCCTCATCTACCCCAGGCTGCTTCTTTTGCTACTTCCTGACTGCTTCCCTCTGTCAGCTCCAGACTCGGAGGGTAAGAAATGCCATTGCCCAAGAGAACCACATTAATATTGGCCATCACATCCACTTTACTCCTCCTTTACTTTGCCACCACCCAGTGCCTGCCCGCCCCCAAAGGCTTTCTGTGCTTGGAGAGGAAAGGGATGTGAATGCAGCCAGGTCGGAGGGCACAGAGGTCTTGGGGAATGCCTGTGTCCTGTCTGTGTGTCTGGAAGTTGTGTTCATGCCCAGTGTATGTGCATGTGAGCATGGGGGCAGGAGTGCATGGGAGGGACTTGCTACAGATGTGAGAAGAGATGGCCACCCTCATGCACATTTCAGCCTGTGTGGATGCCACTGAGCATCACCTGATAAGGGTGAGTGGGCTTTTCAGCTTCCTTTCCCCCAGTTATGGAGCCCCAAGCCCTCCAGGCTGCCTTGCAACATGGAAACACATTTGCAGAATGTCAGCACCAGGTAACTCACTCTGGAATATTAAACCCAGCCTGGTGATCTTCACCACTAAGACAGTCATGCATCTGCTTGCTCTAATGCACCCTTCCAGAGGGGCAGGCAATACAAACAGACCCAGCACAGACTGCCCTCTCTTGCTCCTTGTGGGGCACCTTTCTGTGCAACCTCTGAGGAGGATCTCCTTCCCAAGGAGCCAAGTCAGGCAGTCCAGGAGAGCAAGGGCACTCCTCTGCTAACACAGCATCCCTTCAGAAACAGCAGGCATAAGCACACAACCACAGATGGAGAGGTAGGGAGAAGAGGGCAGGAAGCAGCAGCAGAAGAGCCTCTTTGTTAGTAGATTTGATGGTAGGCACTGGGGTTTCCCCCAGAGCTGCAGACCTACCTTCAGAGCCTGCTGCTGCCCGTGAGACCTGGCCCATACCCCATACGCCAGCCAGCTCACACACGCATGGAGTGGGAAAGAAAGTAGGATATCTATTTACCCAAGCTCAAGGTCTTCTCAGCAATCAATAACCTGATGTCATGTCCCTTCAGCTTGGCCTTTGTCCTGCACTGTCCTGCCCACGGTGGGTCAGCACACCCTGTGCAATGCCTTTTTTCTTTTCTGAAGTGGATGGTCTGGAGGCTTATGGGGAAGAAGATCTGCAAGATGAGCAGGAGGAGTCCAGAAAAAGGCAGGGTAGGAGGACGACCAGCTATGCAGAGATCAACTCAGAAGGCTGGCATAGATGGTTTACACTGTCCTCCTCAGGGGACAGGGAGTTGCTGAGCAACTGTATTTCTTAGCCACCTTCTTTGGTCCCACTGGAGGGAGAGATGAAATGCAGGCTGTGGTCCCCAGCACAGGGATGGAGTGGACTCTGTGTGGCAGCTGTAGATCACTGGAAGGAGGGAAGATGGCAGTAGACAGCAGGTCTGGTTACCACAGCGGTCATGCAGATGAAAACAGTGCCTCTCAGTCCCAGCCTGCAAGACTGCCTCTGGTCTTCTTGCACTTCTTGCTACCCAGTCTCCTGACACTGGGCTCCCTGCACTCTGTTGCACCACCACTCACTCCTCCCTGATGCATCTGATCTTCTTCCAGTCCAGGTCCTCCTCAACTACTTTTCTTGCACTACCTTCTGCTTGCAGCCCCGCAGCTCTGTATGTGTCCCTTTGCTTTTCACAAAAAGCAGCAGTGCTGCAGTTAGAGCAAAGAGTTACCCTGTCAATAAATGGGTGGATGGAATGGGGACATGGTCTTGATCCGTGGCTGAGCTCCAGCCAGTGACATTGGCCTGGCAGCTGGGAGGGGATAGATGTTTTCAGCTCTGCCACTGGATCATGTTTAGTCTGGGACTGCATGAAGACCAAAAGTAATTTCTGCAGTTGTTTCATGGTGGATTCTGGTAAATAAACATTAAATGTGGATAAAAAGCTGTAGTGTTTGTCTGGGAATGTTTTCAGACCCGCTCAAGACATTTGAGTCCTGATTTTTACTTTCAAAAGTTACTTTGAGCCAAAATTTCCACAGATAATGAGGGACTAGCTGCATCATTAAGCATATATGTCATCATATATAGCTCTTCTGAGTTTACATTATGAGGGCTTGCCACAGTGGGTCAGAACCCAACAGAGGGTATTTCCCAGTGCCATAGACCTTACTTTTTGTATTCAACTTTCCTGGAAAGAAAAATCTTCCTTCTCTGGTGTTTTCAGCAGAACAAAAAATGCAGAATCTCAATCTGATCTATCTAAGCAAGCATACCACATCTATCACCACAAGCTTTTGAATCAACCAAGGACGCAAAACCTTGATCAGATTTGACTTCAGAGGAATTCCTTTACTGCAGGCACCCTTTACTTTTCATTTCTCCACAGTAAAAAAAAGGAAGAGATGTGGGAGGAGCCTGAGAGTCATGTCTATTTATGAACAAGGTATCTTGGAGAGGAGGAGATGAGAGATGTGACAGCTATCTTTGCTGTCTCTGGGCTTAAGATAAAGACAGAACTCGTGTCTGTGGCTGTTAGCTTGATATTTTCCACACTGATACTTTCCACACAGTGCTGTTGTTCAGCTTTGGTTTGTCTCGGGTACTGATGGACACTGTCACAGCATGTTTCTGTGGTTTTGTGAACCACACACTGTGTTCACATTGGCTCAAGAGGGAACCGCTCCCTGTCTGACATTTCCAAAGAGCTCTTGGGGACCCAGCAGCGAAAGGGCCCCAAATCACTGAGAATGTTATGCCTTTGGTATTCACAACCTGGGTTACTCACATATGAGACCACATGATCTCATCTTCCTGGAAGAAAGGTCCGGTTATCGCCAGATCTGACGCTGAGCACTTCCTGCCACAGTGTGTCACACATTCACACCCAGCATGGCTGTGAAAGCTGTCAACATTTTCACAAGGGGCGCAGGAAAATACTGAGCCAGCAAGATGGTCTTCAGGGGCTTGCAGCAGGATCACCTCCACTTCTGTTTACTCTTTTAGCTGGCTAAGTCCCTTAGAGAAGGGAGTAGGAAGGAGAGCTAAAGGTTTATCGGTACAAGCAAAGCTTTATCTAGTTCCTCATTTAAAAAAAAGCCATTAAATGTTTCCCCCCACCCCAAAGGATAGAAAACCACTGTAGATTCCTTAATATTTTGTTTATTTACAAAGAGGTAAGCCTTCTCTTTTGTACTCATCTTAGCAGCAAGATGTACTCAGGAAGAGTACAGGGATGTTGTTTGGTCATGCAGAGAGAAAATGAGAAAGGAGAAAGCCCAGCTAGAACTCAATCTAGTCGCTGTAAGAACAGATAACAAAAATGTTTTTACAAATACACTAATAACAAAAAGAGGGTCAAGGAAAATCTCCGTCCTTTATTTGATGTCGAGGTGGGGCATTGCCACCAAGGATGAGGCTGAGCTACTTAATGCCTTCTTCACCTCAGTCTTTAACAGAAAGACCAGATGTCCTCAGGGTACCCTGGGTACTGAGCTGGAAGACAAAGAGCAGAAGAAACTCTGTATAATCCAGGGGAAAGTAGTTAGTGACCATCTGTGCCACTTAGACACTCATAAGTCTATGTGGGCAGATGGAATATACCCAAAGGTACTGAGAGAGCTGGTGGAAGAGCTCACCAAGCCACTCTCCACCATTTACCACCAGTACTGGCTGACCAGGGCGGGCCCAGGTGACTGGAAGTTAGCCAGTGTGGCACCCATCTACAAAAAGGCCTGAAACGAGGATCCAAGGAAATACATGCCTGTCAACCTGTCCTTGAATACCCTGACACCTTGAATGCCATCATGCAGCATGTGCAGGACAACCAGGGGATCAGGCCCAGCCAGCATGGGTTTAGGAAAGGAAGGTCCTGCCTGACTGATTTGATTTCTTTTTTATGACAAGGTGACCCGCTTGGTGGAAGAGGGAAATGCTGTGGATGTTGTCTACCTGAACTTTAGTAAAGCCTTTTGCACTGTCTCCTACAGTATTCTCTTGGAGAAACCGGCAGCCCATGGTATGGGTATGTGTACTCTTTGCTGGGCAAAATACTGGCTGGATGGCCGAGCCCAAAGAGTTGTTGTGAACGGATTTAAATCCAGTTGGCAGCTGGTCACAAGTGGTGTTCCCCAAGGTTCAGTGTTGGGGCCAGTCCTATTTAATATCTTTATCAATAAGCTGGATGAGATGATCGAGGGCTCCCTTGGTCAGTTTGCAGATGACACCAAGTTGGGTGGCAGTGTTGATCTGCTGGAGGATAGGAAGGTTCTGCAAGGGGATTTGGACAGGCTGGATTGATGGGCTGAGGCCAATTGTATGAGGTTCAACTAGATGAAGTGCCAGGTCCTGCCCTTGTGTCACAACAATTTCATGCAGTGTTACAGGCTTGGGGAAGAGCAGCTGGAAAACTGCTCAGCAGGAAAAGGGTCTGTGGGTTTTGGTCGACAGCCGGCTGAACAAGAGCCAGCAGTGTGCCCAAGTGGCCAAGAAGGCCAATGGCATCCTGGCCTGTATCAGAAATAGCGTGGCCAGCAGGACTAGGGAAGGGATTGTCCCTCTGTACTTGGCACTGGTGAGGCTGCACCTTGAGCATTGTGTCCTGTCCTGGGCCGTTCACTACAAGGAAAACACTGAGGTGCTGAAGTGTGTCCACAGAAGGGCAATGAAGTCAATGAAGGGTCTGGAGCACTTACAAGGAACAGCTGAGGGATCTGGAGTTGTTTAGCTTGGAGAAAAGAAGGCCCAAGGGAGACCTTGCTCCTTTCTACAACTAGCTGAAAGCAGATGTGGAGAGGTGGAGGTTGGTGTCTTCTCCCAGGAAACAAGTGATACATCAAGAGGAAATGGCCTCAAGTTGCACCAGGGGAAGTTCAAGTTGAATATCAGGAAAAATTTCTTCACTGAAAGAGTGGTTAAACATTGGAGTAGACTCCCTAGGGAAGTGCTGGAGACACCATCTTTGGAAGTGTTCAGAAAACAAGTATACATGGCACGTTGCGATACGGTTTAGTGAGCAGGGCATTATTCAGTCAAAGGCTGGACTTGATGATCGCAGAGGTCTTTTTTCAACCTTAATGATTCTATGATTATATGAAGAAAAATTGAAAAGCTTATGAAGATCTACATGGGGCGGAGATGCCCCCCCAGTGCAACTAGAATCCTTGGCCCATGTAAGATAGCAAATTGCTCATCCGGGGCAAGAGTTCTCCTGAAACAGCTGGGAAAGCCTAGTGTTTCCTTCTCTGGCAAGCTGAGGGGTCTTCATCACCTGTTGTCTCCTGGAGACAATGGAGCAGTCCATGTCTTGAAACAGATAGTGAAGAAGCTGATGAGAGAAGAAGTATAGTTCCCATAGGCCTCTTAGCTACAGGCAGGTTTAACTTCTTGGAGCAGCTCTTTTGAGGGGAAATCCAAGCTGGTGGGTGACCCTGTAGCTGGGACTCCCTATGACATTCAGTATGCATAATGCAAGGTCAGGTAACAGTATAGGACCAGGACAAAGTGGAATTTTGATGCTTGTACAGACAGAGATAGGAAGGAATTAGTTCTAGTTGACACTCACAGGTATGGCAGAAGTACTAACAAGTTCAATACCCTTGACCTTTTTGATATAAAAACTCTTAGAGGGAAGTCTAAGAACTCTTAGCACAGAGCTGGTATTTTCCCACTGCTGACAAGTCCAGAAATATGGCAAGAAAGTGGACAGATGGTACAGATGTTGAATACAGGGATTGATGTAACCAGAACAACTTGTCTTCCTTTGCCTTGCCACCTTTCCTCTGTGGAGTGTTGCTTTTTCCTAACCCAGATAAGTCCATGTAGAGAAAAAAGACAAACAAAGTCAGTGCTACCTCCATTCTTTACAAGTGGATTGAAGTTTTCTTTTCAGCAAAGCTGCTGATTCGTAGGTTAGTTTTCTGTGCTCATTCATTGTATCTTTGCCGCTAATTAGGCAATAGTTTCTCTTGAGCAATGGAAGGAATGGGCAGCACCGTTGTGATGTTTTCCACTAATACAGGATGTGGGATGAACTATTCTGCAATCAGCTCATCATCGTCAAGTAACTGTAGTTTGCCAGCAGTGCAGAGAGGCTTTCGATTTCATGAAAAATATTGTAGCAAGAATGGGAAATTGTGTGAGCTCTTTTTACTACCATTATCAGAGCTGGAGGAAAGAAAGAGGGGGAGGGGATTTCCCCAGTATTTTTAACCCAATAATGGGGATTTCTTTTTCACACTGCACTGCTCAGACAGCTGGCACAGTTGTGGCTCTGAGCTGACTTTAGAGATTCGAATCTAAAGCTGGACTGATTAGTTTATAATGTAATCTCTGATTAAAACCTGAAGTGGGGGCATTATAGAAAAAAAATCACACCCTTGGTCAGTCAGGAGGAGATGTCTTCATCCATTTCATCATTGGCCCCAGCAGTGACTGGCAGTGCTATTGTCCCCGGTACAAAATCTCACATACACCTCTTCAGGCATGTCTCCCTCCCATCAGAGGTTTTAAGGCCAGGACGAGGCAAATGGTCCATATGCCTGCTCAGCCTCAAAGCTGAGTGCTATTTTACACCAAGATGCAGGGCATGGAAATGCTGGCACAGCCTCCTACTGGGGGCTGGGAAGGGAAAAACAAGCTGGTGTGCTTTGGGATGTCACTTGAGCAGTGTGGGAAGGAGTTTCTATACCATCAGAGCCAGTAACAGCAGAAAACCAGGTTCACTTACGAAAATGAGCCCTTGTTGGCCTGTGTTCTCCAGCCTCATTAATGAACAGTCCCAGTGGGTTTGCCACTGAAGTCACATTCAAGTCCTGAACAGAGAAACTGTCAGTCTAGCCCTGTCTGCAGAAGTGGCTTTCATCATCTGTGGGTTTCCTCCAGACTGATTCTAGACAGAGCAATGGCTATACTGGCTTTGGAGGTCCTTCAGAGAAAGGTAGGCATCAGTGATTGGGACCTGGCTGGAGAAGGCTGTTTTGCACGGATCCTCACCCTGTCTTAGAGGTGGAGGCTGGGAGAAAGAAGAGGCAGCATTTGCTGCTGGTGTGCAGGGGTCAGTTGGAGGGTCTGCCTTCCCATTCCCCTCCATTGCATCCATAGTATTACTGTCGTGCAGGTCTGGTGGGCCAGGAAAGTCAGTGTCCAGCTGGCACGGGACCTCAGCCGGTTGTGAAACTTCTTTGTCCATCACCTCCTCATCCTGTTTCAGAACTGGTGTTGGTGAGGTGCCTTCACTTGGCCGGAGAGCCCCAGAATTAGCCATGGCCTGCTGGGCTTCACCTTCTGTCTCTTTCATGAAGGAACCCTTTTGGAAGCCCTGGGTTGCCTTGATACAGTGAAAGAAGTTGTGAGGCAACACAGTCATGTCCTCTGCCAGTGTGCAAAGGTCTGGGGAGGAGAGAGCATGGTAGGACTTGCCATCCTTGCTGCTGCTGCCCTCCTGGGTGAAAGGCTCGTAGGTGAAGTAGACCTGACAGGGCTCGATCTCAAAGGAGTTGGGAAGGTGGAAGAAGAAGTAGCCTTGGTTGGTGAAGCAGCTGGATACAGACTGGACACTGGTTTCTAAGGGAGGATCAGGAGTCAAGGTTCCCTTGGAAAGTAGAAACTGGGATTCCTGGTCATTCTTCTGCATCACCTCGAGCAGAGAGATCTCCGGGATTGTGCTGTTCATGCAATAGGAAGATGTGGAGAACGGAGAGGAGAGCCATTTCTGATTGGGAAGAAACACGGGAGAGAGAGAGAGACTGTAACTTCCAAAGTATAGTACCCAGGGAGGAACCAAAGATTTCTTCTCCTGAGTGACCACAGCAATCAAGTGACCTGTTCTTTTTCCAAGCATGAGTTACTGATGGTTGTGGGGACGGAAATTCACAGTCATGATGTCTCATCTGCAGTATTTTCAGAGAGACTGTGTCTTTCTGTCACTTTGAAATCAAGACCAGATCTCATAAGCGTATGTTTTACAATTTCTGGAGCAGGGAGCGGAAGATGGAGAATTAAACTGAAAGGAAGGGGAAAAAAAAGGGAAAAAAAAAAAAAAGAAAAAAAAAAAAAAAAGAAGAAAAAAACCCTTAAAAGTCCATAAGATGAAGGTAGAAACATGAAGAACAGTACGGAGATGCATCTCGTGCAATCTATTCCTCAGTGCTGAACCAGTTTCTGATACATCTACATGGGCATATGCAGATTTCTTGTCTAAAGTGCTCTTCCAGGGCCCCTTGTGTCTAATTTCCACATTCATTATGAGCGACATCATGCAGTGCATAATTATCCTTATAAATAAACTGGTTTTGATGACCAACTTCACTGCCTTTTTGGCCCTTAGAACAAATTTTTCAAGTTCTTTCTGCACTGATAAAATGTCTTCAGTGACTCCTGCCCACCCTTGTTGCCCCACTCTGCACTCTTTCTAAGGCTCTTTGCACTCAGGCTTTTCCAAAGTTTTGCTGTCTCTGGACCCTCTGCAGTTTGTTTCCATCCTTCCAAAAGCAAAATGCCTCTTGGGATCACCTCCCACCTCTTGCATCTGACACTCCCTTTAATACTTCACAAAATGGTAATTGTCTCCTTGCAGCTGCCCATACTCACCAGACCAGGGGAAGGGAAAAAGTGGAGTAGAAAAAGAAGGAAAAGAGGCAAGAATGCAGAAATTAGCTAAGTGCCATCCAGTGTGACGGCAATTCACATGAGGAACAGAGGAAAGGCTCACAGCTAGGAGGAGGGGATCACAGCAGGAGAGCTGGGGGAAGAGTTGGGCAGCCTAGGGCAGGCAGGGAGACCCCGAAATGGGATGGAAGGGGATATTGAGAGGCCAAGCTCCCTTCTTCAGGTCCCTTGTTTTCTCTCAGGCTGCTCATTATGGGAGCAGGGTGCTGAGGTTTGCACGGTTTGCTATTTCTCGGTTCCGTAATTAGAGAGGCCTCATCTGAGTGCCAGGTTTTAGAAGGTCAGAAAATAGAACTCAAGCAGAGAACCCAGCAGCTGGTGCTACAGGCACATGCCATGTGTGCACGTGTAGGTCTGACAGGCTATCTGTCCTGGGCATGTGCAGCTGAACCTTCCTTTCCCTCATTTCTACCTCCTAACCACATGGTTCTAACCACAGTATCATACCTGAATGTCACCCCCGTGAACTGAAATGAGTGGGGGAAAGAACTTCGCAGGGTCTGGGATGTGAATCTTCAGGATCTTCTTAAACCTTGAGAAAAGAAAATCAGAAGGAGAAATGAAGTGTGGCCTGATCCTGATCATTCTGTCACTGTGGAGGGGTAGGAGAGAACATTGCAGCTCACAGGTACTAGCCTGGCATAGGGGAGAGGCAAAATAAGAACAAGCCTGAGTACTGTCCTTCCTGTTGAGAGGTCTGAGACGCAGTAGCTGAGCAATAAGAGGTCTAGAAATGAAGCAGTTAAACCAGGCATTGGAAAATATATTGCTCTCAGACTTTTCCCTGGTGAAGGACAACCAAGACTTCACTAGTGTCTTTCCTGCCTTGGCTGGTCACCTTAACATCTCCACCTGACCCCTTAAGCCCCTGTTCTAATGACTAGCTGAGCAGGTCTCCCTTGTTTCCGAGCTCCAGCTGCTGTGAGCTGCCCCTTCTTTGCTTTGCTGCAACTACAATGACTTGAAGAACCACCTGGCCTGAGCAGGACCATCCCTGGCAAAGCTCTGCCACAGCTCTCTGCCCTCTTAGCAGAATGCTGCATGGTACAGCTGGGTCATGCTGGCTGTGCAACCCATCTGGGTGAGTACGCCTTGCATCAGCCCAGAGGCCTCTGCTTTGCTGGAGCCAATGTGTTGCCATCCTGAGGCAGCATGAAGTGATCTAATCTTCTCCTGTGTTCCTCAGAGAGGTTGACTGATCCTGTCATCTCTTTGCTGAAGCTTTGCTCTTAGGAAAGACCCTCCTGACCTTTGGAGGCAATCAGTGTACTCTCTGAAACAGCAGAAGTTGCTAGTTCTTGCATATAAACTACCTTCCATCATTGCAGATGCTATTTTTATTCATGCACGTCTAATCCTTCCTTGCATCTTACCTCAGCATTATTCTCCATTCAATTCCCCTAGGCTAATTATACTTTGTGGAGAAAGAAGGCCTTTTTAACTCTCTCTGTGCTGTACAGCTAGCCCTTCCTCACCTTTGTGTTATGACTAGGGGCAAAACAGTGACTGGTGACTTTCTCTATCTTCCTTCCACATGTCTTTTCTTACAGAGAAACCATCCAGGCTCTGCTGCTTCATCTCTGAGAATATTTCTCCCTGCTCCCTGTCGTGAACATCAGCACCCTGCTTCTTTGCCCCTGACCAGAGACTGGAAAACCTGTAGCTATTTCTAAACTCATCCTGCTGACAGATCACTGTCCCTATTATTGCTTGGGGTAACCTTGTGAGACAATTTCGGTCCTGAATAAAAGCACTGTCTGGGTAGAAACGCTGGCAAAGAGATCTTTAAAGCATCATAGAGAGGTTTAACAGTGTGTGAGGACTGCACAGACCAGAGAGAAGAAGAATTGTACTCCACTCAGGAGTTTTGCCTGCAGACCAAATGTCACCATGCCCTGCCTGAACTCTTACTGGAGTGTTTAAGTCAGAAGGTAGAGATATCTAGGCTTGCTTGGTCTCTGCTACTGAGAGAATGCTCAACCCAGTGACCTGCTTTTGAAGAGATAGTTTTGATGCATCCCTGCCAGGAAACACTAGTCTAAACCCTAGGCAGCAGATGTGCTGAGGTAGCTGTTTTAAATTTAGCCAGGGCATGTCATCGGGTCATAGGAGCATGGCACAATACCATAATGGTGGTGAAACCACATCATCTTGGGTGGTGATATAACTCCCCAGGCAAATGTCAGCCTCAAAAGTTTGGCCCATAAACCATATTTCGAAGTAATTTCTACCTTGACTAATGCCAAGTGAAAAATAACCCAGGTTTTAAGAATACGCACAAGATACCAAAGAGAAGAACAGAGATGAAAACTTGTTTCTCATTTACCATTTCAGGGTCCGTAAATTAATAAGGACGGCAGTCCCAATGATCACGAAGATGAAAGTGCTCACTATAATAACTGGCAGGACTGGACGGGATGTTTCTGCAAGATGAGAAAGAGCAACAAAATTGCTGTGAAAATTTAACCAGGGTTTGGGAGGTAGAAGCTGCAACCTTTTCATGGCTGTTCAAGGTGATCAAAGTGAGCCTTTGTTATAATTTTATATAATTTTATAATATTATATGGAATTAAAATATACAGGTCAGATTCATGACTTCTCCTGTGCTGTGTAGGATGCCTTTGAGCTGGTATGGGTTTCAGAGTCTAAACATCACTAACAGATAATTTGTGCTGAATGGCTTGAACTCCCTGTTCATAACAGCACCACCACTAGGGGTTGCCACAGATAAGGTGCTACAGTCTGCAGTTTGAAGTGCTCATCAACCTGTCTGTCTCATTGCAAAGGAAAGCAAGGACTCCTGAAACCAGCTAAAGTGGGACTGGAGGCTTGAAACAGCATTATGAGTCAGTGGGGAAGACAGAATCATGGGGTTCACAGGTCTCTGAGAAGGCAGGAGGACACGGATGGGGAAGGTTAGGGATCAAGGGGTTGCCTTTTTTCTGTAGAGAGGTGTAGGAAAGCTGTAGGAGACTAGGAAGTTTACAGCTTTACACCTTATTTTAGTACTTGGATTGTAGGGTTAGGAGAAAGAGACTGAGTTCCCACAGTGCCAGGGCTGCCAACACTTCTCAAGCTTTTTTGGCAGCATCTCAAACTTTTCTTAATCTGTCTCCTTCATAAATATCTCCCCAGTACACCTTTGTTTGGTCTTGCTATTCTGGTGCCTGTTTCCCCTGCCTACCCCTGATTTCCATCCCTCGTGTCCCTTGGTCTGGGCATGCAGAACATCTCTGGAGTAGTTTTGAGGGAGCAGAGAAAACTAAAAGGAGGAGACATTTTTAGTACATTCTTTCTTTCCTTGTCCTTGAGATGCTACTCAGATCACTTTGTCTCCTCAGCCTCTGGTATCCCGGTTATCTTTGGGTCTTGGTTGCTATGACAACTGGTTGCGGCTGTATCCTATTCACTGACATCACACTGTCAAAATTTGATTGCCACAGCAACACAGTGCCCTTTCTAAACATAGCTCCTCTGTTTATATCAGCACCAGGCACAACAGGGAGGGCTTGAGCAGGGGCAGAGTGGGGGCGACATGAAAAGGAATAACATCTATCTGCTTAATTCGGAAAAAAAATAAATGACGGAGAGCACAGCCAGTGACTCATCGAAGGGCACTATCTTTCAAGGCTGGAGGTTCATGCAGTGACTGATGCCAGTCTCAACAGACCTTTTTGAGAAGGGACTTAACATGCGTGTAAGTCTATCTCTTCCATTCTTCATGAGACTTTGCTTCTTAGGCTCAGGTGCCCTTCAGTTCAGGAGCTGAAAGCTCTGTTTTGCTGTATTTCACTGCATTTCACTGATCAATACCTCCAACAAACAGGACCATTTTAGGAAGCTGGATGTATATTCCTAGGTAGTGTTAGCATCTGGAAAAATGCTAGTCCTGGCCACTGCTTCAGCAGGTCAGACACCTGGCCTTGCTGCTCTGGGGAAGCAATCCCTGATTTACACCTTGTGGATTTTGCCTGACTTCTGAAAGTCAGAGGGACTTTGCTGGGGCCAGATCTTTGCCCTTAAGCACTGCTGAGCTGGTCTGACCTAACAGATTAGGAGGGACAGGTTGTTTCAAACCTTTCTACTGCTCTTTGGTTGACACAGTCCTCCCTGCCCATCTTTCCTTCAGCTTCTCAGCTTTGTTTTCCCCGAGTCCCCATTTTCCCCTCCAAGTTAGACTACCTGATTGATCCTTATGGCCAGCATGGGTCCTCCACAGTATTGGCTTGCTCCAGTCACTCCACACACCTTTGAAGTAACTGTTAGCGCTTGGCCTTGCACGGACAGCTGCCTCATATTTTGAGTTGGGCGAGAGTCTCTCAAAATTCACCCACATCTGGTCCTGTTCAATGGACAAGTTCATGGCCTCCTGGGAGTAGGACAAAGTTAGAACATCATCAACACCCTGGTTTACAGCCTCATGTACCCATCTTTTCCGAGGTTCTCAGAGAAGACCTGTCTCAAATTTGAGAAGACATATCTCAAATTCCTACACCTTGTGCACCGCCTTTTCACTCTGGAGGAGAATTTTTTCTTCACTTTGCTTTTTTTTTCATCCCTTTCAGGTCTGTCCTGGAACTGTCTGAATTTTTTTGTGACAGCACTGAGTAAAATAGGATCCCCATCTGCCTCCTTGTCATCACCAAACACTGGCAGCAGGTGACATAGATAAAAGAGTGGGGGCTGTCATCCTCTCTCCAGCTTCACCAAAACTGGTTTCATCCTGAGAGGAGGTCCAGGAACAATTATTGGGTAACATGAATAAGAACAGGGTTTTCATGGTAACAGGTCCCAGAATCCCACTCCACACTCACCTCCCAGGACTGACTCGTGTTTCGGTACCGCACTTGGTATTCCCGCTCCCCATTCAAATAGTGAGAGGAAATATTCAGGCTCCACGTTAAGTTGGAGGTGTTTTCAGTTATGTTAACCAGATGAAGATTTCCTGGAGGCCTCAGCTTTACTGGAAAGAGAGAATGAGCAGGGTTGATATCTTCTGCTGTGTCCATAACAGGACTGCACATCAAGCCCCAAGACAGCTGGGCCTGTGTCTGGCTGTGCTCACTGACTCTACCCCCACAGCCACATGAGAGAGTTGGTGAATTCTCCCTCCCTGCTCCTCCTTTTTCCCCACTGCCACTGACTGCAAATGACCTGGTGCCTCCGGACCGTGTTAAAGGCAGCTCCTCCAGTGAGCTTGTGAGAGTGGCTGCTGCGGTCAGTGCAATCAATCCATGCAGGCACGCACCCTACCTTGGAAGGGAAATCCACAGGGCAATTGTATGGTAAGGAATGGAGCATGGCTGGGGAGACAGACGCTTCCCAGCTGCTCTTTCACAGAGCAGGGGATGGAGTTACATGGACAGTTTAGGCTGATCTTTCCTGATCCTTGACTCCAGCCATGCCATCCTATGCCTTATGTTGCTGCAGCTCTGTTGGACATCTCCTTGAGACAGGTAAGTTCACGCATCCAGCAAAAACATGTCCCAAGCAGATGTTTTTCTTTTGGACTAGTGAGTGGAATCCTTTTGGCAGAGACTGGTGCATGCCAAAGCTGGCTTAAAGGAGGGTGGAAGCACACATCTAGTAAGAAGGGCAGAGGAAGAGCAGCAGGACTCCTTCTAGCAGCACATATTTTTTGGGAGCAGAGCTGAGCTGTCATTGCCTGTTTGAAGGCAGAACATCCAGTGCAAAGCACTCTCATTTAACAGTGTCCCAGATACAGGGCAGGACAGGATGGGACTGGCACGACACTGCATGATAAAGGTGCAAGTGGCAGGGATCAACGTGGTTCACCTGTGCTCCTTGTAGCAGGGGGCAAGGAAAAGACACAAGCTTTAAGTCAGCTATGGGTATTGCACAGGGGTGGATGGGGAAGAGAAATTAGCTATCTTTTCATGGGGAAGCTTCAGAGACTGGAAGAAAAATGAGTACTCACTATTTTTAAGGGGATAGAAATTTTCTATTTGAGCAGGTACAGATTTATTCTCTCCAATGTGGCAATGGACAGACATCGCAAGATGGTCTGCACTGGTGAAGCATTGAGTCTGCAAGGAAAATGAACCACTAGTGACAATGAAGCTTCATGAATAAGCACTCAAATTTCAAAGCATGGCCTATGTATAAGATGTTTAGGAATACTTGACAATAAATAAGGAAGATTTTGTGACTGAAAGGCATAAACCTCAGTGGTGAGTGAGGAACCAAAGATTTATGCTACATGTGGTTGGATATTTTTTGTGTGTTGGCAGGAAGGGCACAAAACAATGTGATATGCTATTTTGCTAATATTCCTGTATGTGCTGACTAAGCAAGAAAAAAGTTACTCTCTATGAGTGATATTTATTGAGAAAAATTACTTTTATGTTCACTGATAAGATTGAAACCACATTAGTATTAAATGTTACACTTGAAATGCAAGGATACTGAAGGGCCACATGCATCATACAGTATTGAATAAGCAATAGGGAAATTAGCTTGATTAGAAAGAAAAGATTTTGGAACTATTTACCAACCCTGCAATTTGTCTTTGTGCACGATATGCAAATGTAAGAAAGCTTGTCTGTCATTAGAACTGGTTGTGACTTTATCAATAAGGAGAATTAGCTCATATTTGGGTGGGTATTTTCTGAAATCACAGGGACTGCAGTAACTCTGGATATGACTGAAGGAAGTACATAATGAGTCTAAAATGAGATTGATTTAAATAAAGAATAATAGTTAGAAGGTTTGCATCATAATTAGTTCCAGTGATGTGCTGCTTTTGCGTCTTGCATTTGATGCATCTAACCAGACTTCACAGTAGTTAATGATCTGGAAAATTATATTGACCTCTTCAAGGAAAAAGAGGTCAAGAGAGGACTTCAGAGCTGGTGGTGAAGTCCATCCCTTCTCAGAGGAAGGGATTAGGGTCAAATCGACATAACTGAGACATGGGACACAGCATATGATCTGTCTGTCCTGTACCTCCTCTACTTGGTTAGGACAGCATGGCTCAGCTCACAATGAAGTCAATCCCTCCTGCAGTGGAACCCACAGGAGCAATACATATCAACAACACACAGCATCAAGCCCAGCTCCAGAAGTGGAGTCAGGGATTAGGTTTGGGCTTTTTATACTGCTCCTGAGTGTCACACTGTTTGTCCACCCAAAATACACATAAAAATCCTTTCCACCTTGTCATTACCCAGGATATCCCAGATGAATTACTCACATTACTGTCTTGACTGAAGGCCTTGATGCATCTCCTCAGTCCTGTCCCATGTTCTGCCTTGGGTAATTCACAGTTCTTCTTGCTTTTTTGGAGTGAGAGAGATGACCTGGGATTCAAGTTAAAGAATCCTGTCATCTGGGAAGGCTGTTTTGTATTTAGTCAAACATAATGTAACACTAAAAGGCTTTCAAAGCATTTTGCATCCTAGTATTTGATAAACAGGTTTACAGCAAAGGTTTAATCTTTCTTGCTCTCCCCAAGGCATCACTCAAAGAAATTTTATGTGCTGGCACATGGAGAGTCAATGCATCCCAGTTATTTAAAGTCAAAGCTAAAGGTAGATTTCCAGTTTCAAAGACTTCACAAAACCCCTCTTTCTATCCTCTCTGCATCTTGTTGATATCAGAGGACATGCAGAGCCCAAACACACCTGCTATCCACAACTATGCCAACACAGTCCTGGAAGACAGGTGTCTGTTTCAGCCCCTCTAGGATTTACAGGTCTCCTTTAAGCCATTGACAGCACTGTAGGATCTCGGATACTGAGTGAGATGTACCTTCTGACCCAGTCACATCCCAGTCAGCCAGGACCATACATCACACTTGGCTGCACCACACCATGACCCCTCTTCTGCTCTGACAGGTGTGGCTGGACAGCCTAAGCTGAGCTATGGCATGGTGGGTGACAGGATGGGAGACCATCTGGAGGGCTGATTGGGGTATCTGACCGAGGTGTCTGCTCCAGCTGTAAGGTCAGATCAGGCCTGGGACTTGCTGACAGGGGAGAAATGTGTTGTCCTAGGGCCCTGGTCAAGCAATGACACAGTTTCAAATCCAGCCCAAATTCCAACCTCAGCCTCTGTGATTCACACCGGTGGAGCAAAATAAGTGTTTTAGCTTTCTAGGTCCATGCACCAGGTCACAGGATATATTTGCCCATCTAACCCCATTGGAGATGTCCCTATGACAGTCACAAGTAAACCACCCGTTGCTAGAATAACACTGAGCCTCTCCAGATGACAGGTACCCAGGGAAGTCCTGGGGTAGGCTGGTAAGCCTCTTGGCTAGAGATGTCCTATTTGGAGGTAACAGAGACTCAGCCAGTCCCCACTGCAGTACTAGCCACACCTCCCTTCTGCTGGGAGGCACATGGGAGAGGAAAACATCACGAACTGAGATAGATGAAAGGGCCAGGGGGAGAGAAGGGAGACAATATTTTCCTTCATTTGTTGTCACTCAGGGTGCAACATTGCAACTCTTCCTGATAATGGGCAAATGGCCTCTGTATAACTTCAAATCCACTCTTCTCCACTCCCATCTCTATATGTCCTCCTTTTCCATTGCAAATGCCTTTCAGTACAGAGGGTGGCTAACAAAGAAGAGAGATTTTTTAAAAAATGAAGCACAGATGGAGCCATGGAGCTGGAAGATGGCTTGTGACTGTCAGATGGCAAACACTGAGCAGTGGCTGCCAGCATCTGAGCCCACTTGGGTTAGACACAAGAGTTCAAGACCAAGCATCTCAGCACCGTGACTCCACTATATGTGGCCTGGGGATGGGGAGCCTACATTTTTGTTAAGTGGCTTTGGCTTTCCTCTGCCTCTCTGGTCACCTACCTGTCACAAAAACCTTGATATGATAAAATCTCCAGCTGACATGGTGCTTCAACCAGGTCTCTGCTTGGGTCCCAGTCACAGAAGAGAGCTGCCCGTGAGTCATACCAACAAGTTAGACTGGAGGTGCCTGCCAGCAGAGAAGAATGGACAGCAGTGTGGCTCAGTTAGCAATGATGTTTGGCATTAGCTGTCACCCCGAACAATTCTGTCCCATCCCAAACTCCAGATGGACTCCTCTGCTAGATAACTCCAACAAATAAGAAAGGCAGAGCCACTCACTTCTTTATGTCCTTGGAGGCTGATGTGCTCATAAGAGACCTGTAACTAATGCAGCCTTCTCTGGCTATATGTAACAAAAAGAACATTGCAGAGCAACATACCGTGGCACACACACACTTCTGGCTGACTCCCCTCCCTGCTCACCCAGCTGGCTGAGGTTAAAGGAATCACTTCTTACCTTGTGCTGAGTCTGATGCCCGCAAGGGTGGCATGAGGCTGAACAGGCAGAGGTGAGACAGAAGCAGCAACGATGGCTTCATCTGTACCGGTGACACACTGAAAGAGGGAAGACACCCCCACAACACTGCTCAGCAATCTAAGTTAGGGAGATGTCAAGATGTCATCTCACAGGAGGCATCCACTGTCCTAGCGCAGGGCACAAAGCCACTGCCAGTCTTCTAGGCTCAGAAACTCATATGCCTTCCACTCTGGAGACTGTGCTTTTCCCTCAGCACCTCCTTGTTTTCCTGCCTTGGGTGCTTTGCTCAGCAGTGAAACTGTCCGCAGGGCAGCACAGATAGGCTGTTTGCAGGAATCATGCCTTCTGAAAACGTGTGAGTGAGTGCACAGCAGACCGCGTGTGTTGTTTCAGGCTGCTTGCTGACTCAGGTAGAGAGTGCTGCCTTGGTTGCGCACGGCTTGTGCTTTGCAGAGCTTCTTTTTTTGGTAAGCCCTAAGGCTGAAATAACTAGGTGCTTGCTGAGTAAGGGGGGGTCTCTGGATGCAACTGACAAAAGTGAGTTGCAGAGCTCATGGCTTAGGAGGCAGATTTTGAATAGCATGTTTGGGACAGGCAGGGAAATCAGGGAGAAGAAGGACTTTACCAGGTTCTAGAAAGTCAAAGCTTTACCATATCAGAAAATATTACATAGTCATGCACAGACTTTGCACCATCCTTGCCAAATAGACCTTGCTCTGCCTTGGAAGGAGTCATGCTTTTAGGTGGATCAGAAAATTTGGGCTTTGCAATCAGGACACTCTGCAGCACCACTGATCCACCGCTGGCACCCAGGGAGCCTCTTTGTCATACAAAGCCTGTACAATCACGGTCCAAATTAGACAGACTTCTCATCCAAGCCTCCCTCTCTCTCCATTCACCTGGACACCTGTACCTTGAGATCTGCCTCTGCCCCCAGGAGAAGGAGCAGGCAGATGAGAGCAAAACAAGCTGGAGTACCGCTGGACCTTGCCGGGACTGCCAGAGGAGCGGGAAGAGAGGGTTTATAGAGGGCATGATACCAATTCCCATTGTGATAAAAGATTAGGTTCAGAGGAATAAACACATGACGACAACGCATCAGTAGACAAAGGGGAGAGAGAGAAAACGGGTGGCGTGGTTGTGAGATGTGAGGTATGATTTGAGAAGACTGTGGAGAGACAAAGAGATAAATATGTGCTCAGCCCTCCCCAACGGCAAGATTCAGTTTGTCAGACTGAAACTCCTTCTAAGATGCTTTTCAGATCAGCCACCCCCATGTGGGAGAGAGGTGGCATTGCCCCCTTTACCTTCCAGCTCCAGTCACCAAGCGGTCCAGATGAAGGGAGTCCCTGGGGTCCTGACGTTGGGTGGAAGCAGGTGCTGAATGTCAATGGGAATGGTGAGGGGAAAAAGGGAGAGGGATGTCAGCAGATATCCTAGCTCAGTCCATGTCCACAACAGGAGAGGTGCCTTCAGCCCAGCTGCTGTGCTCCAAAGCTGTTCCTCTCATATGTGCATGGTCTCTCTCTGTCTTCTCCCTCTCACCTTTGCACAGGAAGCTGCTGCTCGCTCGCCTTGTCAGACTGAGACAAGGCCCTGAAGTATCGAAAAGGCTAGTGAGGCCAAGAATAAAAAGCCCCAAACCACGTCCTACTTCCTGCTGGTAAAGCAATAGGTGCAGAAACAAGGGTGGAGGGGTCAGGTGTTAGCATGAAGAGCTCAGATATACTGGGACCAGTTTCAAACCATTGTTGGGAGTCAAAAGAGTGAGCGAAAAGGACCTGTCCTCTTGGAACAATGGCAAGAGACCCATGGCTTCCTCTTTCAGACCCTGATCTTACTCTCAGGGTCTGCACGCATTTACAGATCACTTTGAAACTGAGGACAGGAGTCTACAGTGGAAATACAATGGACCACTTTGTGAAAAATAACTTGAGCAACACCAGAATGAAACCAGACTCCACATCAGTGCCCCAGTTTCAGAGGATCCATTCTGGTTCAGAGAGGGAGTGGAATGAGGGCAGTGCCGAGTGTGAACAAATTTGAGGCACACCCTCACACTTGCAGATGGTGTGACACCACAAGAACACCCATCCCACGACCTCCTTACCCAACCAAGTACCCCCCTCCAACCTGAGCCTTGCAGCTAGTCCAGACAGGCAATACTTCCCCACAGTAGCTGCAAGTGCCTGTTTGGCATGGCCTGTCCATTTAATAGGCCAGACCAGGATGCAAAAAATATTTTCACCTTCTTCCAAAGCTTCATGTGCCCTCCCCTTTGCAGACAGATAACCCTTATTTTGCCTTCGCATCCCAAGCCAAGACACACACACAAATGTAAATCCACAGCCTGATGGCTCCCCAGTTCACAGACAGGTGTGGACCTGCATATGTGTTCCCACAGCCCTCTCTTTTTTTCCATACACGAATACAATTCTCTGAAGTGCAGCACGTCACATTTCCTGTCTGGTCTGGGCTGTACGACAATGGCCGCTGGTGTGGGGGCAGAAGATGAAAATCTCCTCTTCCATACACAGGTGGTCACCATACTCTGTGCTCCTCAGCTTTCTTTCCCAGAGCAGCTCAAGGTCTGGCAAGAAGGTTTTGCTGATCAAAAGTTGCCAGAGGTTAACCTCAAGTCTCCAGGCAGTTTCTTTTTGAGGACTCAGTAAACCTGGAGGATGGGACCTCCTTCAGCAACAAAGGGATCTTGTATTTCAGGTAGTGGAAAAAAGGTTTGGGAGGAGGATGAGTTTATAGCCACAAGAAGCCCGGCTCAGAGACTGGACCTCAGAAGACACCAGACCTCAAAAAGAGATAGTGTTGGAGCAAAACAGCAGTTTGAAGACAAGGGCAGAGTCACTTTGCAGGAGGTTGCAGTAGTGGATCCTCATGGCTATTTCTGGGAAAGCATTGCAGTTAATGCAGCACCAAGTACTCGCTTAGCCTGCAGTACAGGAGTGCAATACCTCTTTCTTCATCACACACAGCAAGGGTCAAGAGTCTCAGAGGTGTCATCTGGATGCTCTTGCTAGTCATCTGAAGACTCTAGTCATGGTCAGTCTTTGGGAAGCCAACTAGGGAAACAGAACCAGCCAGCCTCTGCTGAAGAGGAGCAGGGGAAAGGATGGGCTGTACGCTCTCCTGCTGCCTGTGTATGTTGCACCTTGGAGGCTCTACCAGTGGAGCAGTAATGGCATGGATCATTAGGCCACAGCATGCCTTTCCCAGGAATTCTTAAAATTAATGCAGCTTTTTCCAGCAGAGAACTCCTCAGTTTGAAGGTGTTCTGTGAGTAAGTTCTTGATATCACCAGTGTTGTAGCTGCAAAGGAGAACTCACATTAACCATAATTTTTCCTGTTTGTTCTTCAAGCTAGGGAAATCTGCAGATTCCTTAAGACCAGAGATCATTTTGGGAAAACAAGACCACAGAGTAACTGTTTTTATTGGTCAGCTTGTCAAGAAAAAAACTCCACTGATTTAATTATTTTCTTTTTTTTTCTTTTTTTTTTCCTCTTTCAATGTATAAGAACCAGATGAAGTTGGTCATGCACTGTGGTACCTGAAATAGCAGAAGAGGAAAATGTAACAAGTAGTTAGTTCCTATAGAAGATGAGTGGTTGCTGCAGCTGGAAACAAGGATTTATCTGGTCAACCACTCATTGGAAATGGTTTTTTTTTTTTAGATCCATGTCTCTCTGATAGATTCTCATGTAGATTTTCTGCTTTTTAATAAGGACTGATGTCACATGGAAGACTTTCCCAGTGAGGCTGCCAATGGAGAGCCAGAACTCCTCTATTCAGCCACCCTTGCTTAACAGTAGTAAGGGATATACCTCTTTGTCAAGTGCAGCTGGTCTTGATTGAGCTTTCCAAAAGTGTGAAGGGAGGAGAAACAGTCCAGGTAACAGACAACCAAATCCCAGTGTGTGGAGACACAAACTGCCTCAGTATATTTTCATTGGATACACAGTTTACAGTGTACTAAAGCAACAACTGTGTGGCATAAATAAGGAAGGGTTTCCTACAGAGGCATGGTAATGGTATTATGTCCAGATCCCATTTGGCACAGATATATATGCTTGCTGTCAGCACAGTTTTTGGACTTGATTGCCCAAGCTGTTGTGCTCCTGAGAATTTGGCACTTTTTATCTCCTTTACACCAATATTGTTAGGAATTGTGCCATTTGTAACGTGAGAAGCCGAACAAAACCACATAGTCAACAACACATGTGAAGTTTTCTTGTCATTACCTTCCTGTCCCCTTAATGGTGACTGAGACCGGTAAACTCCGCAGTCAGCGTTGTTGTTCAGTGTTAAAGTGGCAGGTAAAAGTGTGGTGATGGAGGTTTGGTTAAAGGTGTTGTTTGGGCCAAATCGGCATTTCAGGGGCAATGTAAGTTTGAAAAATACTCAAGGCTGAGGCATGTGCTTACGCACACTTTTTTTACACACAAGCTTATTTTTTTTCCCCTCATGCTACTTTCACTGGAGAACAGTAGTGCTGCTGAAACTGCTCCTTTTCGGTTGCGTGTCCACTGAGACTCTGTGCAAAATGGCAGAGGTGAGGAGCAGAACAGAGACAGTGAAGAAGAGTGACGTGCCAAAGTATTTTGTGGTGTCAAACTACCCCACGATTTATCAATTCATCATTAAACTGGGCAGATCCCTTTCAGATGGAACCAGAGTGCCAGGCTAACTGGGGTGCCTTGCCTGTGGTTTGCAAACCACCCAGCTCACCAGGGTGAGCTCAATGGAGGGCTCAGTAGATCCATCCCAATGCCCTGTTCACACGGCCCTCTGAAGTGGAGCAGTGGAAAGGACGCAGGAGGTGAAGGGATGAGGGCAGAGATGCCCTGACGGACACCAAAGGTCGCTTCCTGACAGGATACACTATGAAGATCTCTAGATGCTCTGTAAGACATTTCTGGTACTTTCCAAATAATGTTGTTTTAACTATAACCTTTGCATTGAATTTCCTGCCAATTGTGAACGTACGTTTCTCAAAACTATGCCACTGTTCTACATCTGCAGTTATTTTCTCCTTAAATTGTGGTTCTACTCCGAAAAAAGTCTGTAAAAATGGCCTTGCAGGAAACCACTGCTTAGTGTATGTGAGTTCTTTATTAATTTTGTTCACATTACCAATCTAAAAGAGGTTTTGCTTTCTATCAAAATGGCAAACTTGGGCCCATGTGAAAGAGGGGTTTTTTCTCCTGCTCCATCATCCCTAGGGATATTGCTGCTACAGACTAAAATCTGCCCTCAGGTTAACCTCCATCATTGTGTTTAAGTAAAGAGGCATTTAAGCAGTGGAGTTTACGTTCTGGAATCGGGTACCACAATGATGTAACCATGCTGGGCAGCAAGTACTAAGCCTAACAATGTCACAGAAGATATTCCTGCACTTATTCCCTTCCAGCTTCTGCCCTTATGTCCTGATAGACCTGACTGATAAAAGCAGTAGACATCAAATGTACACACAAATACACAAAAAAATATTCAAAAGTAGGAATTCCCTAACCCTTTAGGCTGTACAAGAACATGGACAAAAGTGGTAGGAAGCTGAGGCATTCACAGGCACTTTCATTTGAGGCAAGTCTGGGGCCACAGGTGGGAGGTGATGGAGGAGGTGTTGACTTTCACTCCTTGACAGTGATGGTCACAGGCCCAGAGAAGTGGGGAAACAAGGGTGGGAGGGAAAGCATGCTACTTTCAAGCAGTTTCACTCTTGGCCTGCCTGGCTGTGAAAATGCTGCTATGAACTCATGAGCAGGAGCAGAGGACAGTCACGAGATGCCCCCACCCAGGACCTGAGTCCTGATTCCTCATTATGTTTGGGTTGAACTAGACAGCGTCAGAACTTTGATCTGAGTGGCAGGAGTCCAGCAGCAGAGTCAAACCTTAAGGGACCTCTTAGGAATGGATGTCTTCCTCCCTGATGAATGCTTGTGATGCCACAAGGGCTGCTCAGACCCGGAGTCCCTCCCTAGAGACACTAGAGGAAGACCTGGGCTGTCACCCTGGGCCTGGCATTCTGTGTCTCTCAGTAACCTTAGGCTCAGCAACATGAAGGCCAGTTTCTACACGCTTGTCTGAGCCTGTGGATGTGGTGCATGAGGCACAGCAAGCATTTGAGCCACAGCAGTGTGGCAAGTGATCTCTGTCAGCTTAACTGTGGTGCCTGTGTATGCAGATGGTCTTATCCAGGCACACCTGCGATGGAAAACTCGGTCGTGTGAACTGGAAGGAAGATGGTATACCCATGGGACTATCAACGTATATGTACAGATCTCACATCCTCTCTGCGTCTCAATTTATGCAGCAGAGAAGGGGGCATAAAGGACATCTTCCCATCTTCTTCAAAAACAGATTCACAGACCAGGCAGCACACCCAGGTGTCCACTGCCCAGGTCTGTAGGGCCATTATTGACTTCTAGTATTAAAACATGCCTATGCAATGCCCCAAGTTCTCCTGGCACTGAATGCTGAAGATGCATGGCTGCAGTGCCTACAGAAGTTGCTCACAGACCTGTATTGAAGAGGGAGGGCCTGTGCAAGTTTTATGTTCTACAGGAAGGCAGCACTGGACTGAGAGAACAGCCTTATACCGAAGCAATGTGCAGGCAAGGTGATGAGCTTAATGCTGGCTGATTTGCTATTCGGCATCAGTGACTGCCCTCATCCTTGAGGGAAATCATTACCTTGTTACCTGGGCGGTCTTGGAGAGATAAAGCCCTGTTCTGTTTTTCAGACTGCCAATATGTTACATCTCTCTCTATTTAAAGTTAGAGGGCACAATACTTGACAAGCCTAATATGAAGCAATGATGGCTTCCAGACCTAATAAATTGAGAAGAATTCAGAGATTTATTGTACATTCAAAACTGCTTGGAGACAAGACACAAAACAGTAAGGAGATTCTTGAGAATAATCCCTCAGGTACTTTGATTAGCGAGCCTCGGTCCCAATTTAATCACATTTCCCTTCCTTCTCTAGAGGAAAAAATCTTTACAGCCACCACTCTCCTTCTGTTCGGTTCTCTTCTTGATACTCCATTTTCTTCATCTCTTTGCCTGAGCAGTTTCTAGAAAGGGAGTTAATTAGATTGTTGATTTTGTTTTAAAATATGCTTGATGATGTCATGCTTATCCAATGGCCAACCTCCTGCTCCCCCTTAAGCCCTTATGGGGCTTACTGATTTGTGACTGCAGCAATTATTAACTTTCATGTCATTAAAATGCCTGAACAGAAATTACTTGTTTGAAGGCAGCTTCCTGTCTCCTTACAGATCTCTGCTTAGGAATTGCATTTCTGTTTCTCCCCTGGGCTCAGTCAGGAGAGCCATTTTTTCCCTGCTCTGTCATTTCCCAGGTTCAGCTCTACCCCCAAGTGCCCTCTAGGGTTGCTGCTCCCACCATCGGAGACAGAAGGTGTGATGAGAAAGGCACAGCCAGTGTGCCTGGATGTAAGGAATAGAAGGGAAGGGTGATGTTCAGGTCCATCACCTGCTCCAAGGACTTGAGGGCGCTTCACTCCCCCAGGTGATGTGAAACATGTCAGTCCAAAGGGCTCCTCGACCCTCTTGAGAGTCCACTTCTGACAGGGTTTCAGCCGTGAACTTCCTCCTCTAAGGACTTTTCCTCCTGGAGAGCCTGCTCTGAGGTGAACTGCCTGTAGCACAGAGGCTCTGCAGCTTGATGAGGCTTTTGGATATGGCTGCACACAATTGAAAAGCCCATTTTCTGGCTATAGTTAGGCAAGACTGCTTGCTAGTGGAGGCTACTGACCAGATCTTGATGAACAACACAAGACCACCACTTGGAAAAAACCCAGCATGGACATTACTATTTTCCGCACTATGGTGTCTGAGGAGCCTGTGGGTACTCCTTGAGAGATGCAACACAGAGCCCTGTATGTGTGGGGCCTGCCAGGTTTTTGCCATAGCACAAATCCCAAGCCACATCTCACCACATCTACCCCATTGGTTGTGCCTCTGTTTGGGAAATGGGATGCAGCACCCTCAGAGAAAACGGGACTTGGTTCCTTGAGAGAAAGACACACAGGGTGTCACTTTCCCCCTGTTCTGTTCCTGACTGACATGCCATTCCCTGCTGTTCCAGCACCTCCCACAGAAGAGGCAGGAAAGGGCCCAGAGCAGTGAAGCAGTTCATAATTTCATTCTCCCTCTCCCTGCAACTCCAAAGAGCAGCTATGGCCATCGCAGGGATGGGAAGGCTATTTTAGGCGTGGTGCTGTGCCCCACATCTGGGAGCGGGCGGTGGGCAAGGTCCATGGAGGCACTGCCCTCTGCTTGCACCTGTGCACACAAACACGCACATGCACACGTATACACACTGCTGTGGCCAAGTGGGAATGCACAGAGAGCATCAGGCACTGGGCTCTGCTTGAATGCTTACCCTGGAAACAGGCCAAGGACAACACGTGTCTGCAGGCAGCAGGGTCCTCTCCTTTAGCCACGGTCTACCCAGGTGAGACCTTAATTCCCATAGGAAACATGCACTGTCACTTTTACGTTTCAAGGATGAGGGTGACACTACATTTCCCCGGTGCTGACCTTTCCTGCAACCCAAGAGAAAGCATCCTCCTCTTTCTTCCTATTCTCCCAACCCTCTTTGTAGGCAGCAGGTTCCTTCAGCAGAGATGCTCAGCATTCAGAGGGAAGGAAGGCTGCTGCTGAAAAGGACTGGTCAAGTATTTTTCTCCCTTTGGTCTCGGAAATTATGCTGGCATCCTGGTACACGATCTCTCCCTCCTTCCCCCCTCCCCTGTCTCGGCCCCCGTGATGGCGGAGGGAAGAGCGTGGGCGGTGGAAGGAGCTGTGGTCCCCAGATGTGTGAATTGTTGCCGAGTAGAAATAGCGCACCACGGACAAACAGCAGAGCAGCTCAGCCGAGAGCCATCGCTTTGGGCTTGCGTCACTGACCTTTTCCTCTCGCCCTTCTCAGTCCTCACCTGACCCTCCCCCTGCTTCCCCTGCACTTTGCACTCCGAGAGCTCTTTGCACGGGGCTTCGAAATGGTGAGGAGAGCTGGCACCAGAATGTAAAGGAGGAAGGGGGAAGTGGCAAAAAAAAAAAAAAAAGAAAAAAAAAAAAGGAAAAAAAAAGCAGCCCTGCAGCAAAGAGAAGGCTTAGCATGGATCCTCTCTTCATTTCCTCAGGGCTTAGGTTGCCAACCTGCAGGACAAGAGAGCTGTGGACTGAGCCATGGTCCCTATCCGGTCTAGCTATTGAAATGAAGGCACAGCTGTTCTGACTTCACAGCTGGCAGGTTTGGGGATGAGGGAGAAGAAGCAAGTCTGTTTGAGGATCAGGGGAGTGCTTCAGTCTCTGGTATATGGTGAACATGAATTACAAAAAAACATTTTAAAGCCTTGAGGGACCAAGACTGAAAATGTGGTACAGCTGTAAAAGCCTGCATAAGTATTGTAGAGTCGAACAACGCCACCAGCACACTACACAGAGAGAAGTGGGAGTTGGGGAAAAGCAAGGGCTTGGGAGGTGTTTTGGACTGTATATGGAATGGTAATTCAGTGGGATCTTGGCCCTAAAGATCTGCTGAATTACTGGCTGTGGCTGCAGGTGACAGAGCTTGGTTGCCTGGGATGTGTGATCTAGTGATCTGCCGCACTCCACTACTTCAGGGGAAGAACTGAGGACGCGGAGGGGAGAAAAAAATAAGTCTCTCAAGGGTTGAATTTGAGAATGCCACAAGCCCAGGCAAGCATGTGTGGAGCAAACAGGAGAATGCAGTGACCCTCGGGCACCCCATGGAAGATGCCTTGCCCAAGCGTTGCTGTAGGACATTGTTGGGTCAAACACCTGGAAGGTGGTCAGGACTTCAGAGCAGGGGACCAAAGAGTGAAAATGATGCCTGCAGGATGATGGGCAGTTTGACAGGAGACCTATTGCTCTTCTTCCTCTCTATGGACTTTTTCTTTCTCTGTCTACCCTGAAGCCACAAAGTGGACACACCTGCCCCCTCGGAGGTGCACTGCAGTTCCCACTGTCTGGGCTCCCAGGAAATGGAGGCAGCTCAGCAGCTCTGAGGCTGATGCAGGTCAGCCCTCACTTCTCCATCCTCACCCACACTGGCACAGGTGCACGTATTTTAAAATGAATCAAGAAAGAATCTAGCTTTCTGTCTCCCACTCACCCTGGATTTCCAGCCTCCCCATGCGGATGGGGAGTTCCCTACTCCTTAGCTTCTCCAAGCCAACGACTCTCCATCCTTCTTCCTCCCATTTTAAGTGTTGCAAATTGAGAGTCGGAAAGGTATGAGATTTCGCAATAATTCTCAGGTAATTTGTGAGTTAAGTGACACAAACTCAAGAGGTGGGACAGTGTGTGGATTGAGAAACTGTCAGAAGCTTTTGATTTAAACTTTCTGCCCTGGCACGCACTGTGGTATAACTGCAGGGTGAGAGATCACAGAAAGTTTGTGGGTGAAGGATAATGCATGTCATTAGGTGAGTGAGCTGTGCTCGTACCAAAGAGACCTGGAGCCTCAGCCCCCCTCTGCCCACCTCCTGATAGCATCTTCAGAGCGAGCCAGGCTTGCAAAGGGCAACAGTTTCCGTTGGCAGGAAGGTGAGAGATGTCCATACTGGGCTGGTAGTGTGCATGTGTGGGTGTCACAGCAGTGTGCACTGAGCTGGCCTCTGAAGCCTGGCGTGGATGGGCAAATGCCAGTTTTCTCACTGTGGTCAGAGAAGGGCCATGCCATATGAAGTAGTGGAACAACTGTCATCAGCAGTGCAACTGTGCTCCATCATCTACACAGAAGGGTCCACATCCAGCCCAACAGGAAGCTCCTAGACAGCAATGGGAAAGGGAAAAAAGGAGACCTGAGGCAGGTTGAATCCACCGCTGGCATCTGGCTGCAATGTGCTACATGGAGGGAGGCAGCAGCTCTGCTTGTGGCACCGGGCAATGCTGGCTGGGGTGTTGCATCACCCACCCTCCCCTCTCTCTGCACTCTGTGAGATAAACGAGGCTGAGGTGTGAGTGCAGGAGGTTGTCTGGGTGGTTTGGGAGAGGAGGAGGGACAGCAGGCTGGAGCAGAGGGGAAACCTGCTGTGGTACAGTGTGGCAGCCCCCTGAATGGTGCACTGATGTGGGGAAGGCCTTGTGCCATAGCTGGCAGCTGGGGCGAGGCTCGAAAGGCTGCCAGAGATGCTTCCCATGACTGCCCTTCCTGTGACAAAGAGTCCATAGAGATGTGGAGCCAGGTCCTGCTGTCCTGTGTCCCTGCTTTTCCTGGTGCTTTGGGTCCAGACACTTCCCACTTGGAGTGTTCCCAAAGGTCTCCTTTTATACTCCTTTTCTTGCCCTGCTTCTCTCTTCCCCTTTCCCACAGCTATTGCAGGGCAAGGAGCTATTGCAGGGCCCCCAGCTTCTCCTGAGTTTTTCCTGACATGCACTTTCTTCCCACCATATACTGTCTTTCACCTTCTCTCTTCCATTCCCTCCTTTTATACCTGCAAGGCCACAAACCCGCAGGAACCCCATGGCAGATACCTTGAACAAGCTTGAGATGCAGTTGCAGAGCCCTTTGCAGCAGAGCTTGGACCCCTCTCAGGGCAAAAGCGAGGCACAGCCCCAGGGATAGGGCTGTAGCTGCCCACGCCAGTGTATACTTGCTTTGCCTGGGAGAGAGATCCCCTGAATCACATTCCACAGGGCAGCTCCATTGCATGGAAAAGAACACAGACCTGGGGTGAATGAAGTGAATGGAGGTCTTGTGGCCTTCAGAGCATGGGTGCACTCATTGGCAGGGCAGCAGGGCTGGTCTGACCCAGTCTAGACCTTGTTCCTTCAACCACATTGCAGGGTCCACCTTGCCTGAGCCTCGCCTCGCCTACAATAATCTCCCAGTCAGGAATCCCTGGTGCGATGAATGGCAACAGCTAGAGACCCTACCTGTGTCCATGCGTCTTAGCCTCAGGGGATTTGGCTGAAGAGGCTCAGGACTGAATCACAGAAAACTTTTTTCGAAGGTCTGGCTGTACATTTCCGGTCCCCCATCCCCCCTCAGTCCTCACCTTTCATAAATGTGACAAAGTCACCTACAATCTACCCTTATCTCACCTCAAGGGGCCAGAACATACACGAACACAACCACTGCACTTCCTGAGGACACATTTCTATCTGCTTCCTCAGAAGTAGATAAAAAATGGGAAGAAGGCTTGGCTCTGGCCTGGGGAGTACTGTATTTATTAGGATATATATAGCCCTAGCTCTATGCCTGACACAGCACCAAAGAGGCCTGTAAGAATATGTATGATTATGTTTTCTACCCCTTGCCAAATGAAGTGTCTGGTACACATCAAACCACAGTAGAAGCTATGTGAGGATGAATTAAACTCAAAACAGAAGGTCCTATATGGGCACCTTGTCTTGTTTTCCTGTCTATTCTTCCACCTCCACAGGAGTCCTCTCAGTCCAAGGATAATAAAGAAAACCCCATGCACCTCTCTGACTTGCACTGAGACCTCCAAAAAGGCATCTTCCTCTCTTTAGGATTCTACTCCTTCCATATCTTCCACTCAAGCTTCCAAGTGACCACTTCCCACTCATGTTTTCCCCTTTCCCCCAATTTTATGGGCAATTATCACTTACCTCTGACCTGAACCTTAAGACTTTCTCATCACACACAGGTCTTCCAAATATGCACGTCCAGTTTAACTCTGGAAATCCTACTCACCCCAATGTTAGGAAGCACAAGTGTCCAATCAACGGTTCAATGTCCCTCTTATGTCTGTACTTGCTGGCATTCAGCTATTGGCAGAGAAAGGAGAAACACCAGAGGGAAAACCAAAAACACACATGCTTACTAAGTACTTGATAGAAGGATGTGCTAAAAATTTACAAGACAAAGGGTCTGATCTCCCTTAAGAGAACTCCCCCTTAGCCCACCTTCTTCGATATAATTAAATACTCGAAGACTATTCCTACAACCCATGGTATTGTCCTGGGTTTTTTGTAATTTCCAAAGAATCTTTTGAATTTGCTTGAAGTGTTCCCAGAAAAGAGGAGAGGGTTGTCATAATTAGAACTGTTCAAGCAGTAAATATCTTCACAGTAATGGTTCTTCCCAATGGAAACAGAAAAGAGATTGCCAAGGATTTCCCAGGGAAATTTCAGAGCTGAGTTAGATTTTGTACCTGTCTCCTTTGGGTCAGTGTCTTTTCCATCACACCATTCAGCAATGACCAGCATTAGAAGGCATAGGTTGGGAGAGAAAACCAGATTTAAGTGCAAAACAACCAAGGAAAAAAGTTTAATACCATTGAAAAAATATATATACAAAAGTTTTTGGAGTTTTTTTTGTTTGTAATATAAAGCACCATTAATTCCAGAGTACATCACAACTCAGCCTACTACACCTTCCAGAAAGCACCCAATACTCCTGAAACCTGATTTAGCACCAAGGTAATGCCATCTTATTTAGCACCAAGAAGCCATTTGTGTCCCACTGCCCTCCTCTCTCATATGCATCAGGCACCATCTGGCTGTTCATGGGTAGCACATGAGACCTGTCATCGGCATTCAATCACCAAACAGGAAAGGAGGAAGAAGGAAGCTTGTTTCTGGAGAAATTCAGTGTTAAGAGAGGCTTTCTTCTCTTCAGAGAGGCACAGGGCACTATGCACCCTAAACAGACAGTATCTGGCTTTGCAGCCTGTTGAGGAAGAGAGAAAGGAATTTGGTCCTGAGCATCACTGCCAGCATGCTGCTTCCTCTCTGCTGTCTGAAATCCTCTCTGATTTACAGACCTGACCTGCTAAGGGACGGGAAGAAACTCACAGTCTCATTTAGTTCCCATGAGTCCACCATCAAAGTTTCCCTGTAAAAAACCCAGTCTTGCTTCAGTGAAACTTTGTTTTTATACCCATTGCCTCACTGAGAGTGGTGGGGAAGATCCAGAGCCCCAAGTTCCTGAAACTCATTACAATCTGTATAGCTTCCTTAGCAAAGAAGGGAGGGTAAGTAAACAGGCCAAGAGAGAAAATGTCCTGCAGTTTTCTCAAGTTCATTTTCAATATTTAGCCTGGCTCCCTGTTTGCCATCTCGGGATGAGCATACCAGACCTAGTCCTGTAAAAAGATGCACATCTCCTTATGGGAGAACTCTGGTAGTCCCAGGCGGTACAGGCAGAGACCACGGCTGATCAAGGGACTGTAGAAGCTGGGTAGGCAAGTCAGAAGATTTCATTATCAGTAGTGGGCAGAAGAGAAATACAGTTTCTCCTGCTTGTCCTGCCCTGAGGCTCAAAACAGAGGCAACTTCTGGTAGTGCTGTTTATGGGAGCATCACAACATGTGGAAGTGGGTTTCCTAAAGTGCTGAGCCAGCCTCACCTGCTCCCCCCAGGACATACCCTCTAGAGGGATGCAAGTGAGAACAGTGTGAGACCAGTATAAACAGTACTAGAAAACCCCACCACTGGCATTCCTTTCTCACTGCGACATCTCCAACCTGACAAGAGTGAGGGTTTGTTTTAGTCACATGCTTTTCTCAGTTGCTCTGATGAGATTGCCAGAAAAGGGCACAGAGAATAAGGCAGGGAAACTTTTAACTCTCGAGTGAGGTGCTGTAGTCTCACCTCTATCTCTTTTCCACCACAGAGGCAAAGAGGTGGCAGCCTGCCCAGGTTTGGAACTGATTTGACTGCAATTGCCCCTACAGTCCTGAGCTCAGGTCCTGAAACTGCAGTCCTTCAATACCAGTGTGGGAGAACCACCTTCAGGAGGACAATGAAATGGCACCTCTGCCAAAGAAGAGCAGATTCACGTTCACTGGTTGGACTAGCTTTCCACAGCTGGGGACTTAAAAATGAGTAGCACCTCAGGGGAGGTGTGGGAGGAAGGTTTTCCAGGGTTGTCTCTCTCTCTCTCTCTCTCTCTTTCTGTTCTTGTGATCCACAGTGGTAACAGAATCATGGCTCTATTGATTCAACATCTGACGCCCATGAAGGGTCTGGCCAAGTGCCTGGCACTTTATCTTTTTGAAGAGCTAGAGCTGACACAGAGGAGGACAATCTCACCAGGCTTAGATTTGACAGCCAACCTGGACTCTGTGACACAGAAGTGTAATTAAGGAAAGCCAGGACACACTTCAGAAGGACAACAGTTCCCTTTTTGGAATCACAATATCCTCTCTTACTGCTCCTACGTCTTTCTTATGCTACAGGAGACCATGAGACTCCAGTCCACTCTCCAGACTACAGGTGTCAGAGGTGATAGTAAGACCATGTTTCAGGCTGCAAAACTGGTATGTCTAGTTGGGACACAGAGGAGCCAGGATGCACATGGGCGGTTGAGACTTTCTAGGCCTTTCTACAGGAGTCATTTGTGAATGAAGCTCCAAGGAGGGACACTCCAGGAGCAGCATTTTAGCTTTCCTCTTGCTCTACAACCCCAAATTCAAGAGGCAGGCTTGCTGGCAGATTGAGAAGAAGCCAATAACCCAAGATGAGGTCAGGATGTGAGGGGGCAAGAGATGGTAATGTCATGATGTAAACGGACAGACACAGGTCTGGCTAGAAGAGAGCATGGGGTGGGAGCCGGTGTGGCAAGTTTCACACTCAGTGCCTGAGACTTGACGGGCCAATTTCCAAGTGATTTGCAGTGTTTGTGGGCAGTAAAAAGAGAGAGAAAAGGAGAGAGAGAGGAAGAAGAAAAAGACCAAAGAGCTTCAAGGAAGAGGAGAGACAGTTATTCAAGGCTAGGCTTGACCAAGTACCCACTAAAGGTGATGTACACATCAACATCATCACTGTAAATAGCATTCTCCCGCTCCCGCTTGTAGAGCCTCACCCAGATCTCATCATTTTCCTGAAGCTCAAGCATGAGGCTCTGGCTCTGCATGATGCTGCGGTCGCTGGGCTGGGCGTAGAGGATGGCCACCTCCTCCTCGTTCCTCATCAGGTGCACGTAGGTCTCCTTGAAGTTCCAGGTGTGGACATTGAGGCTGAAATAGTAAAGTCCACCTACTGAGCAGTAGAATTTGCCATTGAACATGTCGAAGTGGCTGTAGAGGTTGACGAAGACAGTGTCGAAGATCAGGACCTGGAAGCCTTCACTGCTGTGCAGAGCTTTCTTGCGACCGACGGAGAATGCAGCATATTGATGCTTGCAGGGGTCTCCTGCTGTGCCCATCTGTCCTTTACTGCCTTTCTGGCCCTGGGCACCCCGCTCACCTCGTGGTCCTTCTTTACCCCACTTCCCTGGCATTCCAGGCTCTCCCCGGTCTCCTTTCTCTCCTACAAGAGGAAGCAGAGGACACAACTCCTGTGTGATACCAGAAGGAGATGTGGGAATGGCACTGAGAAAGCCTAATGTGGAGGCAGAGAATTGCCCAAAAATGAGGCAATGCCAGAAGAAGGAACATTCCTGAGGGTCACAGTATCATTGCTCTTCATGGGAAAGGAGCTAACAAGTTATCTGGAGTCTCTTCTCTTACGAGACTCCTGCTCACCAAGTGATATGGCCCTGCTGGAGGAACTGGTTCCTGTTCCTAGGAGACTTCAGCCTGAGAGGGAGTCCAGCAATGCAAAGTACCACTGGGACTCTTCACCTCTTCTTCCTCCCTCACACTTCTTTACCTCCATCACAGATTCTGCCCTCAAACCCCCCTCTCTTATGACCCAGTTATCCCTGTGGGATGCACACTGTCCCTGGTGTAGACTGGAGAAGGGAAAGAAATGCTAACCCCTGTGGGGGAATATGACAAGAGAGGGACAATGAGGTGGGTTAGAGGAAAAAGATCCAAGTTGGACTAGGCGGATGCAGCAGTGCAAGTTAGAGGGCTGGTATTTGACAGTACTAGCATGCTTTGGGCATTCTATATAACTAATACTGCCGCTTTATCATGGGGTGTGTGCACTGCCTGTCACACACTTGGGCAGGCATTACTACAGAGAAAGACCAGCACCCGAACGTGCTTGGTATGTGGAGAGAAGAGATAGGGGTCAGAGCAGCCTCCAGCACAAGTGACAGCATCCCGAATTTGTGTCTTGTTCTTTCCCTTCTCTCCATCCCCTGCATGGTATTGCCGGTCCCCCAACCCAACCCTACCCTTCGTCAACCCACTCCAGTCTAGGCCTCTATCTGCCCTGCACACCCTTCTGAGTTTTGTTGGATTGCAGCTATTTCCAGGCTGGGCAGGGAAGGGGAAGCACCTGCCCAGCTAACCCAGAGGAACCACAGTGTTGTAAGGAGGAGCAGCATCCAGCTGGGAACTGGCTTTTGCCCGCAGCAAAGCCTAAAAGGGGAGCCCTGAAGGGAGGGGCTGATCTAAAATAGAGAGCATTTTCCCGTTAGCCAAGCCAGCCACAGCAGGGTGGAATGAGCTGGGGGTCACTGCCAGTTTAGCCTGGATGTGCTTGCAAATACCTGCTGCTTCCCTTTGCCCTCCTCCTGCTCCAAAACGCATTGTGACCCATGGATCTGAAGAAGGTTTCCCTACAACCTTCCAGGGTGCCAGTGCCTACCCTCCAAACATGCTTATTTTGCAGTTGAATAAGGACTGCTCCTTTCCTCAGGCACGACAGGACTCTGGAAGCCTGAGGTAAGGAAGGTGTCCTCCCAGCTTGGCAAGGGGCTGTCATTGCCACTGCTGCGTCAGCAGGGAGGAAGAGCAGGTAGCAGGCAGCATCCTGAGACACAGAGGCCACAGCTGGGATATGCAATGACTTCCCCACCCTCCAGGCTACTCCTTATCACAGCACAAAACATCTAAACCCTGGGCACAGTGTGTGCGGGCACATCTCCTCAAGGATGGCATCTGGCGGTCTCTCAGCATAACCAGCATGCCAGCAATCCAGCTGTCACCTCCACGGCAGTGCCATCAGTTCCTGAGCAGACCTTGGTATCCTGGGGCCAAACTGGGCACTTACCCTTCAGTATGGTGATGTTGATATAGGGACGGACCTCCGGTATTGGGTAGGGAACGTGGTGGTGGCTGGGAGGGAGCGGTTGGGTATCTGTGGAAGAGTCCAGTGGGTCACAACAGCGTTTGCAAGCACCAGGAGCTGGTTCTTTGAGGTTCGGTTCATCAGTGGGTGCACCAAACACAACAAGAGGGATAAGAAGGAAGGTCAGGGATGTGCGCAGGTAAATTATGTCCATGGTGACCTGGGAAGATATGAGGAAGTGCCAGAGTGAGGTATAAGAAGGGGAGGACACAAGGAATGGAGCAGAGGTCACCACAAAACATCTTTCTGTGGCTGAAGCTAGGGGTGGGATGAAATGGCATTGTCCTGTGGAAGGAGTTTACACACTTATAGTCCCTGGATGTTCAAGGTTCCAATCTGAGTAGAAACCACATGGCAAGAGGATGCCCCCTGCCCTTCTGTGCAGGTACTGATCCTGGAAGAAGACTTGATGCTGACTAGGCAAACCATTGGAGTTACTAGAAGATTCAGTTCCCAGGCTGGGATAGAGGAGGGAGACACAGAATCATGGAATCATTAAGGTTGAAAAAGACCTCTAAGATCATTGAGTCGAACCTCAACAGTCCTGTAGCAAAAGCATGCTTGGGTAGACTGCTGAATCTGCAGGAAGGGCCATAAAAAATTCTCCAGCCCTTCAGTCACTGCATATCAACTATTTACGGGAATCTAACCCAACAACCCCATGTCCCTGATGGAGTCTGACCCACCTCTTCCAGGAGAGAGGCCTCTTCTCCTGTGAGCTGGGAACTAAACTTCAACCTCCTCCTTTCCCTGCCCAGTCTTCCCCCTCCCTGTGTCTCAGCCCTCTCCCACCAATGCCCAGTGGGTTCTCAGGCAAACCCTGGCACCTTCCAAGGGGTCAGCCGGCTTCCCGAGTGCAGCCTTGGTGGGCAGACCAGAGGGGAGCTGCTTCGCTTCCGAGGGTGAAAGGCGTGAAGCTGGGCGCAGGCAGCTTGCAGAGAAGCATGCTTACGAAAGACAGACACGCCAACAAGCTGAGAAAGCCCCTGCCCCAGCCTGTGCCCCCCATCCCGCTGCCTGCCCCCCGGCGCAGCGCGGCAGCTCACCCCAGGGGCTGAGGGCTCCCCTCTCTGCTTCCCAGCCCCTGCTTGCCGGCTCCCCTCCGCCTGCGGGGCCGGCCCCCGGGCCCATGGCTTTAAGGAAGCCGGCTCTTGGCACAGGCACTGCTCAGCGCTGGCTGGGCGCGCATTCATTCCGGGCTTGGACAGGCTCCCTCCCCTCTCCTCTCCCTCCTTCTCCCTCCCTGGCTTTGGGCGCTCTCCATCGAAAACCGGCTTGGGTTTCGACGCCTTTTAACTCTTTCCTGGGTAGTGCCTTTTCCTTGCACATGTTGTTGTTGTTTCGTTTGGGTTTTTTTTTCTCTGCCTTTTTGCTTCCCTGCATAGCCCTGCGCACCCTGTGCAAAGGGTGGGCAGGCAGCAGGGCAGTGTCTCACTCTCGGCATCTCAGGATGGGCAAGATGAGGTGCATCTGTGCAAGAGGCAGACTTTCCTTCAGGCAGGATGCTATGGGACGCTGCCCTCACTCTTGTGCACTAGTCTCTTGTCCCACACATTAGTCCTTCATTTGGCTGGCCATGCTCTCTCCCCAGCCGTGCCTGTGCCACTCATAGGCCCCAAACTTCATCTTTCATTCTCTCCTGCATTTTTTATTTTTTTTTGCACATCACTGTGTCCTCTTGCCCCAGGCACGACATTTCTAGCAGGCGCATCTGCCAGCTGGGAGAGCCATCAGTATTTTCCCTCTCTGGACAACCCCTGTGCTTGGGCAGAGCCCCAAGCCTTGCACTCCAGCACGTGTCATTCCCTGGTCATGTCTCCTGTTCAGGTCCCGGGCTGAGCATTTTGGATGGGAGGGGTGTGCCTGGCCTAAAGCACAGCCTGGCTGCTGGGAGCTGCCTGCCAGCAAAACTAGGGATCTGGAAGCAAATCCCGGCTCTGACCTTTGCCCCCAGCCTGGCGCCAAGCTGACAAACTTGTGTTATTGGGGTAAGCATGATGTGGGTGCCCCAGAACATGGGAATGAAGGGCATTCTGGAGAGGACAAGAGTACAGCATGGGACAGACAGGAGACTTTTCTCACGCTGCAGAATCTGTTGGGAAGAGAATTTGAGGATTATACCCTACAGCAAAACTGATTCGTGAATTTACACCCTGTGTGTGCGTGCATGTGTTTGTGTGTGCACGCACTTATGTATCTTCGGGAGGCAGAAGGAAGGATGGACAAGAACTCCTTTCTGCAGGGGCCAGAAGTGCCAAGTCATCATTGTGCCTCCTGCAATTTCCAAGAGAAGCTGGAGAAGGCTCCAAGGTTTCTGAGGGGGAAAGGGTTTTGTGAGTGTCTACGTGTGCTTGGACTGTTTTTTTCGTGTTTCTTTTCTCCCATTTGTTTGGTTTGGGAATGGGAGGCCCCGCTTCTCAGAGAGTGGCTGGCGTTTGGCAGGACCCCAACACCACTGGAGAAGCAAGCGGAAAACTCTGGGAAAATATGTGCTGTGAGCTACGGGGGGAAGGGAGGAAGGGGGGCTGGGAGGCCTGGAGATATTCTCAGGCTGCCTTGTCAGCCTAGAGCTCAATGAACATGAAGTGAACATGCCTCCCAGGATCAAGAAATTCACTCCAGGACTGACATGCAATGAAACCCACTGCAAGTTGCCCACATTTGCCTGTGCCTCAGTTTCCCCTGTTGGGAAATGGAGGTCAGTACTTATTGCTAATGGAGCTTCGCCAGCTGACAGAAGTGGTTTTTTGTGATCAGTTGTGTAGTCTTCTCCTGGCTGCTGCTGCTGGGGATTTTGGCAGCTGGCAATACTATTAAAGGCAAATATATTTTCTGGGGTGCATGAAAACTCAGAGACTGACACTGAATACAAAGTGCCTCTCTGTCCCAGAAAAGCTACTACAGTTCCTCACTCTCTCAGGTTTTCCTGCCTGGTTTATTTCCAAACATAACATTACCCACTTTTGCAGTTCTTGGCCCCATGCCTGGCCTCCTTCACCTTTCCAAGGGGAAGAACAGGTAGCAGGGATGCCACTGTCCTCATTTCCATCCCACATTTTCATCTGCATTCCTGAGTTGCTCCCAGCCAAGCAGATGTTCTTCATGGGGGACCTCATCAGCTGGGGCCTTTGCCTGTGTCTCAACTGACTGCAAGAACAGTTCACAGTGCGTAGCAAGTAGGACTTTGTATTTAATGTCTCATCTGGGCTGAGTGGGGACTCGCTGAGAGCCAGCAAACAATCACTTGCCCTGGTGGCATTGCCCAGCTGGGCAGAAGTTTATGCCAGTAAAGGCATTTGCCGGGGTAATATTGCCTTGCTCCCTAAAGGGAACTGTCTGTACCAGCAATATTTTGCCAGGGCAGCCACATTTGCAGGAAGTTTTAAGAATTGTATCCAGTAAACCTGTGCCAGCCATGCTTTTAAGTGTAACCCAAGTCTGAAGGGACACTGTGTGCCCAACAATCTTCCTTCTCCCTCATCACACACTCTGCCCTGGAGGCAGCCCAGAGAAGCATTGTCCAGATTGTACTGCAATGATCCCTGCTCAAAAGCAGCTGCTTCCTCCTCCTTCTACATTTCCTCCTTTGTCCTGTAACCCCCACAACACGAGCAAAGCAGGAGGACAAAACCTGACTCTGTTCCAGTAGATGCATCCATCTTTCTAACCCTCTCTACCACAGGTGTAGAAGGAAGGCAGATGATGTTTTCTCCCCTTCCTAGCCTCTGTGTACGTGGTACGTGTGGATCATCTGCCCTGTTGCACACACTCACATACACCCATCAACACCCACACACTCGCCCTTCATGACTCCTCTCTCACCAAAACCTCCAGAGCAAAGGTATCATTCCCACCAAGAGGCAGAGAAACAGCTCCTTCTCTTCCCCTTCCTGGCTGCTTCTCCTCCACCACAGCCATCTTTCCTTTCCCTATTCCCCACTCCTCTGCCCCCACTCTCCAAGAGCATTGCAAACCAGGAGGGGAAGCAAGGGACCTCTTACCTACACTGCCCTGCGCAGGGGTCCCGCGTTGAGTTATCTGTATCCTCAGCTGCTCCTGGTTAGCAGCACGGGAGGGAGGGCCGGCAGGGCCCAGCTGACTCCAGCCAGATGCTCGCCAAGTGCTCTTATGTAATTACTGTCTTTTCCATCCTGCCTCCAAGGCCTTTGTGAGTGCCTCCCCTCCTGCTCTGGCCCGTGTCAGGCTTGGCTCTCCCTCCCTTCCTCCCGCCCTTCTTCCACCCACGCTGCACAGCATCACAATTTGCTCAGCTCAACAGCTGATCCCTTCTGGAAGCAAAGTTCAGGCTTTTGGCTACTGCCGTCGCTACCCTTGGAAAGAGCTCACGTGCGTTTCATGAGCAGCATGGCTCTGTGCTCACCTCCTCTCCATCACAGCCTGACTGCTGCTGGCTACCTCTGCCTCGTCATTCCATAGTGCCTGCAAACACGGGGAGGGGGACACCTGAGACACAGAAAGGGTGGTAATGTGTTTTTATGCTTCGGTACTTTGTGGTGCCCTCAGGCTGTCCTGTAACAGCAGCTGTCATTCTGCCATACCAGAATCACTGGTCACCTCTGGCTGGGCAGCAGAGGAGGGTGGGAAGAATAGATGACCTTTAAAGGTCCCTTCTACCCCAAAATATTCTGTAATTCTATGATTAGACAAATGTTTTCCAGCGGGTGGACTACATGGTTGTGCACAAGGCTTGTGTAACAGCCAGCCCTTGTTACTCAAGAGCACCAATATGGTACAAAATTACTGGCTAAGAAAACTTTCTACGTCTCCGAGGATGGGCAGGTCTATTGGATGTCAGCTGCGTGGTTACATTTCTCTTGAGACTTCTGCCCATGTGGGGCCTGGATCAAGAAGGAATGACACGTTCCCTGGCTTTATGCAGGCTTGTGCTGAGTATGAGGGCACTTCTGCCAGCAGGGATTTCTGCTGTGTGCTGCTTGGCAGCCTGGACTGTCTCACACAGAGATCAAGGCCTGGCAAAGACTCTGCTGGGTTTTTTTTTGTTTCGTTTTTTTTTTTTTTTCCTGTGCATTGCTGAAATGCCACGTGGCTGAGGAGCAGCTGGAAGAGCCGTTCACCTGAACTCATCACTTGAGCAAAGCTATTGCTAGACCTGGCAGTCTCTGCTAACGAGCATGAAGGAGTGAGCTTGTCTCCCACTTCCCAGTGCCCCCATAGCCAGTCCAAGACACCGTGCATCAGACACTCACAGGTGAGCAGTGTACCAGACACTGGCTGACAAGCTGCATCAGTTAGAGATGCTTCACAGATAAGGGTGCATCACCCAAGGTGCCCCTTTCCCCATCAGTAGGTTTTCCAGCTTGAGTGTCCCATCTCTTACCCCTGTCTTGTGACCCTGCCTCTGAGACCACTGAGACAAGAAACCATGCTGGTATCCACTCCAAATTCTGGCATACGACTACAAGGACTAACCCTACTGCAGCCAGAAAGAGTTTGCTGCCTACTGAGTTTCTAGACCGAGCAGCTCAGCCAGGTAGAAGATACCAGGTGACATTGCAGCCTGTTTGAACCAATTCTTAAAAATAACTTTCAGCCAAGCTTCCTGCCTTCCACTTCTCTGCATCTGAATGCCTCCTCCTCCCATCCACTCCTGTGTAGGCCAAGAAATTTTCACTCTGGTGCGGTCCTCTCATACACACTCTCAGTCCTGCCCTGATCAATTATTGACAGTAAAACACTACTGCGGGCATATCAACTCTCCTAAGAAGTGCTGAGAAAGGCAAACAGTGATAAGGGCAAGTAAACTTTCTTCAGTGGTACCCAGGAGCTCTCACCAAAGAAACAAACACTTTGTGGTGGGATGTTGGGGTAATAGAGTTGGGCAGAGGGGCATAGGTGGACAGGTGGATAGAGAAAGAAGCTGGTGCTTAAGAGCTCACAGAAACTCTTGGATCTGACAGGTACTTTCCACTAAGGGAACCACACTGACACCATAGAATCACAGGATGATTTGGGTTGGAAGGGACCTTTAAGATCATCTAATTCCAGCCCCCCTGTCATGGGCAGGGACACCTTCCACTAGACCAGGTTGCTCAAAGGTCCATTCAGCCTGGCCTTGAACACTGCCAGGGATGGGGCACCCACAGCTTCTCTGGGCAACCTGTGCCAGGGCCTCACCACCCCCACAGTGAAGAATTTCTTCCTAATATCTAATCTAAACCTCCCCTCTTTCACTTTAAACCCATTCCCCCTTGTCCTCTCACTACATGCCCTTGTAAGAAGTCCCTCTCCAACTCTCCTGTAGGCTCTCTAGGTACTGGAAGGGGCTATAAAGTCTTCCCAGAGCCTTTTCTTCTCTTAGCCTGTTTTCATAGGAGAGGTCGTTGCTCTCTTCTGGACCCTCTCTAACATGTCGACATCTTTATTATGTTGGAGGCAGAGCCAGACGCAGCACTACAGATGGAATTCTCACCAGAGACGAGTGGAGGGGCAGGATGACCTCCCTCGACCCGCTGGCCACCTTTCTTTCGACGCAGCCCAGGATACGGGCGGCTCTCAGGGCTGCCAGCGCTCCCTCTGGATGTCTGACAGCGCAGGGGGTGGGCACGGAGAGGCGTGGTAGCGCTGTCCTCAGCCTGGTCCGAACAGCAGCTACCAGGGCAGGAGTCCTGCGGAGTTCTCCGGCTCCCGGGACCGTCACNAATCACAGGATGATTTGGGTTGGAAGGGACCTTTAAGATCATCTAATTCCAGCCACCCTGTCATGGGCAGGGACACCTTCCACTAGACCAGGTTGCTCAAAGGTCCATTCAGCCTGGCCTTGAACACTGCCAGGGATGGGGCACCCACAGCTTCTCTGGGCAACCTGTGCCAGGGCCTCACCACCCCCACAGTGAAGAATTTCTTCCTAATATCTAATCTAAACCTCCCCTCTTTCACTTTAAACCCATTCCCCCTTGTCCTCTCACTACATGCCCTTGTAAGAAGTCCCTCTCCAACTCTCCTGTAGGCTCTCTAGGTACTGGAAGGGGCTATAAAGTCTTCCCAGAGCCTTTTCTTCTCTTAGCCTGTTTTCATAGGAGAGGTCGTTGCTCTCTTCTGGACCCTCTCTAACATGTCGACATCTTTATTATGTTGGAGGCAGAGCCAGACGCAGCACTACAGATGGAATTCTCACCAGAGACGAGTGGAGGGGCAGGATGACCTCCCTTGACCCGCTGGCCACCTTTCTTTCGACGCAGCCCAGGATACGGGCGGCTCTCAGGGCTGCCAGCGCTCCCTCTGGATGTCTGACAGCGCAGGGGGTGGGCACGGAGAGGCGTGGTAGCGCTGTCCTCAGCCTGGTCCGAACAGCAGCTACCAGGGCAGGAGTCCTGCGGAGTTCTCCGGCTCCCGGGACCGTCACACCCCTCCGGGCGGCAGCCGGGCGGCGACCGATCCCCCTCTGCAGGATGCGCCGCGCAGCGCCCGCGTCCCGNCGTGTCCCGCTCGGCTCCGTGTCCCGCCCAGCTCCGTGTCCCGCTCGGCTCAGTGTCCCGCCCGCTTCCCTGGCGCGCCCCTGGGTGTCCCGTGTGCCCGAGGGCGCTCAGGACCGGGGTGGGGTTCTCGCCCTCCTTCCCGCCGCATCTTGGCGGCCG
>VWZG01007161.1:246448-395403 GCA_013396735.1 Grallaria varia
TTGGCGGCCGCTCCTGTTCCCGAGCACGGCGGGGAGGCGCGGCGGGGCACAGCCCGCCCGGGCTCAGTTTGCCAGCCAGGGCATCCGTATTGCCGTGCCCCGCGGCCCTGTTTGTCATGCAGGGAAGGCAGGCTGGCGTGCTGCAGCCCAGGCGCGTGGCTTTGGCCGGCTGCATTGACGTACTGCCTGTGCGTGTGTGTGTGTTTGTGCGTGACGCGGCGAGTGTGAGATCTGCGTGAGCCGGCTGCGTTGTGCGTGGAGTTTGCATATTTTACGCTTGAGAAGGCAAAGAACAGCAATTTTTCATGAGCAAATATTTGCATATTTTCCACTCGTTCGAGCAGATAAATCATTCCAATTCTCTGTTGGATCCTCAGGAGAGCCAGGAGCATCTTCTTTTCCAAGATGTTTCCCTTTCTTGTATCTCCCCATCTCCACAGGCTACCTACCCTATTTCAACAATGGATGAACGGCTTCCTGCCCCCTCCACAGACACCCTTGTTCCATATCCATGCACAGCAGCTGTAGCAGAATGTGACTCCAGACAGTTTTGTTGTTCCCTGATCTGAGCTGCTGTGATTCCCCGCTGACGACAAATACAGCGGCTCCCTAACAACAGCTTCAAATTACATTAAGTGTGGGTTGTGTTGGCAACAGCCTAGAATGCACCATCACTTCTCCACACTGAAGCCCCTTAGCCATCGCTTTTCACTGTCCTTCCAGTTTTTCTCCTGAAGATCCACTGCAGAGCAGAAGGGACACACTAAGTGGATCCAAAGCGGCCCCAGACACCCATTGTGTGGTTGGGTTTGCATGTATGGTGGGTGGGTATGTGGATAGGGAAGGTCATTTGGAAAGTCCAGCTGTCATCTCCCAGTTTGAGCCCATGCCTGGGCTGTCTGCATTGAGGTGTATGCGCTGCATTCTTGGTGTTTATGCTTTGGCCAAGAGGAACATGCATGTCTGGATATGTGTGCGCCTGTGTGGGTGGCCACATATGGTCTCATACATATATATACATATATATAGACATATGTACTTGAATCAGCACACCCACACACACGAATATGTATATATATTTTTACACATTCATGCAGTTGCAGGTACCCACACACACACGCATGCAATCATGTAAACACTCACTTGTATGGATGCATGCACAACACGTAGGAATGCCTCTCTATATCTGCTCTTGCGCGCTCTGACGTGTGCATACAAACGCTCTGAGCAGCTGACAGAACGGATTCCCTGTCTCTAACACCCCATTTATGATCACACATTTGCTGGGAAGAGGCATTGCACAATGCTGCTGAAATCATTGCGGCCCTTTCTAGTCTTGCGGCTCTGATCGCTACGTGATGAGAATAAAACCTTTTGTGCAGCACAGGGCTTGATGGAGCCCTTATCTCTGTGTCTTTGCACCCAGAACGGAAAAATCCATTTCCATATCTGACTGGAAGAAGTCCCCCTGAACATGTCCAGAATTGCACTTAGCCACTGCGCACGGTCCCCATGGGCTCCGGGGTGCCTGGAGTCAACTGCGCCATCGTTAAGGAGAAAGAGAGGGATCACAGGGGCAGTCAGATTAATGCTATTACCACAGAAGAAGCTTGGGATTCACCAACAGGGAGACAGTACTGAGGAGAGAGCAGGAGTCAGAAGGCAGCAGGGTACTGCCCATCATTCCAAATGCCTGTTTCTATGAAAAACAGCATTTAAATCAGTGTTGATAGTTTACAGAATTTTGTAGCGTTTGTTTTCTTCTCATGAATTTTGGACAAAAAAATACCTCTTTTTTTCCCATCCCCCAATCTTATTTACTGCTCTTTTTTTTCCCCAGTTTGTCACTGCAAAATAGGATGCAGCATAGGGGGGCCAAGGAAACACAAGACAGAAAAATACGATGCTTGTATCTTTTCTTTTAAACCCATAATTAACCTTCTTTAGACTTCAGGGTTTTTTTGCAGGTCTCCCTGGAACACATTTTGTTTTCCCCAGCAGTCTCCCCTGCAGAGCTGCCTTGGTGTGGGCTCAGATTCCGTGCATCAAAATGATGTCTCCTTGGCACAATTGCTTGGTGCTGGCATTGCAGTGCTTGAGCTCTCAGGGATGTTGGTATTTTAGGAAGCCAGTCAGTCCATGGAGTTTCTTGAATAGTGATTTGCAGCAGATGGAGCTGCAAAGGCGTGTGAAGTGAAGCCTCAGCTCAATTTGGTGGTGAAGGAGACCACCTCTGTTAAGTGTGATGGCAGCTGGGGAACTCCCCCATCTCCCCACAGCAGCTGGACAGTCAGTCCATAGACAAGGGAACCCATCCTAAAGCTGCCCCCCACCCACTTGAGCTGCCTCCTACAAGGTCCTCGGTCACTGTCACATGCCTTCTTCAATGCTTGGTCGTCAATCATGAACAGTGCTACAAGCTCCCCAGATAATACCATTTCTCTTCTGTCTTACAGGGATTGCTGTGCTAGTAAAGTCCAGCATTCACTTTGGTCTGCTCCTCATTGCAAGAGGAGCAGCACAGACCCCTGTTTAAAGTTCTGTGTTGTCCATCTATCTGACCACTTGGTAGTCAGACCTTTTAATCTTCCTACTGCTTGTTGCCCCGTATAGAGGGAGAAGCTTTGGCAGTCCAAGCTCAATCTGCTAGGGTTGCTTCATTCTGCTTCATCCAGTGGATGTTGCGGGAGCTCCCCAAGAAAATAAAATAGAGGCTTTTTTTAGTCCAACAGATTGTATCCCACGCCCATGAATAGTTTGGCTGATTTTCTCACTGGGGCCCACAGTGTGGGAAGCTGGTGCATGGAGGGAAGGAGGAGAAGATGTACAGAGGCAGCAGAGGATAGAAACTGGCTACCAAGCACTTACTTTTCCCTGTGAGTTGAGCTCACAGTGCTGGGTGACTGTCCATGCTCAGGGGAGCAAGTGTATTTTGCAAGAGGAGCTAAGCAATTCTGTGTGGTATCACTGATAGCTCAGCTACTGAGTTTGAGCCTGCAGGCATGGACAGCTTGGCATCCCAGGCTTAAAGAGGAAACACGGTGATGTAGGATTCCTAGGGACAATCTTTCTCAGGGAGATGATGGCAGTACCAGTGACTGAGAGCACAGCTGAATGTCTTTTGTTTGGTTTTGTTTGCAGACCCTTTGCTCCCTTCCTCAGCTCTCTAACCTAGCTAGGAGATGTCTCTTCACCTGATGCCCTGTGACAGTCCCCTGGTGCCTGCCAGGCCTTCGCTTCTTCTCCCACTGCCTTTGTGTGACATTGACTCTTGTTTCCTCATAAAGTGGTTCTGTTGCCACCATCCTCAGTTGCTGCAGCTTGTTCTGCTGCCCAGCCCAGGGCTCCTGTCCCAGCACACCGGACTCACTTTTCAAAATTATTTGTGGAGTAAAGTGACCAAATATAACCAAGGGCTCTGGTAGGAGGATCATTTTTGTGGCTGTAACTTAGCAATAGTATTCATAGAGAAGTCAAAGGTGCGGGGACAGACATTTCAGCAGAGCCTGAAGGAATGAAGCCAAAGCAAAGAAGGAGATCTCCATCCCACCCACCCGTGTACACTGCTGCTGTTCTAGCCTGCATGCTCACATGGGCTCACCCACAACTCCCCTCCAACAGCCAATGCACAGGAGCAACCACTTGTCCAACACTCACAGCAGCACATGTTCTCTCACACTCTTACCCACACATTCACATGTGGACACACATTTCTATAAATACTTGCATGCCTGCAAAACTTTACCTACACTTAAACATTCCACCACTGCAATAACACACTCCCTTATCTGTGTTTGTATACATTTTTATACATGCATGCCCCCTTATGTACTCCTGTACACATTTACATACGCCCCACAAATTAGCATCAGTGCCCAACCCACATGCATCTCCCACCAGCCCTGACTCCTCTGTCTCCCATCCTCTGCAGCCATTCTCATACATGTACAGTCCAGAGAACAAATTTTTGCATACAACCACCCTTGTGCACATGCAGACACATCATTTCTTCACCATCGTCAGCCAAATAATCTAACATTTCCCATAAGACAAATCAGTTTCTGGTATTGCCCAGATTCTCTGCAGCCATAGCTCGTACACACTGGAGATCTCCCAACCTCCCTCTGCTTCCTGCCCCCTGTCCTGTACTGATAGATGTCTTGTTCTCCTGTATCAGCCAAACATTACTCCATACAGAGATCAACTCAACCCAAATACATTGTGTATTCTCAGGAGAGTCAAACCTATAGCGCCCCCCTCTCCCCTAAACACATAGAATGGTTCTGCCCAGTTGTTGGCCTTTTAAGTCCAAAAGCGTTTTGTTTATTTACAATAAGGCTTAGGGAGAGGAAGAGGGAAAGGGCATTTCAGCTTGTAAGAAACACTGCCTCCAATTCATGTCTCATAGTCTTTTTCTCTGCCTTTATTACACCTCCCACCAGGGTCCAGAGGCACCAGGAAAACTCTGAAGAAAGTGAGGTGCAGGAAAGTAATGTTCTGGTTTTTTTCTCCCAGGTAAGTCTCATCAGCCTTTCCAGAGTCCATAAGAGCCTTGAAAGAAAGAGGAGGTTTTGAGCAGTCAGTGGTCGCCAGCCACGACCAGCACGGGCAGGAAATCTTTCCCCAAGACTTTTTGAAAAGCTAGAAAGGGGCCAGTCATGCATGCAACTGGTTGGTATATCTTTGCTGCAGACATTTTTCCTTCCTGTTTGTCTTTTAGGGTAAACCACATCTTGTGTTTAAAAGGAAGATAATCAAGGCACTGGGATGCCTACATGTAGTATATGCCATTTGGGAGCTTCCTTGAGATGCCACAATCTGATGGCAGCTGGTGCCCTCCACAGCTGGATCATCTAAGGACAGATCACACAATCTAGCTAGGGCTGATCTTGCTCTCTCTGTACTGTCTTTGCTCAGCACCTCTTCAGCTCTCCATGGATGCAATCCATTCTTTACCCAGTACCACACAAACCTTAGGTGTCTCTTTCAAAGCCAAGAATACTGCCTTGCTTTTTCTGCAAGTTCATGGAGCCCTCTTCATCTTTAAACAGACTCTTGTACTTTAATATTCACTTGTATTGATGTCTCCCATCGCCTTTGAGGTGGAAAAGCAGAGAAGGTGAAGGGGATCTCATGTTCCAATGTCTCTTTCCCCTGCACCATCCCTTTCATCATAAATAACTGACATGCAACTTGTTGCTCTTTTCACATCCCCCAGGCTCCTCAGGGAGTGGTTTTTGCTCACTGCTTTTTCCTTCTCCACTGCTTAGAGGGCGCTCCTGTCTGTCATTTCCATTCTGAGTGATCTTGCTGATCTCGCCCTCTTCCCCTTCACCATCAATCTTCTCTGGAGCGCATGCTGGCACCTCCTGGCTCTGGACTCGGCGAGATGGCCTGAAGATGGCCCTCCGGAAGCCCTGCTTGAATCGGTAGGAGAGGAAGCCATAGATGATAGGATTGGCACAGCTATTGGCATATGGCAGCACCACCACGAGGAAGTAGACGCCGAAGAGCGACGGCTCCTCTGGCAGTGGGCAGACAACATTGATTATGTTGAGGACATAGAAGGGGAGCCAGCAAAGGACGAAGACAGCCACAACAGTCACCACCATGCGGGTCACTCTGCGCTCTGAAAGCTTGTGTTTGGAGGACAGAGCCCTCACTCGCCTGCCAGAGGAACGAACCTTCACAACAATCAGAAGATAGCAGAGACAAATCACCAGCAGTGGTCCAAAGAAGCCCAGGGTGGCAGTGTAGATGATGAAGCCAGCTCTCCACACTGAGGCAGGCTCTGGCCACTGTATGTGGCATGTACTCATTCCTAAAGGGACATCTGAGAAGACAACCACGGGCAGCACCACTATGGAAGACAGCACCCACACAGTTGCACTCACAGCCTTGGCCACCCGTGCTGTCCGCCATTTGGAGGACTTCCCTGGGTGCACCACGGCCAAGTAGCGATCAACACTCATCACCGTCAGGCAGAAGATGCTGGTGAACTGGTTGATGGCATCCACGGCCATCACCAGGCGGCACATGAAAGAACCAAACGGCCAGTAGGAGAGAGCATTTTGCGCAGCCAGGAATGGCAGGCCAAGCATGAAGAGCTCATCAGCTAAGGCCAGGTTCAAGATGTAGACGTTGGTCACCGACTCACTCACAGAGTGCCGCAGGACCACATAAATGACCAGAGAATTCCCAGCCAGCCCCACCACACAAACAATGAGGTAGACCACGGGGATGAGGACACCGCTGACAACTACACCAGGGCTGACAGTGGTGGAGCTGTTGGGAGTGGTGGAGCCTGCCCAGCTGCTAGAGGCATTCCCCTCCTCCAACACTGCCGGTGTGGGGAGGCTGAAAGCAGAAGTGTCCATAGCAGAGATAAGGAAGAGGGCAGGGGGCAGTGTTCTTGCAGGATCAATTAGCAATCTGGAGGTGAGAGGAGGAGAAAAAAATAAACATTTATACTGACATGACAGCTGAACAATCTACAAGTAAAATCACCACATTAACTGACTGTTAGGTATGGACAGGCATGGAAGTCAAGATGAGTTTGTGGATGTCAGCAGCCACTGGAAGATCCACAACAATATCAAACCCATCTAGTCCTGTGAGGCATAATGGGCATGGAGAGACAAACAGTGATATGGCTCAATGTGAGCTGATGGATCCTCTCCCCTAGGGAAAGATCCTCTGAGGAAAGAACAACGGACTAGGATAAGGGCAGGGAAATGTCTCATTTTCTGCTAATGGCTCCAATACTCGGGACACGGTCACCAGAGGTCTGATTCTCATTTATGAGTGGCAGAAGCCTTACAAACAAAACAGGGAAGAACCTCCAGTGACCAAGTACCATTTTCTGAGTATTCTCTTGCTTTCTGAAGATCTTTTTGGACTGGCCAGGTTATTGTTAGCCCTATCAGCAGAGGTAAAAGCACCTTCATTCTCAATCCAGGCAGAGAACTTGAGGTCAACACCTGAGCTGGAGGGTTGCTGGTTTGTGTTATGCCAGTTTGAGAGTAAAGGAACAGCCAGATTTTTTCTAGAGGAATCTGATCTGAGAGGGATCAGTTCAGGTCTCTCTTGTCTCTTTCTCTCATTTTCTCTCTTGTTCTCTCCCTCTGTCTCCCTCTCTCCCCTTCTCTCTCTCTCTCCTTCTGCACCCTGCAACACACTGCTAATGGCAGAGGCCCTGCCTGCCCCACCTGTTTGCAACACCAAAGCAGTGTCCTAGCCTTCCTAACTGGAGGTGCCCAATTGCCCATCACGTCAGGGTTTGGCATGGAAACAGCACTCAGCTCGCTTAGAGAGAGCCTTGAGCAAACAAGCTCTCCATCCAACAGGAGGTCCCTGATGACACGGGGAGAGAAGCTGCAGGGAGAGAAGAGACAGTTAAGGGGGACAGATGTGCCTTTTGTCAGGGCTCCAAATATGTGAAATACAGAGCCCAGCACATGCTGCAGACCAGAGAGACCCTGGCAAACCTTATGCAGGGCAGATTTGTGATGCTTTCAGGATCACTCCAGCTCTGGCAAATGACCCCTGATGAATTAGCTTCTTGGATGGGAGAATGACTTAGTGGAAGAGAACAAGGACCCTAAGGCTCACCTTTACACATCTCAACAAACTTCTTAGGACTCTGAAGCTCTTTTTCTATTGAAATTAAACCTGGGGATCTCAAAGAAAGGACTCTCAATCTTATTAACTACTTTCAGGAGGCCAGAAACACTCTAGAGACTTTTCTCCCCGATGGGATTCTCTGCAGCATCACACCTTCCTTCACAAATGTCTTAATATTACAGCTTTTATTCTACATTTTTGTGATGCCATACTTAGTTCTGGAAACCCTAGGGGAGATGTGAGCTTTAAATGGATTCACTGGATATCAGACAGACAAACCCAAGGAACTCCACAGATGTATCAAATCTTATGCTGAAGGAACCTCATCTGGTAGGTCCCACGAAAACACAGTTGGGCAACTATGCCTTAAGGCCATTTCTACAGGCTATTGCATAAATATTTCTTGCTTTGAAGCATTTGAGCTTGGAAGGACTGGAATTGTTTAAATTTTCTTTATTTGCAGGTGCCTTGGGCTAAGACATACTGTACTGATAAAAGCCCATCTCTTGGGGTCCTGCAGTACTGGATTGTCCCATGCATCGTGAGTAGCTGTAATGAATGGGGAGAGTAGGAAGTTATTTGAAACTCTAAGTTTGAGGATCTTTCCCCTGATATTTTTTCAAATGCTGTTCTAGTGACACAAATCACTTGTTGAAGGGAAGAGAAGGGCAATAGCTGCTCTAGGTATGAAAATACCTGCAAAGGGTGGCAGAGGCCAGAACAATAAGCTCATAAAAAGATCATCCTCTGAAAGGTGGAGACATAGTTAGAATTTCTTTGGATATTCCTCCTGCATGCAAATGAATTAAAAAAAAAAAAGCCTACAAATATCAAATATGGATGGAGATACTCATGCTGAGGCTGAAGAGCATTTGGAGAAGTATCTGGGGTCCAGACCTGAAAGCTTGTCATTCAGGCTGTGGTTTAGCAATACAGTAAACCCAGCTTCAGGGCCTCAGAAACCCTATCAAAAATGCTAGGGCATGCAGCAGAAAGTATGGATTTTCTATAAACTCATTTTCCTGCTCAGACAGCTGCAGTGAAGAAATGTCATCTTTAAGCAGGCGTGGTCTGTCTCTGCCATTCTAACTTTGTCAAGGACCATGAAGCAGCTCAAATGCTGTATCACACATTCTGGATAGTTTGACAGAACAATCACTGGACACCAGTGCCTCATCTAGTGTGGATGTACTCTGCTGGATGCTTTGGCAGCACATGGCATAGGTAGGAGTCGGTGAGGAACCTTGGCCTCAGACTGATAATGTGTTGGCATCCACTTGGAGTCTGTCCCTTATGTGGACAGCACCTGTTGCAAGAGGCTTGGGATCTCCTCACAGGTGCTACCAGAATATACCAGGCTCATGCAGCTGGAAAGCAGGAGGAAGGCAGACAGGTAAGAGACGGGAAATTGGTGCTACCGCTTTCTTTAGAAAATAAAAAATAAATATTTCTGCACTGAATGAGAGGAGGAAATGGATGCTAAAGGCTGAGCCCCGACTTGTTTACAATACATGAATAGAAGCTGGGAGTGACCACGGAGACCAATAACCTGCAGCCCCTTTTGCCCCCCACCTCCCCGCCTGTCTCCCCTGTCTCCCATGGCCCTGCTCCAGCTCAGGACTTCCCCGTCTCACCTCCGGGCTGAGCTCTCTCGTAGGCACCAGGCTGGACTGGCAGAGTTGGAGGGTCGGGAACGGGGGGCGGTCGGCACGTTTTCCTTCTCTGGGACTGCGGAGTTAACTTCTGCATGGACTCACGCCCGCGGGTGACATCTGGAAAGAGCGGCCAGAGCCGCCGGGTACTTACATGTCGTCGGGATGCACATTTTCCTCTGCTCCACCGGCAGAATCCGTGTCATGTTTTCCCCCTTCCCCGTTTCCGTACAGCGTTAGAGCAACGCGGTCCCGGAGGGAGCGAACCCCACCGTGCGCTACCGGAGACGCGAGTCCTTCTTCCCGCACTTGCCCATCGCCCTCCTCCGTGGCTGGCGTGGGAGCGGGGCCCACGGCCGTGCCCGTGGGCTGCCGGCGGGGCTGTGCGGTCCCTCAGCCCCCCATCGGAGGGTCTGTCCCCCGCGCTGCCCCCGCCATCTGCGGGGCTCGGGCGGCGGGAGCGGAGCGGCGGCACCGGCGGCCGGGGTGTCGGCAGCCAATGGGCGCCACGCACGGGAACACCGGCAGGAGAAGGAGGAGAAGGAGGGGATGGACGACAGGGCAGGAGAACGAAGAGCGGAGGGAGACACCGGGATGGAGAACAAAAAAAAAAAAAAGGGAGAGGGAGGTGCGAGGAGAGGGGCAAAGGGGACAGGGGGAGCGTAGGAGAGGGGAGGATGAAGGAATGAGGAGCGCGGTAAAAGAAGCGGGAGACGGTGAAGGGGAGAGGGAGAGGAAGAAGAGGGATGCAGAGAGCAGCGCTGTGGTGCGAGAGTGGCGTGCAGGAGGGGGCGACTCGGCTCGGCTTCCCTAGGCGGACACCCAGGAGACGGCTTCCCTGTTCCGAGGGGCTCAGAGCTGCAGGGACACGGCGAAACCTTCTGGCTGGCAAGATGCTCAGAAATCGGGATGGATGTTGGGCACACAAACCCTTCTCCATTTTATTCTGCCCTATAAGCGCCTCTAGATGGACGGAGATGAGGGCAGATGGCCAAATGGGGGGCTGCCTGTTTCAACTCTTTCCCTTCCCTGGGTCCATGCACACTCTCTTGTCATTTGCAATTTTCTCAGGAAAATGCTCCAGTTCAACAGCTCCAAACTCTCCTACCAGATTTCCTCTCTGCTAGAAGGTGTAGACCCAGAAGATATGGGTCTAGGAAAGAAATCAATCTCCTTTCTATGAGCAGTTCTCCCAGAAAGGACATGAGGATTTTCCGATTCCATTCCCTGCACAAAGGGCTTCCCTGTCATCCTCACACCCTTCGCTGCCCTGCAGCAAATATCAGTGGCTCCTTGTCCTGTGCAGTCACCCAGTTCTTGACATTTGGCACTGCTGTTGTGAGCGTTTGAGCCCCTAGGGCCAATTCCAGCCTTAGCAAAAGAAGACAGTATCTCTGTGAGCAGAACCGAGCCAGGGTCTAAAATCTGGCATTCCAAACCTACTTGAACAACTTTATGTTCAACCAGTGTTGATTCTAGGTGAGATAATAAAGGCAGTACTGGATTTCAAAGCTGTCAGGTCACCTTAGGCTAGAACTTGGCCACAATGCTACCTGGAGACACACAAGAGATATGAGGCCTCACTGGGGAAAGAACAGCATGGGCAGCACCCAGAGGTTTTCTTTGCCATGGCAGAGCAGCAATTTGTAGCACCGTGAAGGACCCCCCAAGCTCCTGTCTTAGAAGGAATAGAGCCATGCAACAGCAGAGCTCTACCCAGGCCCGCTAACCCTTGCAGGACTAGCTAGCATAAACACAGTCTTAGGATCACAAATTCCAGGTCTCCACATCACTTCCTCAATCCTCTGAGTCCTGCCACATTCTCAGCTCTAACAGGGTTGTGCAAACAACTTAAATTGTGTTGGGAGGAGAGCTCAGCCTGGGCACGTCCACATAAATTTTGTTTCATGCACATGGTCAGCATTGCTGTACATGGTAGGGGATGGGGAAGAGTGAGAAGGTAAAAGCCAAGGCTTGAAAACTAGAGAGGAAGTAATAAACCACTAGGAATACATTGGTTTGAGTAATGCTTATGATGTTTAAAGGTTAGATCCCATTCTCAAGGGCTTTGTGTCCCTTGCCCTTCAACAGGTATATGCCTGTATCAGAGACTTAATATTTGCTCATCTGGACTTATGTTGACATAATTTACATTACCTTTGGATGGGGCCTGGGCAATTCAAGAAGCAGCCCATGTGCAGTGCTGATATTTGTGGAACTCACTGCCACAGGATGCCCTCCAGGGTTGCTCTAGACTGTATTAGTAGGCAATGTGTAATATCACTGAATTAACTGCCTCACTCTGATCCAATCATGAACGAAACTGCCAAAATTTCCCTAGCAGCAAGGTATCTCAGAGGCTTTGCTGTGGTGGGTTGTAGGTGGCACTACCCGTGCACCTCCTCAGTGCAGGAAGCAGCCTTTGAAGCTCAGAAGTGTTGCTGCATGCAGGAGTGGTAATCTGACTCAACTCCATAGTTTCTCTGTGCCCTCCTAGGACTGCAGGATTTTGCAGTGCCAGTCATTGCACCCTGGGTCCTCCTCCCTCCTGCAAGCAGTGGCAGTAGCAGTAGCAGCCACCCTGTAACACTTACTCTCGAGTCCCTGCAATGCATCAGGAAGACAGGTGCTCACAGCTGCCAGATCCATAGTACCGCTGGGACCACTCTCTTCAGCTTAATTTTAGTGTCTTGGAGGCAATTTGTCTGGACTGGTGACTCATTCCTCCCTCTTTAATTTTTTTTCCTGCCCTCCCCCTTCCTATTCTCACTCTGGCTGTGCCTGGCAGTGTGAGTGAATGCCAGTACTTTTGATGTGAGCTTAGAAAGATTAATGCAGCAATGCTTTGGTGAAAGGATGTCCACAGCAACCTGCAGGGGCAGTCCCCACAGAGAGGAGTTTGGGTCCGGGTGTCCTCTTCCTCCCAAAGCCTGAATTCCATCCTCTTTGTGTCTCAGAGGAGAGACAACTTTTCCTTTGAACGCATGGAGACTGAGAAGAGGAAAGGCAAAAGCAAAGGTGCAGTCACCTCACTGTCTTTGGCTGTCACACAATATTTGCACTTTACTGAGGAAGGCAGGGGGTTCAGTTGAGAACTTAGCAACTTGGTGCATGAATCATGCCTTGTCTCTTCGTCCTGTAATGCCTGGGGCTCACCAAGCTCGGTGTGGTTCTACCTGGGTTGTTGCTGCTGAAGGAGGGGCACAGCTGGTAGGTACCTCCATCAAGTTGTCCCATCGTTCACCGCTGCAGGGCTGTGTCCCCCCACGGTGCGACACATCACAGACATGACAAGAATGTAGGGTCTGTTTATTGGGTCTTATTCAATAGGTTGTAATCTTAGGGGCCCGGGAGGAAGGGAAGGGGCAGGTGGGGTAAGGGAAGTGTGGGGAAGTTGTGCAAACCTGCACAAACCAGTGCTACAGACCGACAACAGTCTTTGAAGCCAGCAGAGGTAAAAAAGCACAATGACTGCCACAAGGTGCTGAGCTCCGGGAAGATGGAGCCGTCACTCTCCTGTGTGCTGGGCAGCACTTGGCGTCAGGACAGGGCTGGGATCTATGGCCAAAAACATGATGGACCTTGTAATACCAGCTCATCTATTTTCCTGCTCTCCCTCCCTTTGCCCTGGTAATGGTGGGAGTATGAAGGGGCAGGGTCTCAACTAGCAAGCTCCCACTCTTCTCTCCCACCAGCCTTTGCCTCTCATACTGAAGCCTCTCAGCTGACTTGAGCTGAAGTGGAAGGGCAGTTAGGGACAATGTGAGGAGTAAAGGAGTTCTGGAGGAGAAGCTGCTGCTCCCAATGAGCAGCAACTCAAAAACCCCCTTGAGGTGAGCAGGGCTTGGTAAGAGGAAGGGCCATTGGGCAGCTGCCATGAATAAGGAACAGCTTTTTCTTTTCTTTTACTTTTTTTTTTTTTTCCTTCCCTCTAGACAAAGGCTACGACGTTATAGCTCTCAGAGCAGGTCATCCCCAGGGCAACCTGCATGTGGTTCCATCTGTGGCAGGAGAGACAGTTCTTCTCTGTGAGGGCAAATGTGGAAAATCCTAGGCTGCCCTGCACCAGCAAGTGGGAGCAAACTTGCCCATAGTCAAGCAGAAAGGAGGGGGGAGTTCTGGGGTTCATCATCCCATGTCATGTCCTTTCCCCAAGCAGCACTGCTCTCTCCTTTCTCCCTTTGAGGGTGACCCATTCTAGCAGGCTCTGCAGGTCACAGGAACCCAATAGCCCTGACCATCTGTGTTCAAGAACAGGAAAGTGCCACTGGTGCTACCCCCTGGAATCACCGTCAGACTTACTTGCTTAGAGGAGGCTGCAAGCACGTTTCTTCGTCCGGGTGGGCTGTGGACAGAGGACTGCTCGGATGGCCTCGTCAAACACCGTCTTGAGGCCACGCTGCGTCAAAGCCGAGCACTCGAGGTATTTCACAGAGTCTGTTGGGAGGAAACTGGTGTTGTAATGGGGAGGAAGGGAGCTGGGGTAGACAGCGGGGGTACCCAGCTTTCTGCTGCTTGTGCTAAAAAGCAAGGCACCTGCCTCTTGCCCGGATTCAATAAATATATCTTAGGTGATTAAAGACATTATGCATTGTCAGGATGCATTTCACTCACTCAGACAGTCTTGACTTCAGGGCAAATCTTGCCAGCTGTATAAGACCAAAGTTTGCCTATTCCTCACCTTTGTAGCCAGAGCAGTGGCCAGTGTGTGGCAGGCAATGTTATCCTGGCCAGACACCCTTCCACTGGACTCCTGATTGAAAACTTCTCCCTCAAACTGTGCTTCCCATCCTTTCTCCTACCTTTGTGTGCCACATCTGAGAAGAGAGGAGCAGGCATTTATGCATATCCTGAAGTGTGGAGAGGAGCTGATGCCCCTGAGCTGAATGCTGGGGTGAGATCCTCATACTTAGGACTGCATGTATAAGCCCCAGCAGACAGAGGCAGGGACGGGAAGTTGCAGTTGCAACTCTTCCGGAGACATGTTAAAAACCTCACTCTTCTGCTCTTTCCGGATGTGGAGGAGAGGCCTCTGCCCACAAGGCAGCTGTGGCTTTCACAGAAAAATATTGTCCCAGATAGAGGTAGCAGAGTAAAAGGGAAGGGTAATGTGAAAGCTTGTATTTGTGTGTGTATGTGGAGAATGGTGACCAAAAAGAAGACTATTGGTTTGAGTCTTCCTCTGATCTCCTTCTTGAGTCTCCTAAAGTATATTTTGTCCCGTGACCCTTGATGTGTCTCCTTGTGTCCTTTGGAGATACCACTGTGAGATACCTCTACAAAAGCCTTATTAGGCTGAGGGGAAGCCCTTATCCTCTGCCTCTCTCAGTAGGTCCAAGATGGTTCCACAAACACATACCGATTTCCTTAGCTAGAGCAAGGCCCTGAGGATATGTAATGGGGGATAGCTTCTTCTCCTTCAGCTTCTCAATGGTGTCCTTGTCATCACGAAGATCCAGCTTTGTGCCCACAAGGATGATGGGAGTGCTAGGGCAGTGGTGCCGCACCTCAGGGAACCACTAGCAATGGAGCAAAACAGCAAAGATGTGAGAAGAAGTCATACATATGGGCAAAAAAAAAAGACACTGCTGAAAAAATGTCAGCAAGATAGCTAACAGACTGTTCTTCCTCACACTTGTTGTTGGATGCTATACTGGTTCAGGCCAGCTTCTGTTGTTGGGTCCTCAGACAAAATCCCTGATATGGAGCTCAAATTTTCTTAAGAGAAAGCAAAAGCTCCTCTCTGTCCTTCACCCTCCCATCCAGGAGGAACGTGAAATTGATAGAAAGGAAATACTGCTGTTCTCCTCTTCATCAGTACCTCCTTTTCTCCCTCACTTCCCATCTAAAGGCTGTGGGTACCTGCTTCTCATACCCTATGGACTGGTCCTGCATGTCTCTGCTTTGACAGTCTTAGGTAAAAGATGCCATCAGAATATAAGTCTGTGGCCTGACAGCACAATAGCCCAGCAAGATGAATATTAGCCTGTTAGTGGGGCTGGCCACCTTCTTTGAGAGGAACCAGAAAAGGCAACTGAAAGAGGCTGATATTTTAGTTCCTTCTGACTGACAGAAAAAAGATATGAAGATATGACCTCTCTGAACCTAGATGTCCTATCAGTAGTCTCCACTCACAGTCCCTATCTTTGCGAGACCACCACCAATCTCACCCCCTTCACCCCCGGATGGACCAAGATGCTCTGTCTCACCTTGGCACGGACGTTTTCATAAGATGCCGGGCTGACAAGGGAGAAACAGATCAGGAAGACATCCTGTGGGCATACAACCGTGGTGAAGTTAGGATGAGAACATAGAATGGCATGACAAGAGGCAGGGAAGGGAGAGATCTCTGGGGGCAGCACCCTCCTTCTGCAACAGAGGGCCATGCTAGGGAAAGCTGTCTCTCACAACGTAGCACAATCCTAGTCCTGACTGCTGCTTCTTGCTTCTAGAGGAGAGAATGATGTCTGCTCCCATGACTCATGGTAACCATAGCCACCACTATCAGAAGAGCCAAATGGTCAACTATGAGGATGGGGTTTTTGTGGTTGGCACACTCATTCTCATGGGAAATGGCCTGACAGCGTCCTGCTTATTTTTCACGAAACACCAGAGAGAGTTCAGGCCAAAATAATTTTGCCTACAGTTGAGACCAAGCTAGGCTTAGCCCAAAAAGTGCACATGCAGGACTCAAATGAGCCAGAGTCTCAGTTCTCCAAGAAAGACATTCTCCTGGGCTTGTCAGAATTTAGACTTCCATTATAACCAAAACAAACCAACCAAAACCAAAACAAGCCAGCTTATCAAGGTTATACCCATCTCATCCAGCTTCACCTAGCTGGAACAGTGGTGTCAGACCCAGCCTGTCCATTTCTATACTTCTTGAACCATCAGAGGCAAAAACCTTGGAGAACCGTTCTCCCACCTGCCTTTGAGACATGTCCCAGGGTGGGTGCAAGCATGTTGTTGAGAAATATGCCTGCTTGCAGTGACTGCAGGAGCAGCCTAGGCAAAGTGCTTACACCAGGTGTTTGATTTTTAGGTGACTGAACCTAGCCCAAACAAATAGTGGCCTCAATTCCTAACCTTTTTGATTGCAGTGGCAACCTTCAGGCCAATGCCTGATGCAGCAGGGTCTTTCTAAGCTTGCCAAAAGAGTGCTTGAAACAACATTCTCTAGGGAAGGGTACCCTTAAACCCTGAAATCACTCTGTCAGCGTGATGAAAAACTGGCAAACACAGTATCTGAGGCATCCATTTGTTCTGTTAGAGGCATCAGCAGATCAAACAGGTGTCCACACATCAGATCTCTTTTAAAAGGCAGAAGTCAGAATAGTGGGGTTCACAAAAATGTGAGAAGCTCCTGCCTCAGTGCCTAAATTCCGAGACACTTCGACTTTATAAAAAGGAGTTGGTTTTTTTTATATACCGGGGATGTGTAAGGCATCTGCCCCACACTGAAGTCGGTGTCAGCTGGGTTCAAAATTGTCTTTGAATGTATCGCTTTTCTTGTTCAGTTATACCAGTAATGGAAGTTTAGATAAAGGCTCCAAAATATCCTTAGATGTCTTTTAGCTTCTGGGTTTCAAGGCACTTATGTATCAATAGAGATATTCCCAGAAAAGCACAGAGACAGTAACAGTCCTGTCACTGTTTTATGGCACATGTTGATTTTTGCAGTGAGGAATGGAGGTGTATCTGAGGGAGAAAGGAAGGAGGGGCATGAAGTGTGACCCACCGTCTGCGGGTAAGAGAGTGGCCTCAGCCTGTCATAATCTTCTTGTCCAGCAGTATCCCATAGTCCCAGATTTACAGGCTTGCTGTCAACCATCACGTTGGCAGAATAGTTATCAAACCTGAAATTCAGAGACATAAGCCATGGCTGAAACAGGAGAAGAGAGAGCCCTTCCAGTAGTGTAGATGGGGTTCACTAGATACACCCAAGAGCAAAGGGCAGTGATTCCTCTTCTCAGCTCACCTGAGTGATGCTGGTTTCCTGTGAGCCTCCACCTTATGGATTTCCCACTCAGCAACAATCTCCTCCCCACCATTCAGCTGTCCTGGACAGGTGCTTGGCTGCAGCTCTGCTTTTGATACCTTACATGCAGATCTACAAACCCTTTCATTTGCCATTTCTCTCCTCAATATCCTTCACAGAACTGTGTCTGCTCTAGCAGCAAGCCCCTGTATTTCTTTTAAGCTCTAAAACCTAGTTTTCTTCTTAAAAGTGAAGAAGAACAACCCATGTCCCCATAGCTCCTCCAGAGCCCTGCACTCCTGAACAGCCCTGCTGGAACTGAGGACAGTGTGTCCCTTCAGTCTTTGACAGCCCAGATTGAAATATTTGAGAACAGCTGTGAGGATTGCATGCTTGAGAAAAAAGACTTGATGGGGAAAAAAAGGGATATTAAAACAACAGAGATGTTCCTAGAAATTTTTATTTCCTGGTCCTTTTAGTTATTTTATTATTTTTCAGACTAAAGTGAGGGAAACCAGTGGTAGGAAGGAACCAACAAAAAGGCTTTGTGAATGTGTTCATGGCATATTACATGATTCAGTAGTGGACTCGGCAGTGCTAAGCTAATGATTTGACTTGATGATTTTAGAGGTCTTCCCAACCAATTCTCTGATTCTGCTCCATGGAGAATCTGTGACTGCTCCAATGATAGTAAGTACCTTGGACAAGGAAGGAAGTGGGGACCCATATCCATCCAACCACCTTCTCTTGGGTCCAGCCCAATTCTTGCAGCCTAGTGCCTGTTTGTTTTGCCCAGCAGGATCCCATCTACTGCTTGTAAAGTTAGCAAACAGATGGACCTTGAGTTGACTTCCAAATATTTAGTTTATACCAGGGTTTTATAGGGCTACTTGTCCTCCTGGGGAAAGGTGACAGATCCAAAGTGTAAAGCCCCCTCGCTGGTTTGGCAGACCCTCTGCTTGGCATGGAGGTTTTGACCAACGGAGTGTGCAACAAGGGGTTACTGTACCCTTTGCATCCTGCTTTCCATGCCTCCCACACACTCCAGGACCTGTTTATGCGTTACTCACACTGTGGGGATGTATTCTCCTGGGAAGGCATTGGTGGTGTAGCTGATAAGGAGACAGGTTTTCCCCACCGCTCTGGAAGAGAAAGAGAAATCAGCAGGACATTATGGCAGTGCAGGCAGCCTTGCTAGGCTGAGATGGGGCAATCCTTCCACACTTCTAAACTAGCCCTGTCAGGAGACCCCTGGAAGCAGAAACACATTCACAGCACCAGAGAGCATGTAACCATAGGCTAGACAACTGGAAGGAAGAAACACAGGATGTCACACAGAAATGTTTGTTGTCTTCGAGCATGAAGGTTGTTTTTACGGTCTAGTACAGAGATCACTCAGCTAAAACACATCCACTCTGAGCTGGAGGTGAGAGTTTCACATTTTCCAGAGTGTGCACAGTGCCGAATGCTCATGACCAGGGCTGGAGCAGATTTGGTGTGCCATGACAAAGCTGCTAAGGCAGCCTCAGCACTTGAATCCAGGCACTCCTGCCTGCTTTTGCAGGTGCTGTGGCCAGGGACACAAACAATTCTTCCTGACTTAGCCATGACATGTCCCGGTCTTTCCCATCTACAGTGAGCTGCAGCATCACCCACACAGACAGCTGCAAACAACCAGCAATGTGCCTGTACCCCATGGCTGACAGAGGCTGCTGGTCATGTTTCTGAGTGAGAAACTGGTGCTTCCTTTCTCCTCGGCCTCCCACACACCCGTGCTACGGCGGGGTGGAGTGCAAACAAGCCAGGGTAGCAGCACAGTCCAGACTGGGTGAGAGTATTGGTGGGATAAGGAGCACGAAGGCTATCAAGGGGAGGAGGAGTTGTCTTGAGCAGGGTGATGACTTTGGTGAGGAAAAGAAGAAGTGAACAGAAATTGGAAGAAAATACAGCAGCCAGGACACATGTGGGAAAGAAAACCCTTCTCCTGCTGGGATGCTATTTCTCAGTTTTGTGTGGCCTGGGAAAGCCCGGCCATATTTCAGTTACAGAACACATGAAATGGAGGTGATGAGGGAAACCTGCATCTACTAATACAGCCATGGGATGTGGGAGATGTCTTTCCTGGGACAAAGGCTGGAATTCTGTTGCTGGGAATGCCGAAACCATCTCAGCTGTAGCTGCAAAGTCCCCTGTCACAGAGCTGCACCCCTTCCTTTTTTGTGTGCCCTTGACTGGCAGCACTGGTATCTTCACCCTGGTCACAAGGCACCTGTCTCAATGGACTATGGGACAGTTGAGAAGGAAGCTGAGCTCTTCTGCCTGCTCTGACATTTTTTTCCTCCTCCTGCTACCTCCCTTTCTTAGATCCCTGTCTCTCAGTGCCTGCTCTTTTCCCAGCTCCATTGCTTCCCTGTTATCATAGAGACATTGAGGGAGGGCCATGGAGGCTTCTTGAAACTCTACAGGTGATGTCTCAGGAGATCTATGGGCCTGTGAGTGGGTCAGTCATGGAAGAGGGGGAGGTTCTGGATTGGTGAACAGAGAGGAGAACAAAGGGTTAGTGAAGTGGTGAAGGTTAAAACACAGAGGAGAGTTTAATGGCACTTGCAGGTTCCTGTAACTGAACTCAGGGGAGTGTCAAGAGGACAGTGACGTGTGATGGAGAGGGCTATGGGGGCAGAACAGCTATGGGGCAAAATGCAGGCTTAGCTGAGTAATGGCGGAAGGTCTTGTGGCTGGTAGGGTTGGGCCAAGAGGGTGACATGGCTGGTATGGCTGGGAGGGAGGTGAGGGGTGATGAAGCAAGAGCTCAGAGCAGTGGGGGGGATGGCTGGACTTCTGTGTTGCAAGGCAGCGAGAGGTGTACAGAGGTGCAGTGTACAGAGAAGCAAAATGACGGGACAGAAGACATTTAAGAGGAATTGAAGTCAGAGGGATTGAGAGCAGGACATGGTGTGAGGTTAGCCATGGTATGAGAGGGATACTGCCTTGAGGGAAGGCGACAGAATTGGTGCAATGTGTGAGGGGGAAACTGGGGGGTTGGATAACGGGGCAACAGATAAATGCCCAGTGGAGTTGTTCATCCAGCTCCAGCTTGAAGGCTTCAGAGGATTTTTCTTAGGGGTAAATGCTTTTATTTGGGGCTCTGTCTTTCCTTGTCCCTTCTCCCCATCCCCTTGCTCCAGCCCCTGAGAACATGTCTGACGTGCACTGTTATGTTTGCAGGCATCTTCTTCCCCACACGAGTTTTGAAGGAGGAAGTGACTGTGGGGAGCAGAACTGCTGCAAATGTCTCTTCATCTGCTACCTTATGCTCCAGATAACAGTCTGGGCAGCTTCTAGATGGGAAATGAATTAAGCAACTCCATTCCAAATGCGGACTTTCCTCTCTCCCTCCCCTACATCTACACATCCCACAGAGCAAGAAGAGGCCACTCCATCTCTCCTGCCCCAAGCAGTGATGACTGTTTTGCTTATTGATGACTTGGATCAGGCCATTTCCAGGGATCATGGGCAGTGAAGCCACCATGCTGTGAAGGCAAAGTTTTGTTACCTCCCACCTCCAAAGTGACCCATATTTGTGCCTATCTCGGTGGAAAGAGCTCCTCCTCCTTGTGCCCACAGAAATGCCTTGCCAGCAGTCTCCACCATACAGCGGAGAGATTAGGTGCTGAGAAAAGCTGAACACACAGATCTTGGTGGACATCTCCTCAGAACTGTAGTGCCATGCCCTCTTCCAGTCATTGCCAGTGAGCAGATGACTTTCAAGGAACATTTTGCCTGTAGGAGAGCATCTGCATCTCTCAGGTTTTAAATCTGAGTCCTGCCTACAGTTGAATCTGGCCGGAACACCATCACCTCCTGTGCATGGGAGAGACTTGCTCCACTTTCCATGCTCTTTTTGCAGATGCCCTTCAAAATGCCCTCTTCCATATTCTCCCCAGAGGAAGGTCCCTTGCCGTGGGGAGGGAGGAGCGAGTAAGTAGTACCAAGCCTGCAGGAGGTCAGAAGCAAAGCTAGAGAAGTTTCACAAGGCAGCCACCTTTTTTTCATGCCCCTTGTCAGTGCCTCTCCCTCCCCGCATCCACAGCAAACCCGCAAGGTACCTACCCGTCTCCCACCACGACACACTTGATGGCTTGCATGTCTCTGGACCCGTGGCGGAGGACAGTGCCGGGGCAAAGGAAAGTCAGGCAAAGGCAAACAGCAGGAAGAGATGGGCAAATGTGCCCTTGTGCTGCAGTGAATAAGAAGGTTGCGAGGAGGGAGGAAGTGGAAGAGGGAACTTTACTCTAAGATCACTCTCTGGTCCCTCCTCCCCTCCCACCACAACGCAGCTCTGCGGCACAGGCCGTTAGCTGAAGGCAGAGCAGGCGTGGCTTCATGGCTGGGATGATGCCTGCTGTAATAATTTTTGTTCTCCCTGGCTGTCTCCCCCATTTCCTTCCCACCTCATCCCAGTGAATGGCTGGGGGCACCAAACTGCTTCTCCAGGTGAGTCGAACAAGGGTTAGAAGCAGGGTGAGAAAGCAAAGGTGGATTTTTCTCCTTCCTTTATCATCCAAACTTTGGAGGAGGGAAGGGAATCGGAAATGGGAATAGTGGGGTGATAAGGGCTAATGAGAGTTTTTCAGATCTTTCTAGTGCCCCTAAGCATCAAGGGTGAAACATCACAAGGAATAATTCTCCTGCGAAGCTTGAACAAGGAAGTTATGCAGCCTCTAGGAAGCAGCTGCCACCATATGGCTGCTCTATCCCTCCTCTCCTGTGGGAGTAAGGTCTTCCCATATTTCCTCACCTGCCCTGACTACTAGTACAAAGAAGTGTTGTGTGAACCTGTGTTCCCCATGAAGACCAGCAAATGCATAAAGAAAAAAAAAAAAAAGCATCAAGGCCCCTTCAATGTTGTCATAGAATACTTTGGGTTGGAAGGGACCATGAAAGCCCATCTAGTCCAACCCTTCTGCATGAACGGGGACATCTTCAACTAGATCAGGTTCCTCGGAGTCCTGTCCAACATGACCTTGAATGTTTCCGTGGGTGGGGCATCTACCACTTCTCTGGGCAACTTGTTCTAGTGTTTTACCACCCTAATAATAAGAAAACCTTCTTTCTTATATCTGGTCTGAATCTACCCTCTTTTAGTTTATAACCCTTTGTCCTATTGCTACAGGGCCTACCAAAAAGCCTATCCTCATCTTTCTTATATGTCCCCTTAACGCATTGAAAGGCTGCAATACGGTCTTCCCAGATCCTTCTCTTCTTCAGGCTGAACAACCCCAGCTCTCTCAGGCAGTCCTCACTGTCCATAGAAGATAAAAGATTTTTAGACCTAAGCAATCACCCTAAGAAAGAAGAGACAAAGAGCAGAATGATCCCAGGAAGCTCCACTCCTTCCTTTCCCTTATGAAAATGAGGGTCTGCCTCCTCTTCCTTCCTTCTCCTCCCATGCAACATTAAGTCTGGAAAAGCATGTTTGTATGGATCTCTGTGTGCTCCAGCCTGAAATGATGAGCGGGTGGGCAGGAGAGGTATTTTATAGAAGACAGGATATGGCAGCACAGAATTAATCAGAATTTCCAGGGCTTTGTCAGGAGGCCAGATAGAGCAAGAACAGTGGGTTTGCAGCTGGGATGTTCCTGCAGGAAGGATCTCTGAGTAAAAGCATTTCTCTAAAGGTTGATGACCTCTGCGCTGCTGCAGCCACGGGAGGCTGTTGCGACGGACCTGCTCTGAATGAGAGCTCTCCCATCTGTCACTCAGCACTGGCCACAACCCAGAAACCTTCAGCCGTGGAACCTTTCCAAGTCTTTCAGCTATTTCAGAAGCACAAAGTAACCAGCCGTACTAGGTGTTCCCTCGGTGGGTGGTAGGGAAAGGGAAGGAAGAAAACCCATTGACATCTCTGCAAGTGAGAGCAGGAACAGGCCACAGGAATACAGGTCAGAGAAGGACGTAAGGGAGAGGGACAAAGGCTCTTACAGAGAGGAGCTGGCAAGGGGCGGCAGACAAAGAATGTAGTGGGCCAGGAGACTCAAAAGAGAAGGGAGGTGGAGCTGTTTCTAGAGAATGCTACTGGTGGATGGAGAAAAGCCATTATAACTCCCTGGGCAATTTGACACACTGGGAGCTCATGGTGGGAGGTTCCTGGGTGACAAGTGAAGGCTCAGGGAGCTGAAGCTGGTGGACTATCTGGAGATTCAGGGAAATCTAGGCTGGGCAGGCAGCCTGGGACAGGCAATCAGGAACTTAACCCCTTTCTGGGCATTGTTAATTCTACTTTTGGAATCAGCTTCTCCACAGGAACACTTCAGTTTCCCCCGTATATTTTCTCTGAAGGTTTCCAATAACTCTCATGTGTCTGGGGAGAAGAAGGTGGAAGAAAAGAGAGTGAACATCTGGAGAGAGAAGGATTGGGACTGAGGGGGAAAGAGCTGGGGAGAGCTGGAGAATACATTGAGTCTTACCTGGGAGAAAGTAAGTCATATGATGATGCTAGCGATAGGATTCAAGCGAAGGCAGAGTGGGTGGAAAACAGACCAATGGCACAACAGGGCCTGGTGTCAGGGACAAACAAGGACCACTGACCTGCTGAATGACAGTGTGTGCTTTTGTCCTTGTAGTCTGGTGCACGGACTTGTGGGACTGGCAGTGTGGAAGGGAATGGAGAAGAAGCAGAGCAATTAAATTGGTCAGAGAGGAGGGATTGTTTTGGAGAACCCATGTGCAGGTGAGCCCCATGTCAAAGACACTGCAATTCTGCATGGCCAACAATGAGGTGTGGAAGTTCTGGCAAGAACCCATTTCTGGGCAAATTCCTTTGGGAAGATAATTCCCTGCAACCACTATGGATAGTCAGTTCTCGTCCAGTCAGAGGTCTGTGCTGTGAATCTACAAATGTCCTTCCTACAACAGAGCCACTGTACAGAGACAATAGGGATCTACATAAAAGCTTCTAGGGTGTTTCTTTCCACCATATTTAAATTGTTAAAAATGGGATATTGCATTCAAATAGCACATACAGTAATCACTCTGAGAAGAACTGGCACCTGCTGCATTAAAACCTCTCATTTGTACATGCTGCAGGAAAAAGAAAGAACCTGCAGGAAACAGGCCCATAACCCCTAAAATGAGCACATACAGCTCTGTTGCTGCTGGTTTGATGTCCTCTCACACCACCAAGAGGTGCTCTTGACATGAGTTTCCTTCTGCATGTACAGCGGCACTGAGACAGGCAGGCACACATCTGAGGATTCTTGTTCCCTTTGCTGAGTTTCAGGGAGACACATACGGGAAAGAATTACTCAGTGAGACAGTTCTGCTCTGAGAGGCTTTCAGGGTGCTGAGCTGGGTCGCCTCGGAGTGACCTGAATGTGCTGGGTTTGCAGGGCACCCATGTGAGACTGAGGACAAGGAAGGAAATGCATGATAGCATTTTTTCCCCCCACAAGGATCTAAAGCAGTGAAGGATCACCGCTCTCTCCCTCTCTCCCTCTGGTCTTCTGCTCCCTTAAGAATGACAGGAAAAGGGCAAGGGGAGAGTCTTTCAGAAATTATGTTTGCACATCACAGCCCTGCACAGGAGGGCAGGAGCTGAGCAGGAGGCTTGTCCTTCAGCACAGACAGAGTAGCAGGGAGGATTCTTTCATGGAGGGAGCACAAGGCTCATTTCTTTGCTCACAGAGGGCATGGTCACAGCATGTATTCCCATGACCCTCAGTCCCGATAGGATTTATTTGATGTGAGCTCTCTCACAGGCAATCCTCAGTGGCCATGAGAACTTTTCCCTGTGTGTTGAACCCCCACCAGGGTAAACAGAAATTTGCTTCAGCCTGATAGCGATGCAAACTTGCAATATTCCCCTTTTGTACCTTTCCACTTCCCCCATTGACACAGCTTCATACCATCTGCCCCCTGCTTTTAGTTCTTGCTTTACTGCTTCTCTTTTCCAAAATGCCCACCCCTTCCTCTTGCTGCCCCCCTTCCTCCTCTCTGCCGTGACTTCTCAGGCTGCCACACTTGTTTGAAAAACCTGCCCTAACTTCAGAGCTCAGATCGTAACTGAAGTTGGTGATGATGCTCTGCAGTCCCCGTAAGAGAGGTTGCAAAGTTGCTTCATACCAGGTCTGTTTTCTGACATGGCCAGACCAAAGGCATCTCTAGCCAAAATTTATCTCGTCAAGCAAAAGCTTAGAAAAAAGAATGAAGTTTCCAATCCAGCCTCACTGAAAACAAACTACTTATATTTACATCTGTCATAAGCAACTCAACTTGCAAATGGTGTTTACTGAGTTTTGAACCTGCCTTACTCACAGGCTTTTCTGGAGACCAGCCCGCCTGCAATCAGGGGAGGTGTCCGTTCCTGATACCTTGTGCAAGCTCCTCTATCTTCAGAGTGACTGCTCTCAGCCTTTCTGCTTTGGGATAAAACAGCAGGTCTGCTGCCATCCTCCTACCTGGAGCACTGAAAGAGGTTCACCTCCTTCACCTCTTCTCCATTATGCATCTGGGTAAGCAGAAGACCATGGCAGAGACCTTTGGACATGAAGGTCTTTGTGATGGCTGTTTCACGCTTGCACTTCTGCCAGTCAAGGAATTGTTCACAAACTCTATATCGTACTGGATTTTTCACGCCTTGGCCTTATCTGATTCCTTGTAATTCTGCAGGTTCACGATGTTTCTGATATGGGTTTCCATTCCCACAGATGTTTTACACTCAGACAGTGACAACACCCATCTCACGGATATCGGTCTGCTACATTATTGGCAATAAATACAGATCAATATCTGACTCTGCACTCTTTCACACAAGGTGCTTAGACTATTCAACACTTTTCATCTGCCTGTTGTAGAGGACAGAGGTGACAGGGACTAGAGATTGTATGTGTAAATTCTAACTTGAGTGTCAGCTGCGTGACTTGACTCCCCTGCCTGCTAGCACTCTTTATACACTATCAGATGTTAGATATACTGTGTTTAGTAAAACCAGATCTAATACACATCTTTACTGGTAAAGATATTTTACTGGTACTTTCTTCTAGGAAGGCTGCATCAGGAAAGTGAAAAGAGCTGTTTAGAGGACTAAGGAAGTCTATAGCTACTCTGTTTTACAAGAGTAATATTTCCTGAACTACCAAAGTAAAATCTTGTACTTCCCTTCTACCATTTTATTTCAAAGGCATAAAGCTTCAGTCTTGCTGCACTTCCAAGTCCAACAAAAAAATCCCTCTGGCTCTTCATTCAAGTTTATCAGACGCTAAGTGACCCTTCTGTAATCTTTATAAGAGGGCTTTTTTTGCCTGCGGCCTTTTATAATCACCATCTTTCTACCTTTAAAATAGACTCCAGTCCCTATGCCCAACCTGAATGGCAGCCTAAACCTCCTCAAGGGGCTATTGAATTTGTACAGACCTGTACTGTGTGTCTGTGTGGATAGTTGTGGGAATACAGTTAATGTGTTCAGCAAACAAAAATACATGGCACTTTGTCACTGTCTTTATCCCCCTGAAAGTAGTAGAAAATATTTATATTTCTTTTTTTATTTATGAAATTATTTTAAGCCTGCACAAGCTAGTAGAAAAGTGCACCCACATTGTTGGTTTGATATTTTCCTTAGTGACCACCAGAACAACAGATATTTCCAGCTCAAATTTAAGCCTCTGTACAGTCAGGGAGCATCTGGGGAGAAAAACTGGTCCCTGACACAGGAGGCATAGGGAGCAGCCTGAAATATTGATCTGCAGCACTCTGTCTAATCTGCCCATGCCTGATGAAGTGAGAACTGCTGGACCAGCCTAGATAACCCCATTGCACACACTCTCACCTTTTCCCTGCACTGCCCCAGCCTGAGACAACCACAGCTGGGAAGGATGTGCAGTGGCAGAAGCAATTACTAGATCTACCCCTGTCCTGTATCAGCAATGCTGAGTTCCAGGGATCTCTTTCTTCCTGATCCTGTTTCAAACAGCTCTGGAGGCAACAGAGAAACACTGCTTTATCCCGGGGGTGCTGGGTGTGAAGTAAAATGATATGATGGGACAAAAAGGGCCAAATCCCACCCCAATCTGACCTAAGATGTATCTGGCCTGTTCCAGTCCCCTTCACTTACCCTGATATTACATGAAGTCCTCACCACATGCTCCCACCCAGTCCATTTGTTCCCTTGTTGAACCTTTTCTTGCGCAGCTAAGAGAACTTTGCACCTCTGAGCCAGGTATGACTTGGAGCAAGGAGTGGCCATTCCCAGCATTTCTCTTGCCTTTGAAATAATCATCTTCCAGAAAATGTTCCTTGGTCCTTCTTCCAGTCTTCCACTTTTCCAAGGATGGTATTCCATGATGAGATATGCCCTTGATCTAATCTGGGTTGCTCTTTTCCCAGGTGTCCCTTCCCTTCCCGCCCCTTCCNTTCACTTAAAATAATGACTGTTGTTTTGTAGCCCATTTGTGGTATTTTCATGTCACAACCATAGAACATGTGTTACTTACCTTAAAGGTATTTCCAGCCATGTTACTGGCTGGAGTAGCACTGGGATCCACCTGAGCTCACTGTAGATCTCTATTACCAGTCTGGGATGCTCAAGCAGACTGACCTCTCATCTGGTTCTCGGTTTTCTCCAGAGAGGAACTGGTTGTTTTTCACCAAGGTAAGACTGGAATCAAACTAGTTTGTCCACCGTGTGGATCACTGGGGAACTAAGGGGCTGGAGAGGGAGACATGCTTACCTTGCACTTTGGAAAGAATGGGAGATGCTCTAAGCTCAGTTATATGATCCCATCTGTTGCATACCTTCATGAGAAAACATCTCACAGGTGTTTCATTTTTACATGAAATAAGACTTATGCAGTTTTTTAAGAGTTTATTTCCCATTCAGACTCCTCTGGATGAAATAACTGAAAGCATTTAAAGGGCATCAAGACCAGCCAGTGTTACAAGCCAAACTACCAGAACCAGGGGAATGCAAATAGTGGAGGTGATCATTGAACTGAAATAGTAGTAACGCCTCAAAACAGGGTAGTCAGGCATTCCAACAAACAGGCAGGAAAAGCTATGAGAAGGAAGCAGCAAGGAGCTAAAAGATGAAGCAGATATGGAGTAGAGACACAGGGGCAGGTTTTACCGTCTGTTGTAGTGGCTGAGACTCTGCAGTGCACAGAGGCGCCCATTTGGGCGCTTGCAGGGTGCTTGTGGTTTGACTTCCCGCAGACACGTGTAAGAACAGCCCCGATCGAGCTGCATATGTATGCCTGCTACCTTTGAGGCAGGCAAGATCAGGTCTTTCAAGGGAGTATTGCAGCTTGGTGTGTCTGCTTGATGTCACCTGCAACACTGCTGAAACGATTTTCTTGTGGAAAACAGTGATGGAAGGAAGGACCGGAGGTCATACACCGGACCCAGTCCCAGTGCAGGAACTGGGGCTCTGGGCTGCACTGTGAGGCAGTGAATTCTCCTCTTATGTGGCCTACAGTCTCAAGATAGAAATTTACTTTACAAAGGGCAAGCTTTTGGCAACTTGTGATCCAAAGGCAGGCCTCTGATCACTTTTAAGTGTGGACATGGGGTGTAGTGAAGGTCCAGACAGACTCTCTTGTCCTTTCTTTCCTCACTCCCAAATAAGTTCCTAGCAGCTTCTTTGTAAATACAGACGCTGACCGTGGACAGTGAGTCCTAAATGCTTGCCACTGACCTTCCAGAAGGTCACAGGTTGTTTGTAACTCTGCCTGTGTAAATTGATTCCAGATTTCTGCCCCCACTTGTTGTCTTTCAGGTGGGGATATTGCACGCTCCTCACTAGAGGTTCATCAGAGTGCTCATCCTCTCCAATAACAGCATCGAACCTACAGCATAACCACTGGTTAGAGCAAGTGCAAGAGACTGAGAGGAAGGGAGGGCAATCTGTGTCTTTCTTCCTGAGGTTGAATGGCCCTGGAGCAATGGACCTTAGCCAGAGTGTTCGGGCAGATCCTACCTTTCACATCAAGCCTTTTAAAGGGCCAGTTATTCTCTTCAGAGGACTTCAGACCAGACTCAGTTAATGGGAGTGTGGGAAGGTAATAGCTCTTCCTTTCCTAGTGAGTCAAGGACTTTCAGCCTCACAGGAGCCTCTCCTAAATGGTGATTAGTGTACATGGATGCTAGCTCCCAACTGCATAAGGTTAGAATGCCTTTTCTTATTTTTCTACATGTGCAACGCTCTTGCAAACTTTACCTTTCTGTCTCATGGAAAGAAGGTAGCTGGAATTCTGGCCCTGTGTTTCTGCCCTGATCGAGGCCCGATGTGAGTACAGCAGGAGGTCGGGGAGTTAGGGATGTAGAGTGCTTCAGAGGTGAGCGTTCACACACGGAGAGGAGCCCACCCTCTACAGCTTCAGTCCTGCTAGAGGAGGTAAGAGCCCTGTTTGGGCATCACACCTGTTTTGAATTTTGACCCTGACCTATTTATTCAATCACCAGTTCCTCTGGGTCTAACATGGTCATCTCCTGCATGCTTCCTTATCCCCCCACACTGCCTGCATCACAAGTCTGCTACATAAATCACCTAGCAACCAAAAACAATTCCAAGGGATGCATACAGCCTTCTGGAGCTATGTGGAGGAGTCGGATGAGAAAGAGCACCTCTCTGCCTCACAGCAGAACAGAGCAGCACAAGTGCCTTCAAAACAGTGCTGCCAATGCCAGCTCTCTCACCAATTGCTAAACCTGAAAGAGGACTTAATTTCTTCTTAGTTCATTCTATCCTTACTTACAAGGTTTCCCAAAAAAACCAGTTTATTAGTGGAAAAAAAGGACTTAAAGTGACTTAGTGGGACAGTGAGGGAGGGAGAAGAAGCTGACAGCTTTACTCTCCTCTCCATCAACCATCCTCCAATTCCGGAGTATTCGTCCCCATCCCTACCCCCTCCAGCTGCTGGAGATTTAACACAGGAAGAATCTTTCCTTTGGAATTAAACCATTTCCCCAGTCAGATGGGTTTTCTGAATCAAGAACTTCCCTTTTCCCCCCCTCTTTCCTCAGGGTATCTCAGGCAAAACCCCACAGTACTATCAGCCTCTCACTGCTCATTTCAGTCCTCTCAAACAGAGATTCCCAAAAAGCTGCTGGGGTGGAAATGCATCTGTGCATTTGCGTTTCAGAAGTAGCCAGTGAGCCCCTCTAAGCTCGCAAAGTCTGCACAGTTCCTTACACAGAGGCAAGCACATGAAGTGATCGGAGGGACAGGGAGAGGGAGGGAGGAGCCACAGGGCAACCCGCCCACCCTAGTTCTGCTGCGGTCGTGGTCATTGGCTTCAAGTTGTTTCAGTTCTGTGAAGCATCTGAACAAGGAGAAGGCAAGGAGGAACAAAAAAAGCCACATTTCAAGACATTTGTGTTGAAAATATATCGTACTCTTCAGGATGGACTTTTGTCCTGCTGGTAAGCTTTGACCATTGTTTCTCTCTTTTTGGGTGAGGGCTATGCACTCAGTTTGATGGAGCAGAGCATGCCATGAAATCCCAGCAGCTGAAGTGGATGCTGTGGCTGTTGGCTGGAGGAACGAGATGCTGGAAGATCCCTGGGGATGCACTGAATTGCTTGTCAGCCTTCAGGATTAGGCACAGGTTTCTTTTTACTTGCTCTCCTTTCACACTGGGAGAAAATTTCCCACTGATTTGAATGGCCTCTATGTCTACTGCTGTGGTCCCTTGGGCTGGTGATCCTGGGCTGAGCTGAGAATTGACTCTGGGGCATCAAGGGTGTATGTGACACTTAGACGAGCACTTGTAAGCTTTGGCTTCTTTTCATGCAACTCCGGCATGGCTTGCAAGCTCCAGAATGGTGTTTCCCTGCAGATCCCAGGAGCTGGTTTGCCTCTGTGGAGCATCCCATGCAGTTGGGTATCCCAGGGCAACACTCTTGCAAGGCTTTTGGTACTGGGGCCTAACTCTTACTTATGTCCATTTTAAAGGTAAATGAATGTATTAGGATTCTGCAAACCTGATTATTTCAGGACCTGCAGGTGGGCCAGCCTGGTCCTGAAATAATCTCAATGGGCAGATGTGGGTGCGGGGAGATAAGCCATATCTGAGGAACTGAGAGAGACCTTAGGTTTTATTTCCCGCTTTGGCAGCTGGTGGAAGAAGTGTTTGGGATTCAGCAAGGAAAGGCACACTGCCAGTCTGAACATTTCTAGCCTCTGGCTCAGGAAGCTCTGGGCTTGTGTGTGTGCAAAGTCAGCAGAGAGGGAGACTTGAATGGCAAGAGGCTGAATAAGGGCCAGGAAGAAAAAGGATCACCTTGCAATGGCCCTTCTCAATCAGACTCTGTCCTCTCAGGCTTTTGTGTATAGAATATGGAGCTGAGAGTGAAAGCAAAAAGCTCTTGCTTTCAACAATTGTTGTGCACTTTTTGACTTTGAGGTGGGTAGCCAAGGAAAGGGCACACTCAAACCACATACCAGCCTTCCTTGTCAGGGAAATTTGTGGTACCTATAGGAGCTATATTGGCTCTTGCCAACATCTGACTATGAATGCTGGTGAAGGTGGATCTCTTCAGAGCACCCAGCCCTCACCACCAGAAAGGAACTCTGGACAAAGATTCTGCAGGACAAACTGGGCAGGAGGAGGGATAACTCATGTTTTGCTGTTTATTTTGGGGTGTGCTTTCCATGGAAACTGGGTCTCCTAACTGAAGGTCAGACACAGTCATTCACTCAAGTTATGTGTTACTGAGTTAATTAGGTCTTGAAGGTTACACATTCAAGTAAGTACACTTTCAAAAAAGTACACACACTGCAATAGCACAATGAGATCCTGTTCAGGGACGATGAGGGCTTGCTAAGTTCTGGCTAGAGGCAGAGCCCAGGGACAGCCAATGCCTGGAGAGATGTGCTGGCTCTGACTGCTGTTTTTGCTCAGTCCCACCCTGTCACTCCACAGCTGAGTGAGAAGGAGGGTTGGTTTGTTGCTGAGCTCCCTTGGAAGCCAAGGCTGCCACCAGAGAGTTTTCCAGCGAGCTTTAGAGTACTGAATATATTTGAAATTGTTAGGTTATGGTGTCATTGTCCTGAGGGTCAGAGGTGCATGTGCACCTTTTCCTGGTTCACTCCTACCTGGAGATGTGATTGTTCTGCTAGGTACATATTTGTGTGCTGGTAAGACCTATGTCTGTGGGGAGGCCGCTCTCCCTGCGGTGTATGGTTCTCTTCCAGCTTCCTTCAGAACCCTCTCGCAACTGTCTGGGTCAGGGCACAAAGCCAGTATGCCCAACCCTTGAGCTGGGTGTGTGAAACACGGGAGAGCGAACGGGTGCCATGGTATCCTGTGCTAGGATGTGTGGGGTAAAAGCCATAGTCAAAAGTGGCTGGAAGCTACCCTGCTTGATGTAAGTTATCATGTGGGATAAGGGGACCAGGAGGCAACATAAATTCTTCTTCTTACCTTGCCCTCATAGCTGAAATGTGCAAATTAAAGCTGTTGGGATCTATGTGGAATTTCTTCTGACACGAGCTGGAAGGGAACTGTGGAATGGCTGCAGGAAGGAGAAAGATAGAGTTGGAGGGAATTGAGGTGCTGGAAGGCTTCCTACCTGTCACAGCCTGGTACCTGCCTGTGGAGGTGGTGGTCTGTACTGCAGATGACACAACAGCCATATCAAAAAAGAAAAGGAATTTCAGGTGATATTTTTCCACCAGACAGCCTCCTTCAGGCAGAAGGTGCCCATCAGACTGCTCTACTTGCATATTGCCATGGATAGAGGTACCCAAACCCTTTGATAACTACACTCAGAGCCCTACCTGGCCTTGCAAACGGGTCCTATGAACCTCTGCTGTCATTTTTTGGGTGTGTAGCACATTGATGGCCTGCCACAGTGCTACAGATACAGTCATTCTTCATAATCTTCCCCCACTGCTTCTGCAGTCCGTCCTTCCACCTTTCCTGGGTGGTCACTTACCTCTGTGCTTCAAAAACTGTCTTTCTATTCATATAGTTTTGCTCGGGTTTGGAAACCTTAGCTAGCTTCTGGGTGGTTCTGCACAACCCTTTGCAATGGGAAATGAGTCTGGCAAATGCAATACTCTCTGCTGGCCACACAAGTACCCAGATGTTTGGGTAAATCCAACCTGCTCTCCAGACAGGGAAGCTGGAGGCATAAGTCACCACAGCTGGAATTGAAATCTGTGTGCTGTTTTGAGTGACACCACTGAAAATACAAGTCTGGGCAGTTCATGAGGAACTGGCAGGTCTTTCTATCTGGGTCTGTGCTAAGAGTGGAGAAACAACCTCAAGTGCATGTGTAAGACCCACAGATGTGATGAGGATGCCCTTTTCTTTCAACATTTGCTCTCTGAAAGTAAATTCCAAGCAGCAACTTCATGTCCTCCCTGGAGAGGGTGTTAGACCTTTTTTTTTTTGTGTGTCTGAACTGTAAAACTTCAGCACTGGTTTGGCTGACAGTATCCTCCTGAAACCTGTGCGTGTTTTCATGGTGTGTTCTTCATCAGGGCGAAATTTCCCCCTGTGCAGAGAACCCTGACCAGGGCTATGCTTCATCTGTGTCTTCACCTAGCTCTAGAGGGAAGTGGAACTTGGTGGTACTGAGGCCTTTTGACAAGGCTGAAGCTGTTCCTCAATCCCCTGGTGCAGGGATGAATTCCCTCTGCCATTACAAGTGCCCAGAGTGAGCCAGGCAGTGCTTTGCTCAGTGTCCCTCTCGTGTTGGCTCAGCTTGTTCTCAACATGGAGAGGGAAGGGAAGGCAAAGCAACCTGCTCTTAGGAACTCACCTGCTGCTTGGCCAGCTGCCTTTGCTGCCTTCGCTGCCTTTCTGTGGATGTTCCTCAAACAAGCCTTTTGTGTTCACTTCCCCTGACTGCAGTGTGGTCAATAACATTGATGATCAACCTCAGAACACCCTGAGCAGAGCATCAACCCTTCCATTGGTCAGAGGGGAGAACGCACAGGCACTGACTTCAGAATTATTTTCTAAGGCAATTAAGGACTTAAGCTGTTCAGGAAACTTAGAAAACCTAACAAGGACCCTCTCTGCAGCTCAGTCTAAATTACCCTGAAAGTTTGATCCATCAATTTTTTTCCATTCTATGTTACCTTGCCTTTTTACCCCTGGATTCCTCCCCCTTTTCCATGACTCGTATGCTTTTTCTCCTCTGCCCTCCCCCCCCAGCCCAGTCCTTCCCACACTTTTGTCATTCTGACAAACTGGACGGGTGAATCGCTTGGGAGTTGGGGTTTTCAGATGTTCAGGAGGAAGGGGGACTGCATTATTTACAATCTTGGTGGAGGTCGTGTGGGTGAGGTGGTGTCCTCTGGGAGCCTCATGTCTCTTTGAGATGCTTTAGGCTGCTTTGAAAGACACAGAACAAGTGAAGCAGAGCAACCAGCCACACCACAAAGTTTGCTGGTGGGGTGGGGGGAAGGTAAGGTTCCTCAGTTATGTCCTGCTGTGGTGCTTTTGTGGAAAGAAATACAGGGCAAAAGGTCTTAGTAGTAATTTGTCAAGGAATCACTCCAGTGACTGTACAATTAGAAGCCCCTGCAGGAGTGAGAGAGGCAAAGCTGGGTAGACTGAGAGGCTGGCCTCATCTTCTGCAGATGCCAGAACAGTGGGAGACATAAATTAAGCTGAAGCCCAGGCACTGCTCAGAGGCACGGGGCTGACATTCAAAGGGAAGTCAGCAACCTGCCTAACAAGTAGCAGAGCGGTTGCATGGGGGTTTTTTTCGTTGTGGTTTCTTTTTGTTTGTTTATTTTTTGTTGGCCTGGTTGCTTGCTTGCTTACTTACTTGCTTAGTTTTATGCTTGGTTGTTTGTTGTCCTCTCATATACATATTTGTAAGCTTCTGGATGCCACAGGTTTTACTTCTGTCTTGACTGGCTTTGGCAATCAGCTTCTTTCAGCTCTTCACAAGGGCTGCTTGCAGAACTGGGAGGGCACACGGGTCCTTCCCAGTCCTGGCATCATGCTGGCTCCTTGTGCAGTGTTTTAGTCCTACGGACTCTGCAGCCTCTCCCCAGGGAATTGCAATGGTTGAAACTGGCAGGAACAAGGAAAGGAGGGAGGCTGCAGCCTGACAAAAGTAATAGGAACATACTTTGCACATGGAAACCCAGCCAGCCAGGAGGATGGGGAAAGATTAGCATTGAGGAAGGCAGGTCTCTCTGAGCTGTTGTGGCCATGACAGGAAAGAAGCACACACACTCAAGATAATTGCTTTTGTCCCCTTTTTGTCCCCTGTCTGTCATGGCTGCTTCCTTCCCCTTTTTTCCTCCAGTTGTATTTATAGCAGTTGTTTTTCATGTGAAATCCATACTAAGAGAATTTCCAATGCAACTGGTGCTACTTCCCCTTTTCCCAGAAAGACAGGAGGCCCAGGGGATTTTGACTTACGAAACAGCGGTGCAGGACATCCAGGGACTTGAGATGGCTTCCTGGGAAAGCTTTGTCTTGCAGTATTTAGGTGCAGCAAAGACCCTGTCTCCTAGTTCAGCAGTGACCTCCAGAGGTCTCAGCCTTTTGTGAGCTCTGCTTTTTCCTGGGGCCTCATCATCTACTTTGCGTCCTCTCTAGGGCTGCATCCTTCTTCTCCTTGCTGAGTAGGCTGTGTTTCATCTGGATTATATTTAGCAGAAGTCCTGACACCCCAATTCTTCTAGGTATTTTATGAATCATGTTGTGGTTGCCTTGGCTCTACTTCTGTCTGTTAACTTCCTGTACATTAGCAGAAAGCCTGCTCATATTTCTGTGTTGTCTGTGGTCCACAGAACAACAGCCTCCCAAAGACATTCCTTCTTCAGCAAGGCTTTCATTCCCCCAGATCTTGCCCTCAGACTTCAAAAACCTCGATTCTCTCTCTTAAGCCACTTCTGACCTTACCTTTGGTGGATCGACCCATGAAGTCAGTGGCTCTTCATGGGAGGTTTGGAGGTAGATGAAGTATTTAGGTCACAGATTTTCAGTACAGACAGATGTCTGACATAAAAACCACCAGAGAGCATTTGGTGAGACCTCTCCATGGCACTCACAGCGACCAGAATTGCTTGAGTGGGTGGGTGGGTTGCCACAGGGTTAGTTGAGAGGGCTACCAGCGCAACATCTGGCTGCTGGGAGAATGGTGTGGGTCTATGCTGCTTGCTTGGGACTGAGAACCATTCGCAGGCCAAAGGTGAGGTGCAGTGGCTGCAACAGCAGGGAGCACAGATGCTGAAACATGGAAATCAGAGTTGCTGCGGTGTGACCCCAGCAGAGGGGAGGTGCTGAGAGATTGAGGCAGCTTCTTCTATGATATATTGCCCCCCGTGCTTTTCTCACAGGTGTCTTTGTTCTTCCAGAGTCAACTGACTTGAGCGAATCTGAAGAGACTGAAATAGAGACAATCAGGCAGCACAAACAGGAGCTTTTGGAGGACATTAAGGTAAGGACCATCCTGTTCCTCCTGCCCTCCCAGCCTTCTAAAATCTGTCTTCAGCAAGGAGCATCTTTGCTTAACAGTCCAGGCCACAAAAAAGGGCTCTGGCACAGGAGGTGTTTTCTCTCATGATCCAACTTGAATTGAAAACTTCAGGCTGCCCTGGCCTATTTGACTGCAGGGTACTTCCAATTTGTGGTACTCTCCGCTGCAGGAATCATCAGCTGTCCTAATAGGGTATTTGAGAGAGGCTGGTCAGATTATGAGCTGGGATTGCATATTTAGGATTAAGGAAACAAATATGACTTCATTAAGTCAAAGTGGCAGGTGTCTGGCTCAGCATTTATGATTATTTCTAATTACTGATTACCTCCTAATGACATGTCAGTCCTGGTTGCCTGAAGCATCGTCCTCTGCTTATCAAACTTCTGTTTTGTTTGTGGACCTCTAACAAATCCTCCACGAGGGATCCTGTCTCTGCAAACAGGTGTGATGGCAGGACCTTCCACACAAGTTTCTGTGGTTGAACTTGCTTTTCTTCTTTTTATTTTTTAGCAGACCCAAACACTTCTACACTGACTCCTAAAATGTCAAAAGTAGCAGATTCAAAATCAGTCAGTAGCACTGCATCACAGTTGTGCATGGTGCTGTACACTTTCTGTTCTGTTCTGCCTCCACCACCATGGAATGTGGTCTCCCATTTGAGACATTGCACTGAATCATTGGACTTGGACTTTCCCACAACATGAAGATGTCCAGTTGCCTGGGGGATAGGTGCAATATTTCCTGGCATAGAATAAGGGATTAAGCCAAACTACATGTTACTTCTCAGGCTTCCAGACTCCCCCTTTCTGCAGCAGATCAGAATTGTGTCTTGTCCCCTCTTGCAAAACAGATTATGAATGTATGTGCATGTGATTTGCTTTTGTGTGGTTCTTCTCCAATTTTCAGAGTGGGCGATGGACACTGTAAGAGGTAGGACATTTGAGTAGGAATACTACTTTCTTTTGCCCACTATGGCAGAGAAATGTTGCTAGACTGCACAAACCCATACTTTAAATCCTAAAGCCATTAAGTAATGGGGTATGCACTGTCCAGTGGAGCAGAATGAGTTTAGGTGAAAAGACTGCCTTAGAATGAGAGACATTTTCCCCAGGGGATTTTTTCACAAAGTGTCTAGCAATACCTTTAAACACCAAGACTTGTGAGAATGTCTGGGGGAGGGGAGAGGGAGGAGAGGATGGGTCTTGACTTGCCAGTAACACTGCCAAAAAGCAGCAATGAATAAAATAACAAAATTGGTGATCATTTGAAATTTGGGAGCTAAGATCATGATTTTCTTATATTTTTGCAATACCTAAAGCTTAGTAAGGGACACTCACAGCTTTGGAGAGTAATGATGCACAATAGCATGTGACCAGAGCAAAACTGGACCTCTTTTAAATTATGGGGTTTTGCAGAAATTCAGTTTCTCTGTCTGGTTACATGCTCCATCCACATCCTCATTCCTTTATGAGAAAGGATCTGTCATAAAATATCCCTTCTTCCCCTGCTTATTGTGGTTTGCCTGGGGAAGAATTTGGATGATTTCTGGAAAAGGTCTGTGATGCACTTTGGCTCCAAGGAAGACCATAACTGCAGCATGGAAGCAAGGAGATATAGATATCTTAATTTACTTGGTAATGCAGAATATCCAGCCAAGAAGGCCACGGTCTGTAATGGGCCTAAGGGAAGGTGAATTCCACAATTTATTTTTTAAAATTTGGCATTAATTACTCTTTTTTTACATGTACTTTCTTCTTTCTCCACCTAAAACCAGTTATCTGCTCAATGGTGTTTGAATGATAGGTACATTAAAAACTCTGTTTCACAGTATTGTCACTTCAGGTTCATATTGACCTCACAGTTACTGGTTCCACTTCCCTTTTCCTGGATGCATAGCAGGGCTATGCAAAGTAAAAGCTCAAAGGAAAAGGGCACAATGGAAGGATTCTTGCATCTCACATTGTTTGAGGAACTGAAATCAACACTCTGACAGTCACCACACTGGTTAATCTTGATTTTTCCAGCCTTGATTGACAACAGACATGAGAACATTCCTTTGTCCCTCTCTCCAATTGTTTTCATCTGGAATCCAGCGCGGTCACCCCAGAGCAGTGACAATTTCACAGACATCCTTGGCTGGCCATGACCATCTAACCTGTCCTTTTCCTGTGTTTGAGGGAAGAAGTAAAACATGTTCTGTGCATATGTCTCATCTTTTTCCCTGCATTGCCTTCATCCTCCTGGTGTTTCTTTTGCAGAGGCTGAAGGAGGAGATTGCTGAAGTGTTTGCAGAGATCGAGTGTTTCCAAAATCCAGAGAGCCAAGAGACAGACAGTAATCCTGGAGAGCAGACCAGGCAAGTGGAGTAAGATGAGCATGCCTTTGTTTATGCAGTCTCTCTTCTGAGGTCGAAAAAACAAAAGCACTGGTGGGATTTGGATCAGAACAAGGACAGGGAAATGAGGCCAAGAATACCCTTCTTTCCTCTGAGAGTTCTCTTTTATTTCTGGATAGTCAGACACCTGTTCTTAAGATACCTAAGTTACCTTGTGAGTGAAATGATGTAGTCCTTGATTCTAAGTTTGATTTTCCTTCTTTTTTTTTGTGTTTGTAGCAAGCTGTCACAGAGGGATAAAATTCTGTCCCTGGGTCGGAAGAAATTCAACATGGATCCTGCAAAGGTAGGATTTAATCATTCTACCCGTGAGGATAAAGCTTGGAGCTCCAGTGGCTACTGGTCCACTTGCAGCCACTCATGCCAAAGGAACTGTGGCATGGAACTGCGGGGCTGTTCTCCTGACTCACTAAGGCTCCTGTTAGTAGCAGTCTCCATCCTGTCCCCAAACCAAGTCTTTTGTGTGATCACGCTGTGTTACCTTCCCCCATCACGTGCTTATAGGCCATCCCATACAATTCAACCCAAACCTAAGGAGGGTGGTTTAACACTGCCAGTGTGTCATGGGAGCCAAATTTCCTTCAGCACAGCTCTTCTTGACTGAGAGGCTCAGAGTTTAGTATAATGTGGTAGAGGAGGATGAACTAAGAAGAAGGGGAGAAATTTTGAGCCTGAGTCAGGTTCTTTGGCTCATTCAGAACAGAAGAGGACAAGATGCCTCTGTCGTTGTGAAAACAATTTTGGTTCTATTGCTTGAACTGTGAAATAAATACAGCTTTTCCACTTTCTGGGACTCTGACCAGTGGTGTCAAGACTCCATAGTCTTCAGCCCTCTGCAGAAAGCTCTAAAATCATTATGATTAAGTAGACAGTATGTGAGAAATACAGTTCCCTCTTCCTTCCTCCTCACTGGTGGACCACTTTTTTGAGCTCTGTAAGGAAAACCACAAGCTGTGATCAAATGATAACTCATTGTCAGCTAACTACCACAGCTAACATCTTGGGTGGCTGCTGCTCAGCATGACAACTTTTTGTGCCTCCTTTTGTGCCCTGCTGAGACCATCGAGATGCCTTCCCCAGCATCCACACCACAGCTGGAGTGCCTGCCAGTCTCCTGGACATCCCTCTGCCAGTGGGAGCTGTCTCAGAGCAGCAGTATCAGTACTTACAGCCTGCATGAGAGAAGGTTTTATTTTGCCTTTCAGTCTGACCTTGGTTTGAAGCCCCAGAGGCATCTCTCTCTGTGGCACTGTGCCCTGCTGTGCAGAAATACCCAGACTAGTTCTAACCCCAAACCAGTTTAGCTTTCTTAGTTTAATGCCAATTAGGCTGGTCAAATGTTACATACTGTGTGCCTACATTATGCAGTTCTCTGGTTATTGCCTCCCTTTTGGCACAGGCAATAGACTGGGTGGTGCTGCAATGCAAGGAAATTTCTTCTCCTCTCCTTTTTAAGATTACACTCCATCTATGCAATGCCGATACTTTAAATGGGTTTCTATCTCCGAGATCCCTTGGAAAGTTCCTGAGGACAGAGGAGATAAGCGTTAGGAATCTGGCTGAACCACACCTTTGGGGAGAAATATTTTCTTCTGGAAAATGGGGCCCCATCATCCCTACAATGCTTTGCAAAATTAAATTGATCTTACCAAAATTCTATCTGGGGAAAAAGAAAGGAAAATAGCATGGAAAAAAAATCTCACAAGCATTTCAATTTCTTCTGTTGAAACTGCTTTTTCTTTGGGGCATTTTAGAAATACTTTCTTATATATTACAAGGCAAAGTGAAGTGATTCCACTGAAGTAGAACATTTTGATGGATCTAAAATAATTTTCATTCCTTTATTGTATTTTGCGAGGAGAATTGCAATGTGGTCTGGAGAACTGCAGTGTTGTTAGATATTGTCAAGAATCTTTTGAACAAAACGTCAGCTTTCTTTGGCTTTGAAAATCATTAAATTCTCTCTAAAATAGGATATTGGCTCTTTGAACAACCCAAATCAGACTCTCTGTATTCTTTAAAAAGCGTATTCCATCCTTACCAGCTGGGAGAGATGGAGCTGAAAAGATTGCAGACTTCTCTGTTCTGTGGCATGGAAGAAAAATCCAGGAAAAAATTATATTAAGTTGTCTCAAGCCCGTACTTTTGCCTGAGTACATTTTTTTTAATTGTATCTTCTTTTAAACAAAGAAAAGTTAATTTAGAAAAAAAAAAAAATTCAGAACTGAATACTGAGGTGTTTGGATTGAAAATATTAAAATTAATTATTTTTACTTCATCTTTTTGGACTTTTAACCTACATTGCCCTTTTTTGTTTGTTTGAGTTTCCATCCCAGTTAAACATTTAGCCAAATCTAGGGATGAAATGGAAATGGGACTGACCACCTGTAGTGAATGAATAGGGATGGAATAAAGGTGAGAACATGACTGTGTTCTCCCATAAAGGGGTTGGGGAGTAACAGAAGGTGAAGTTCATCAAAGGTAAGGAAGGCTGATATCAGTGTGTTGGAGTCCTCCTTTCTCATCAGACCACAGAGCTGTCTTACTTCACTGTCTTCCTTCTCCAGGGGATCCAGTACCTGATTGAGCACCAAGTGTTATCCTCAGACCTGCAGGAGATCGCCAAATTCCTCCACAAGGGTGAAGGTCTGAACAAGACAGCCATTGGGGATTACCTGGGTGGGAGGTGAGCAACCCAGACAGGATGAGGAGACCTTTTGGAGGCCCTGTCCTGCTTGCCCCCTCTCAACTACCATTTTGGATGACCTATGACAGATAGGAGGTTCCAAGACTGAACATACATACCTTCAATTGCAGGGGGCTGGGTCAGCAGTACACCCCTGGAGGGGGTCTTTGGAGGGTGACTAAGGCTGGCTGTGTGGGCTGCTTTTCCTCCTGCTTGTAATGGGATCAGTCTCAGACAAGAGTGCACATGTCGGCTTCTTGGTCAGAGGGGAGGTGGAGGCTGGGCTGGAGTCAAGTGCACATTGTCGCACCAAGGGGCATCCAGACTGAGCAGGGTCAAAGCTCTCTTCTGACCATTTCCCTCTATCCTCTTCCAGGGACCCCACAAACATTCAGATCCTCCAAGCCTTTGTGGCATGCCACCAGTTTGCCAACCTCAACCTGGTGCAGGCACTGAGGTAAGTGAGTGTGATGGATGCAGGGGATGGTGCCAGAGCCTGCTCAGCCACTATGTCTTACCAGCCAGGAAGGTCAGCAAAACCTACTGATGTGAAATGGGAATTTCCCAAGACCCCACTGCATGTGTTGGCTCCAAGGCTGTTGCTCTGTGAGGTGTTAACAACTTCTTCCAGGGGAACACTTTCACGGTCCCTTGACTGGACTGGCTGTGTGCAGAAAAGTGGGTCACTGTGGCTTCAATGTCTGGGGTGATGGGAAAAGTTATTTTTTTGCAGCAGGGATCATGTCTGTCCACAGGGCCCGTTATGTCGTAGTGACTCAGTCTTAGGCCACCTCCAGGCAGGACTCTTTTCTCTTGAAGTCTCTGCTGCCTTGCAGGACACTCCTTAAGGAAGCAGAGCCATGTTTTCCAGGATGCTTAGTTCTGCTTCCTGCTTTTAGGGTGTTTGAGACTAATGGAACCAGGCAATTTCAAGACAGAGAAGGAAAGCTCCTGCTTCATGCACTGTGTTGTCTCCCTGGTGTGATGGGATGACTTCTTTTATTTTCATGGTGTCCCAAGGATTGAGGGAAGATCTGAATGTCCCTTGCACCCAGTCTGACTAACTATCTGGCATGCTGCTCCTGATAGACAGTTCCTATGGAGCTTCCGGCTGCCTGGGGAAGCACAGAAGATCGACCGGATGATGGAAGCCTTTGCCAACTGGTACTGCAAGTGTAACCCAGGAGTATTCCAGTCCACAGGTAGTTACGGGGAAAAGACTTGTAAAGCTGAGCTGTGCCGTTTGCTAGAGAGAGGAGCCTTTCTTTTCCATTCACAAAGCACAGAGGGCATCATTTGGAAGTGTGTTTCCCCTTAAGATGAAGGAGGCAGCCCAGTTTCTGTGAAGCTGGGCAACTTTGGTCCCACTTTTCTTAGTGTGCTACAGTCTGTTCTGATGGACAGTAGAGTGGAGAAGTGGACCCAGCCTCACATGAGATATACTGCATTGCAGCAAGGAGAGCACTGACAGATGTAGACCTGTAGAAACTTCCCTGCCGGTAGAGCCATTATTGGACCAGATCTGCCCAACCTGCCCTATTATCCTGAGAGGATGGAATAACCCCCATCACAGGAGATCGACTCTGTCCCTCTTTCTCCTAGCAGAGGGGACATCTTTCTCTTCCTACAACTGAGAGGATCACACTGTTCTTCAGTGACTAGAAACCAAGCCACCTGCTAGGATGTGGATTGTTCTGCCCTCTGAGACAAGTGCCACCCATCCTGGTTTTCTTTCTCATTGCTAGATACCTGTTACATACTCTCCTTCTCTGTCATCATGCTTAACACCAGCCTGCACAACCCCAACGTGAAAGACAAACCCCACTTTGAAAGGTTTGTGTCCATCAACAGAGGCATTGACAATGGAGGGGACCTACCTGAAGAGCTCTTAAAGGTAAGAAGACTTCCCATTTTGTCGTCAGTACCTCTTCTCTCTGCTTGAGGTCCACTGAGAAGCAAAGGTCCACAGGTTTCAGTGTAATACAGGCCCACTGATCTGCCATATAAGGAGAAGGTCTGCATGGGGAAAGAGGGCAGTATGTATAAAAGCAAACGTGGAAAATGTGAGAACCGCTTTGGAGAGGAGCTGCACACATTCTGCTTGGTGAGGGCATGGAGCAAGAGAGACGGGGCTGGAGACATTCAGGGATTAGCTGTTTCAGTGTAAGAAAGTTTGTGCTTTTAAGAGTGTACATGTAAGAGAGGAACAGATACTGCTGTGTCGGGTAGGCATGAGGCCATATGAATGGGCTACTCATCTCTGTAAAGCTGCTGGGCCTGTCACTCTTTCCTCCATCTTCGAAAGTCCTAGCCCCCAAGGGGACTATATGTTTCTTGTGTCTCTGTGTGTGATCCAATGTCACTGTGGCCAAGATTATGAATCCCTTTCCCTGCTTCATACCTAAATGGCTCAGCTGACTCCAATGTTTGCATCAGTCAGAACACCAGTGCCTGACTTCTCTTACACCAGGATGTATCTTTGAATGAGTAGAACCCAGTGAATGTCAGGGTCTCTTCCAGCATCTGTAAAGCCCTCAGCAGGTCCATGGTGTCTCGTATCCCAGAAGATGAAGATGCAGAGACAGGGGATGCATCCATTGGCAAAGCTGGAGCTTCCATTTCCCCAAAGGCTCAGCAGGCATGAGGCCGGCGCTCTGAGGCAAGGTAGAGGTGGGCAGTCTGCCTACGTGTGTCTGCCTTCACCTAACCAGCCTGGGCACAACAACTCCTGCCAAAGAGGCTGCCTACATCCCATCCGTGTGTTGGCTGAGCAGCATCCCCTCAGAGTAAAGGCTTTAGATTTTTCTCCAGTGTCGTTTCTTTCAGGCACTTTGAGGGAAGTTGCAGAAACCTGTAGGGGTTTGTTTGTTTGTTTGTTTTTTAATTGGCTTGGGATTTGTGTAATAAATGACTGCAAATCCAATGATGTGAGCAACATCTCAGTATACCTTGAAAGCTAGTAACCTGCCTGCCTGTCATTCCGCTGTTATGAATGTCACCCTTTGTGTCCCTCAGTGCCAGAGTCTCGGTTCTATGAGATGTGCCTCCTTGTGGCCGTAGCTATGCGTGCTGGTCTCTACATACAACGTCTCAGCAGCGTTTGGCACCACCAGCCCAGGGTCTGAATGGGGCTGCAGTCTCTGCCGTGTTGAATCCCTGTCCTAAGTGCCTTAACACTACCCACGGCAGCACTTGTGACATGCCGGGTTTGGTCACTGCAGCCTGTCTTGCTGTGGGTGCACCATTTTGTGTCTGTGACTTTCCAAATTGAGACTCTATGACACAAGATGCAGAAAAGAGCTAGTGATCCCCCTTTAGACCCTGTGAGGTGTAGACTGAGGGCTGTTGTACCTCCAGTGCTCCATGCCCACTCCCTTGCACTCTGCCTGGCTGCTCTTGTAGTAATAGAGTGATGATGACAATGGACCTAGGATGGTTGTGTACAAGCTTTGTCAGAAATAAATCTTTCACTGTCTTTTTCTCTCTCTCTCCACTGATGCTCTGGAGCAGAATCTGTTTGAGAGCATAAAGAATGAACCGTTCTCCATACCAGAGGATGATGGCAATGACCTCACCCATACTTTCTTCAACCCTAACCGTGAGGGCTGGCTGCTGAAACTAGGTAAGGGGGAGGACTCCCCTAGCTCTGCTGACTTCCTCACTTGCCTGCCTGCCTCCCACCACAAATCTCCCCTGGGAACCCACCATTGTCTCCGATGTCCTTTAGTCCTGTCTGCTGCGGTGGGCTGAGGCTGACACCTGCTGTTGAGACCAGCTGCCTGCTCCCTCCTCCCAGCTCCTGAAGGCTCTGTCTGCTCAAAAAGGGACTCGGGAACATATTCCTGCCCTGTCCCCATTCCCAGAGCCATCAGAGTAAAATTGGCTCCCTGTGTGTGTGTGTGTCCCCACCACACTGCATCATGTCAGTGGTTAGCACCATGGTGTCTCCTTGGAGCTCACCTACAGGAGACCTGGGAGTGTATGTCTGTGTGCAGGTCTGGAGCTTTGGGGTGGCAGAGGGAAGGACTAATGTGACTAATGACTTTTGAACCTCATTGTCTCTAGGAGGACGTGTGAAAACCTGGAAACGCCGCTGGTTCATTCTGACAGATAATTGCCTGTACTACTTTGAATATACAACGGTAAGGACTTAACTCATGGTTGGGAAAGTGTCCTGGGTGGTTATGAGCCTCTGAGGGGCTAAGGAGGAGCAGAGGGTAGGAGAAAGTCTTCCATTCCACCCTGTGCTTCCAGACTGAACTCACACCTCCTTTCCCTCATATGGTGTTTCCCCACTCATGCTCTTGAGGAGAAGAGAGGCTGGACACTTGAGCTATTGCTGTGATCTCCTGTTAACTAACCTCCCCACTGTGTAAATGGAGGGGGTCTCCCCAGGCATACACTGCCCTTGTCACCTCCACAAAGGCACACACCTGGGAAATCAGGCTCTAAATAGTGGCATAGATTTGGGGAGCATGTTGGGTGTTAATTCATGTTTCCTTGCTTTCAGGACAAAGAGCCTCTGGGCATTATCCCCTTGGAGAACCTATCAGTCCGGAAGGTGGATGATCCTAAAAAGCCGGTAAGTCTCCTTTGGTTGGTACTCTGCCAGCACAGGCTGTCAGATGGTCAGAGGGAAGAGAAGATGCATGCAATCTACTCTTACTGTGCTTCTCAGAGGGAAGGTGTCATTCCAAACTGCCTTGTGCCCCACCTAAACGTGACTGTATTTTTAATTTGTATTTTTGGTGTGAACAGAGTGCTATCCTTTGACTGGCTGTACTGTACATTTTCAAATGTGTATGTGTGTGTAGTGGGGCAGAGATGAGTGCACACAGCTGACTTTCTAGTTATTTTGCACCAGGAGATGTGAGTTCCATTTCTCTCCCCAGGACACTCCATAATGAGTTACAGCACATGTAGATTAGACAGCACTGTGGAGTCAGGGAATGTTCCCAGGAAGTGACACATTTTTTCTGTGCTTCTTTTGTGGATACCCACTCTTCGATGTGTCACGGCTCTGGAAAAAGTGCCTTCTATCTATGTGGTGGCAGGCAGAAGAGAGGATGTTCCATCTACTTAAAAGGGGGAGAGATCTTCAGGAGTGGAGCAGAGGTGACAGTTCCCAAAAGGCGGTTTTTGATAAGTGTTGGTGCTTTGTCCCTCCATAAAGCCTGTTATAGTGTCCAGTCCTTCACAGGAGGGTGTATTTATCGAAGACAGGAGGTCCCCCAACTCATAGGGGAATTCTTGGTGTGGAAAAGGAAAGCGTCTGTTGCATTTCGGAGACAGAATGAACTCTCTTTTGGAAGCTCTCTGAGCCTGTTACCCATGGTTGAAACCAGCATGGTCTTCTTGGTCCACCCTGTCTTCCCCCACTGCTTCATTTTATTTCCTTTCTGACAGAACTGCTTTGAACTCTTCATTCCCAACTGCAAAGGGCAGAAGATCAAAGCCTGCAAAACAGATGGGGATGGGAAGGTGGTTGAAGGCAAGCATCAGTCCTACAAGATCTCAGCAGCCACACCAGCAGAACGTGATGAGTGGATTGAGGCAATACGGTGAGGAGACAAGAACTAGAGGCCTGAGCTTGCCCTTGTTCAGCCCCAGGGACAAATGGCCACACAGTTTATTTGGCTATTAGAGCTTGAAAAGAGGGGTGGAAAGGAATGTTTGCAATCTAGCAACAGTGGTACCTCTTGACCTTAAAGAGTGTCAGGGTCTCCCTTCTGGAGAATCTCCAGCCACAGCTGAATTCTCTGCTGTGGGTCTGCAGATCTCCAGTTCTACACTTTGGTAAGTGGTGTTTCAGTTGGTAAGTATAGTTTCAGTTGGGCTGTCTATGCTGCTCTCCATCATTAAATCTCTTACTTTTGCTCCCATTTCCGCTTATTTCCAGGACCAGCATCACACAGGATCCTTTCTATGATCTGGTCTCTGCCCGTAAGAAAAAGATTGCCAACAAAAACTGAGCCCTGACTTGGTCACTGGTCTCAGGAAAGCATAGATTGGTGGACAGCTTCCTTCTCCTACTGGGCTCTTCCAGTGAAGAAATTTGGGAGCATTGATTCCCTCTGCCTCCCACTTGGCAGGAAGATAAACAACAGGACAGCTTGCCAGGTTTGCTTCTTCCCTCTCCAAACTGAAGGCAGAGGCGCAGGGTGCAATCCACGGAGGACTGTCAGAACTGTGGGCATGGAGTCACCCATGTCCGAACACAAAGGCTCAACAGACACTGGCCTATGGGTGCTCCCATACAACTCCAGACATATAGGACAGCATCTGAGAGGAGACAGGAACATCTGCAGAATGTCTCTGGCCATCAAAACAGGCTGCAGTCTTTTTCTGTGAGGAGCCATGTGGACTGTCTTGGAGCAGCTGAGCAGGGTCCAGTCAACTGCAGAGCAGAATGGGTCCAATGGTTTCTCTTCCACAAACAGATGTGAGTGTTTGTGGAGTGGGGGCTACTGATATTTAGAACCTCACTGTTAAACCAGAGGCCAAGATAAGATAAAAAGCCTTCAGTTCAGAAGAAATCTTTCTCTCCCTCTTCCTATTGCCTTGCGGGCTGTAATCCTGGGTAGTCCCCACTCTGTAGCTGAGTCATAGGTTTTAGAAAGTTAGAGGTGTTGGATCCGTATCCAACATAAGGGATAACTGAATGCAGAGAGGCTATGGGACCAAGGAAGCAGCTCTGGGTCTGTTGTCTCTCTATTTGGAGACTTGGGGACCACTGCAGGTTTCCCAAGGGAAGAAACCCAAACACTAGCTCTCCTCCTGGCTGATGGCTCCCCAACAAAGGTTGATTCCTTATACCAGCCCAGAGGCCTGGGCTTTATATCTGAAAGACTTTGAGCCAGATGGCATGAAAAACTGGAGGGGACATATAGCTCCCTCACACAAGTACTCACACATACAAAGGGACATTCCCATCTTCGCACATCGGTATCATCTGAAGTCAGGGGGGTTTTGTCTCTTGCGTAAAGAAGGAAATAAAAGTGCTTGAAACAAGTCCAAAACTCAGGGTACATGATCGTTTTCATGATAAAGGCAGAGGATGTGAGATAAGAGTGTCAGCAAAGCAGCCTGAGCACCACCGCAGTCTCTTGGCGTTTTCCTTCCTGCAGAGGGCTGTATCTACCAGGAAATCTGCAGCAGGGCCAGCACAGACCGATTATTCATTCCGGTTATTTTTGCCCAAGCCACAGGAATGTTGAATTAATTTCAAGAGGCGGGGAGCGTATCTCAGAGTTGAAGCACGCGCTCACCCTGGAGAAGGAACGTGAAGGTTTTCTTCTGCTCGCGCCTGCAAATGTCTCCTGCATTGAATCTCTTTGTTACTGATGTGATACGAAGGGAGTTTGCTGCCCACTGCTACAGAGCACGTGTGCTTACACACACACGTTCGCTCCTGCTTTGGATTCAACAAGGGGAGACAGTCCTGTGTCCAGACATAGACGAGAAGTCAGAATATGGCCCCTTGTCTTGTCAACATCTCCAGTAGATGTAAGTGAAATATAAATATGCATTTGGTGTGTGAGAGATGCCCAGAGCCTAGGATTTGGGAGAGAAGTGTCTGTTCCAGTGCTTCTCAGGCTCTGTATGACAGAAGCCATCAAAATGTAGCCTGAAGTCTCTTTTCTACCCACAGTCTGGTCTTAGGTGAGGGAATAAAGGCTAAGCCCTCCTTACAGTTTACCTGGATCATTCCTATGGCAGCAGAGTCTATCCATTCCTCATCCCCAGTCCTTCCAATTCTCTTCAGGCTGCCTGTGTTCCTTCCCCTTCCTTCTTCCCCTAGATACCCACACAGTGCAGAGCAAAATTATTCCTAGTGGGGACAGGATGGGAACGACAACTTGTGAGAGGCACAACAATGCACAGAGATAGGCAATTGTGGCATTTCCATCCATATAACTAACCAAAGGAGTCCAGAAGAGCTGGACCAAGTTTCTCCTGTCCTAGAAACTGAGGTAAGTTTGAGTTTCCACTGCCTTTCCTTGACTCCAACAAAGAAAATGCGTTTCTAAACTCCTTGGTACACTCCCCAGTGTCATGAACACAGTGGTACCTGATGTTGCCCACCAGCAGTGCTACATGTGCACTGTCTGAATGGTATCCTTGACCTCATGCCTGCCGAATACCAGTGTGGCATTGGCCAGGATGTCTCAGGATGGGCCTATAAAACTGACCACCCAGTGATACCTGTGTGCTTTGACAGACATGCTTGGAGCCCTTAGAAATGTATGACAGGAACACCTTGTGCTACTAGAGTGGCACCACTGGGAACGGGTTGCTGATCACCATCACACATGCCCTTTCCTGAGGGCAACTACAGCACCACACACATGAATGCATACAGACAAACACACAGGCACACACAGAGCCCTTCAGGTGTTAAATCTGACAGATTGCTATCTGTATGGTAGATGTATTTCTCTTTCTCATCATAAGCAGCATATGTGGCTCACACAGACGTACATGCAGAAGACTGACTCACTCCCTGCCTGCATAAGGATTCCTGTGCACACCCAGCAATTTGTTTTCATAATAAATGTCCATCTATTTTCATAAAAGGGCTCAGAGGAGGATACTGCAGATGCGTGGAATAAACCATATCCATATCGCCGCATCCTGCCTCCTCCCCTCTCCTTCCCTTCCTCCTCTTCCCTGTTTATCAGCTCCTTTTTGTAAGTCTAATGCATTTTAAAAAAGCATTCTAGAAATTGTTTGCAGCGACAGAGGTGGAACAGCTGTGAGGAGGGCCAGCAGTCTCATGCACTGTGGCTTAGGTAAAATCTCTGTGAGGTGGAGGTGAAGAGCAGCATATAAATGCAGGCACACTGGACTGAATTATGAATTCAGAGTGATCAGAGGACATCAGTTGAACATGCCTTTTTGCAGGGGGTGAATGCTTTTGGTGATGGGGGCTCAGGAGCAAATGGAGGCCTTGGGCAGGCATGACTGCATGCAAGTTGGCCATGAGTGGTGTTCGGTGTCAGGGTGGAAGCACCCATCTGAGACACTGTCCATTCCTGGCAGGCCTGAAACCACTCAGCTGTGTGTCACTCAGTCTTCAGTGCAAAGGGAAAGTAAAGGGGCTCTTTTCTACCAGCTAAATGGGATTATATGGAGTGGGACTGCTTGCCTTTTAACTCTGTGGCTCTCTGTGTGAGCCCCCACACCTCACCCCTCCACAGTTCTGCAGGGGTTGACATGAAGAGGGGACAAGTTTGTCAGCTTGTACCATAAACCTGGAGAAACAGAAGGCTGTGGCCCCAGAGGGATGGGGTGCAATCTTCATAGCCTCTGAGATGAGTCATTTGTAGGGAAAGAAGCCCCACTGTATGGGAGTTGGTTTGAAGGGTGCAGTAGGAGCAGTTCCTCCTGTCTCCAATCCTTGTGTTTGGTGGCTGGAAAGCAATGGCCTGCCTGAGGGTGGGGGACTCATTGAGGTACTTACTCCTTCTTAAAATTTTTTTTGAGTGTGTGTTCCACACAGAAAGGCCAGAGCAAAAAACTAGAGAGCAGGACAGCTCTTGAAGGCACCATGGTGTCTCTGCTGCATCTTGTTCTGGCTCATTTCTGCCTCCAGCCTGACACAGGGTCCATCTGGGGGGCTGGAGGAAGCCCGGGTGGACAGGGGTTGAGACCTGACCAGGGTTTCTTGAAGTGTCACTGCTGTCACATCTGCAGTGGCTCTGCTCTAAGTGCCTGTGACGGGCGTGCAGCAGTCTCATCTTGCCATGCCATTTCCAATCCTGCTGCCTTTCTGCGATGAAGATGAATGTTGCCTGTCCCAGGTTATCACATTCCCAGTGTGTGAGCCTGTATAGAGGCAGCAGCTTGCTCCTGAAGGCTGGTGCTATTGGGGTAAGTTTGAGGAGGCTCTATGTGGTGGGACAATGGGATGCAAGGAAAGAGACAAGGAAGGGTGGAGGAGTCTGGGTCTGTGTGGGTTGTCAGTGAAGAAGGTCTTGCAGTGACAAGAACAGGACTCTAATCTCTGCTCCAGAGCAGGGGTGGCACAAATGTCAGGAAGATGTTAGATACAACATTGCTCTAACAGCCCACAATCTTTACTACAGCCACTGTGTCACACTACGGAGGGGCAGCTCCTGTCGCAACAGCTGTCCGCTTGCTGTGAGCATGAAGAGTAGTGTCGCTCAACACACCAGCCCAAACACTTCAGGGAGAGAGTGGAGATGGTGCAAGGTGGCCATCACATATGGGCCCTCAAAGGCACAGCCTGTGCAGGGGAGGACCATATGTCCTGCCAGCACAGCATGTCTTTGCTCCTCTACCTTGCTGAATAAATGGGGTTACAGGTCTCTTTCCACATGTAAGTACAAACATCGGTATAGACGTGTGTGAGTGTTCTGTGTCCTGCACACTCGTAGTCACACATACCCAAGCGTACACACACATGTCTGTGCGTACGCAGGTACACACGGAGTCCAAATGCATCCTAGCCCAATGCTTCTCCCTGCCCTTTCCTTGCAGAAGGGCCCTGGCAAAACTGTCTGCGAGAGAGGAGTGGAGATCACAGAGGATAAAGGACGGGCAATCCTTGTGGGGTTGGACAGCAAGAAGTGTGTAGGGAGAGAGAGGCAGGACAGCCTGCAGTGGCATCTACAGAAACCACAGGACTCCTGCCCCAGAGGGGCTACAGGAGCAGAAACACAGCCCTTCCCCTGGGGAAGAATTGGGAAAGGACTGCTGTGGCTATGTTAAGGGATGCTGCAAAGCCTGACAAGCCCTCTAGCCCTCCTGAGCCCCACAGACCCCATAGCTAGATATTAGGTTGATCTAAAGTGACCTACAGAAAAGACATTTTCTGCTGTTTCTAACTATGGTGGGTGGCAGCAAGGTTCCTGGAGTTGGCTGAAGAGGTGGTGATTTGTGCAATTAACATCTAATCAGTTCTATGAATATTTATTGCTAGTCAGCAAGCTTCTGAGTGACAGTGAAGCCCCATCTGATTGGGATCACATTCACAGGTAAACCAGAGCCTCCTTTGGCATTCACAGACCTCCCACTAGGGCAAAATGTCACAAAGGTATAACCATCCTGCTGCACATGGGAGGCACATGTGCCAGGTGAATGTGGAAAATTGTATTCAATCCTATTTTAGGGAAGGAAAACCTGAGGTTTTAAAACTGACTCGTTGGAGAGAAACACCTTGAAATAGTCTGCTGTATTAACAGCCTATGGCTGAGTTTGTGCTGAGTGTTTGCTTCTGCTTTTGTTAGACTTCGTTGTTTGCGTTTTTTGTTTGTTGGGGGTTTTATGTGTATGTCATCTCTCATTTATCTTCTAATGGGAGATAAAGTAAAATGGAGAGAAATATAAACTCCTGCAACTGTGTGAAAAGTCACGGAACAGTCAGGAATTTCTTGGAGCTTGTAATTAATTCTTCCCCCACCTGGGCATAAAGTGTGCAGAAAGCTATTATTTTGTTTCCTCAAGAAATACTACTTTGAGGACTTTCTATCATTATTAGAAATTTGGTCACTTCCCAACTTGGTCCAAATTTATGCTTCTTTCCAGGATCCTCCATTCTCTCCCTTTACTTTCCCTCTGCTCTAATCCTCTCATCTCTGCCTCCGGCCTCTCCCACGGTGCCTTCCACTTTCTGTGCTTTGCTCACCCGCCTCCATGAACTTGCCTCAGCAAATCCTCTTCTTCCTTTTCTCCTGGTGCTGCCTCTCCTGCCTGTCTGCTCCCTGGACAGACTCAGCCAGCCTTGGCAGAGCTCTGGGGAAACCCCCTGTTATCAGTGGAATGTGAGTTGTTAAACCTGAGCCAAACTCTTTTGCTCCTGCTGCCCACCTGCAGCCTGGGTTTGTGCTGGAGGTGCTGCCAAAAGCCTGTTATTACCTAAATGAAAAAGGCACACAGCCCTCTCTGAGAAGAAAGAGACACAGATAACAGTGATTTGTCTGTTGCCTGCTGCCTTCTGACTGAGAAAAACACCCCAAATTCCAGCGGGGCTTCCAGAACCAGCCCTCAGTGGAGGCAGAGGGTCAGACAGCTCTGCACATTTTCACTTTCTGCATGGAAAGGATCCTGTTATTTTTTTTTTTATGGCAAGGTGAGAGAAGATCCTCAGAATTAGCACCACAGATATCCCCTTCCTCTCACAGTATTATGCTTGGCCTTGAGCCAATACAGGACTGGGGTGGGGGGGAAAAGCAAAAATGGGAGTCAAAAATAGACACAGAATAAACAGCGAAATAACAGGGGAGAGAAGAGAAGGGAGGGTTGGCAAGTCTGAAGTCATAATCACAGTGTGCAGAGGCTCTGTTGTGTAGAACTCTGTTTTCCTTGCTGCAGCCCTCGACTTTCCTCACCAGCTGCACCACTGTGCTCTGGAGCTGTGATTTTTAATATCCAAGAGCTAGTGGCCTGCTTGACCCTCTCTCCAAAGGGCATTCAGCAGGAGAAAGTGTGCTTTGTGCAAAGAGAGGCCAGAGAGACTTAAAGGGAGGCAATAGAAAGGGATGGAGGAGAGCTAGCAGCTCAGAGCCATAATTTGTGGGGAAGAAATGCACTACTTCCAGGTTCCTGGATATGCCAGATGACCCTAAACTCCAGACATGCACGACTTCACATCTGATGGCTTGGTGTCCCTACACTGACACCTTTACTCTCATGAAGTTAAAATTCAGGTAATGGTAGACAACACATTGGTGTGTGTGCAACCAGTAGTCAACCAACCATAAACAACCAGTACTGAGTGGTGTCCCTGTCCTGGGATACTTTTTATTTAGTATCTTCATTAATGTCATAGAGAATGGGATAAGTATACTCTCAGCAAGTTTGCAGATGACACTAAGCTAAGAGGTGCAGTTGACACACTAGTGGGAAGGGATGTCGTCCAGAGGGATCTTTACAGGCTTGAGAAGTGGACCTGTGTGAGTGTCATGAGGTTCAACAAGGCCAAGTGCAAGATCCTGTACCTGGGTTGGGGCAATCCCCCATAACACTACAGACGGTGTCTTGTTTGAGAGGCACACTGCAGAGTAGGACTTGAGGATACTAGGGGATGAACAGTTGACTATGAGCCAGCAACATGCACTGGCAGCTCAGAAAGCCAAGTGTATACTAGGCTGCAACAAAAGAAGCATGGTCAGCAGGTCAAAGGAGGTGTCTGCCCCTCTGCTGTGTTCTCATGAGCACTGCATCCAGCTCTGGGGTCCCAAACCTGCTGGAGTGGGTTCAGATGGGGGCCACAAAAATCATAGGAGAGCTGAAGCACGTCTCCTATGAAAAGGGCTGAGAGTGGGGGTTGTTCAGCCTGGGGAGACCTTACTGCAGCCTTCCAATACTTGTAGGGGGATTATAAGAAAGACAAAGACTTTGTGCCAAGGGAAAAGCAGCAGCAGTTTTAAACTGAAGGAGGATGGTTTTACAACGGACGTAAGCAAGAAAAGTCTTATGATGAGGGTAGTGAGACAGTAGAACAGGTTGCCCAGAGAAGTTGTGGATGCCCAGTTAATGGAAGTGTTCAAGGACAGGCTGATGGGACTTTCAGCAACCTGGTCTAATGGAAGGTGTCCCTGACCACAGCAAGGGGGATGGACTAGATGATCTTTAAAGGTTCCTTTCAACCCAAAACATTCTATGATTCTGTGAACACGTGCACATAGATACACATTCTTTTTCCACTACAGTACCTTCTTATATCCGTTTACCATTTGACCATATCTCATCTTTCCCAAGCTAGATCAAAATATCACCAATTTCCACAAACATAAGAATGGACTTTAAAAAAAACCAACAATATATTTTATTTCAATATTCAAGAGATCCTTGCCTACTTATATTTTGAGGGTATTTTTTTCTCTGTAGAAGAGAAAGACTCTTTCTTCCCTCATTCCTTTTCGTATTTGGTATGAGAATTGAAATTGTATTTTCATTTCGCTGACTTCAGGTGCTGAGGCCTTAAGAAATCATTAAATTTTCTGATGCTTAGGACAAAATGGTGAGAATCTGTATCATTTCCATCCACTCCTTTCATCAGAAACCTCTACTTCTGCTGTTAGGTGTGCTCTTACACTCACATCTCCAAAATGCCTGCCCTCCTGTAATCCCCAGCACCTGAACAAAACATCTCTGCACCACATGCAACTCTGCTTAGTCATTTGCAGTCACACTCAGAAAACACCTTTTTGTTTTGTTTTTTTGTTGTTGTTGTTTTGTTTTGCTTTGTTTTGTTTTGTTTCAAGGAAAGGCCAATGTTTATCTTGCCTCACAGGCAAAGTTTATCTTGAACCCTTCATTGTTGGCCTGAGCAGCCAGAACTTAGAGCTGCAGGAGAAACCATGGGACTTTGGTAACCTTCCACAAGTCCATGGGGTCTTTGCTATGAGGGAGGAAGAAGAAGAAGAAAGCCTCTTTCTTCTAGGCAGATTTGGGAGGTGTTGCATATTTACTCTCCCAGAATTGCTAAGAGTTTGAAAACTTGTTGCTGTGTATTTCAGAGATGCCTGGCAGCTGGAGCAACGAAGGGTTCAGTGTATTAAACTCACCATAGTAAAGTCATAATGGGATTTTGCATGCTGCTGTGGCCAGAATACCCAAACCAGCTCAGCACAACTCATCAGACATGCTTTCAATACCTCCTTCTTGCTCCAGTCCCTCTCCCTGCACCTGCAGTGCGTGTCCCAGACCAAAGGCTTTAGATAGAAGGCTCTATCTGAACAAGAGAAAGAGAGGACTTTACCCCTCAAGACCACCCAAGTCTCACAGGCTTGTTGGCTTCTTCATCTGCTCCTTTTAGGAATGTGCTAAGTGTCATTTATAGTTGGGAATACATCAGCAGTGAAGGAGAGCCTACAGGATTGCTTCCTGGGAAAAGGGGCAAGAAAGTGAGTTTCTGGGAAGGTGGGTCAGATGTATGTGAAAAGGACACTTAGGAAGAGACAGATCAAATGTCAAATGAGACATGAAGGAAGGTCATGGAGGAAAACTAGTAAGAGGGATGCTCCAGGGAAAAAGCTGGATATGGCCTGGGAGAAGGATGCCTTCAGAATAAGTGGGATGTGGACAGGAGGCTGGGAGAGAAGGTACTCAGGAGATGGGGCTGTGAGAGGGCAGGCATTCGGTCTGAATAAGGGTTTGCAGTCAGGTGAGCATGAGGAGGATGGTGTACATTCACAGGGGATATCCGCACTATTTCCCTTAAGGTGTATTTATCTTAGAAATACCCCTTGGTAATCAGGAAGCTGGGATTTGCTCTGTTGGATCTGCCTCTCCCCTGCAAACCATTCAAGAGAGTTCATCTTGTTAAATCCTCTGCCCTGGAGGATGTGAGATCAAATGCCTTCTGGAGACCAGACATGCACAAAGCTGTTTCCCTATTGTTGCAGAGATCTTAACCCCCCCATGCCACCCTTCCCTGTTCAGGCTCTAATATCTAAAAGGAAGAAAAGGTGAGTAATATGGGTGGATGTAAGAGTGAGCCCTCCTTCCATCATGCATGGGATTCTGAGTCTGCATGCTACATTCCCAGGATGATTGTTCCACCTGCTTGGCTCTGCAGGTGTCCTGAAGGGATGAGGGCAGGGAAGGCCCCCCAAACCCCTGGCCTGGCTATCGCACAGCTACCCAAACCTATTGGTAAGACACAGACTTTGCAGCAGGAGGAGCATAGTGGTCAAGTGTCTGAGGTCCCTGTCCATCAGGGAGACAAAAGGCAGTGTCAGGGTTTGCACAGCTGAGGTTTGCCCTACGAGTACATCTGTTCCTGCCTTACCCTCTCTGTGTTTTTGATCAGAAAACCTCAGGCATTGCAGTGGTCTCTGTCCCACAGAGCTGACTTCGGGGTGCTGCTCAAGGGTTGAGGAGCCCAAGTAGAAGTGAAAGAGATGTGAGTTGAAGTAACAGAAGGTTTGTAAGTGGCAATAATTTAGTAGTTTGGAGTCTTTAAGGTAGCCATCTCTGACACAGTGGGCATTAGCGCAAGGAAGGCTTGAGACATTTCTACGTACATTGTTCTCTTCTAGCCAAGAGGAAGCCAGGAAGGCACCTGAGGGTTTGTTCTTCAGCTGTGAATAAGCATGCAAAGAAAACTGCATTACTTGGGTCACTGACAACTTGTCTGCCCCATGGGCAATGCTCCCCAGCTGGCTGGGTAACAAGGGCTTCCATCTCCAGTGCTGGCAGTGTGGCAGTCAGCCACTTGGTGAAAAGATGGATTAAATCACAACACAGCCAAGGAAAACCTAGGAGGGAGATGGAGTCCAGCTCCGTCAGGCCAGGCTAAGGCTGCTAAGCAGCAGAAGGACAAAATTCAGCTGGGTCTTTTCTTTGGCACTCGGGAGAATGAGGCATGGGTATGGATAGATGGGGATGAAACCTAGTGTCTCTATGAGCAGGAAAGGGTCAGGTCATCAGACTTAGCCCTTCGTTAGCCTTCCCTCCCAGCATCCAAATCAGACACCAGTTGTCACCACTGCTGTGCCAAAAAAAGACCCACCACAGATACAAGGGGTTGGCAGAGCAGGTTAAGGGTAGTGTGTGGAACTTGCATCAGCTGTGTTGCTCTCCCTCTCCCTAAATGCTCTTTTCTTTCCCTTTTTCCTTGCGATACACTATGTACAGCTGTCTCCCATCCACTCAGCGAGGAAAGGCAGGTGAATCCCTTCCTCTCACTGTCTCTCCAGACAGGGTCACTGAGGGCTGGGGGATGGCAGTATCTCCTTTGATAGTGCTCTGCCACAGAACAGAGAGGCACGTCGTACCTGAATGAGAATGGTGCTGCCACCAGAGCAGGCTGGAAAAACCCTGTAGGGCTCCAGCCAGCAGCCAGCCACTCTTGCCTGGGGAGATGGCTCCATACACAAGCTTCCTCCTTCCCTTTGAGGGATGGACATGTCTCCCTTTGTTCTTCTCAAGGGAAAGGCACCGTTGGGCATAGAGGAGGAGAGCAGATCTGTGTGGATGTTGAAGAATGACTTCCTACCTAGAAACAGGCATGCTGTTAGCAAACTGCACTGCATAGGATTGTCATCATGAGATGTGGAGTCAGGAGTAAGGTCCCTGACAAGAGGAAAGGGCAACCCTGTACTCAGCACATACAGCCTGTTGGCCCTGACTTCTCTCTGCTCTGGGCTCTATGTGCCAGGATGAGATGCATCAGGAGAGGTACCATTTTGCTAAATCTTGAAGCTGACACTTTTAATATCCATTAGTGCTGCTACTCTGCCAGAGAGCATTAGCTAAGACACATGGACTGTTCCCTCTCTGATCCCTAGCCTCAGTCCCTACCATCCCTCCTGTTGTCTCTCCAGTCCATCCTAACTGCTCTTCTCAGTACTGACAACAGCAGTTATCTCAGGTCCAACCCCCTTGTTTAACAAATCTGTCACTGCCATCTTTCAACTACTCATTTTCAAGGATTTTTGTATCTTGAGGAAAGTGTCTCTCCACACAATGCACATGAACCCTCACCCAGACACACCTAGAAAAGGACAGAAGGCAAGAATTACTTTCTTCTGCTTCCAAGAAACAGATAAGAAGCATGAAATGGAGCAAAGGAAGGAGAAAGTTTGACATACAGATACTGGCATTCCCTCTTGCCTGCATTGCAGGAGTCAGCAGAATCCTCTGCCAAGATTTGTTTTTGAGGCACTGCTCAAATAAGTTGTCAAAGCCATCCCTGTCATTCGTCCACTAGCTTAGACTACTGAGCATCCACATAGAATGTTTGAGTTGGAAGGGGGCTTACAGGTCCTCTAGTTCCAAGCCCCCCTGCCATGGGCAGGAACACTTTCCACTAGACCAGAGGGTCTACTGGATTGCTCAGAGCCCATTCCACCATGTCCTTGAATGCTGCCATGGGCATCCATGGTTTCTCAGGGCAGCCTGTTCCAGTGCCTCACCACTCTCACAGTAAAGAATTTCTTCCTAATATCTAATCCAAAGCTGCTCTCTTTCAGTTTAAAGCTATTTCCCCTTCTCCTATCACTACATACCCTTGTAAAAAGTCCTTCTCCAGCTTTCTTGTAGTTCCCCTTAGGTACTGAAAGGCTGTAATAAGACCTCCATTGGGCTTTCTCTTCTTGAGGCTGAACAACCCCAGCTCTCTCAGCCTGTCTTTATAGGAGAGGTGCTCCAGTCCTCTGGATGCTTAGGGCTTCTCTTCATGGGGTGAACAGAGGTGAGGAGAGTGAGTAGGATTTGCTAGGGATGCCTGTGACAGGTTAGAAAACGGAGCTGGCCCTCTATGCATTGGTCAAGCTGCCATAGACTCAACGTGCCAGTTGTCAAATCCAACTGTGGCCTGAAGCAGCTTATATTTGACAGTTAAACTCACCTCTCTTCTACCCAGGCAGGGGACTTTATAATGACACTTGGCATTGGCTGTCTCTCCCATCAGGCATGAACCTTATATAGCAGATTTCTGATATGCATAAGCCACAACCATGCCCAGGCGTGGGCTAGCAACAGAAGTGTGGACAGCCTGAAAACAGTACTCAGTATAGATGTAACTACAAAGGGCTGTGCCCATGGACCTTCACAGTCTCCTAGGCATTGAAGAGTCTTTGGGAAAAGAGAAGGACACACAAGAGAAACGTTTTTTGCAAGAGACTTTCTGAGGACATGATTTTAAATGATTCAAGCAAAGAAAGGGAATTACATAGGGCAGGGGAACGGTCTCAAATTATGCCAGGGGAGGTGCAGGTTGGGTATTAGGAAAAGTTTCTTCACCGGAAGAGTGGTTAAGCATTGAAACAGTCTCCCCAGGGAAGTGGTGGAGTTACCATCCCTGAAAGTGATCAAAACACAAGTAGATGTGGCATTTCTTGATATGGTTTAGTGGGTATGGTGGTATTGGTCAAAGGTTGGACTTGATGATCTTGGAGATCCTTCCCAACCTGGATTATTCTATGACTTGGGGAGCAGTGCAGTTTGTTCTACACTGTCTGACTGTGCAGCTGTCAAACATCAGAGGCAGGAGGAAGAGTATATCAGGATTCCCATTTTGGCTGGGTGACCATGAGCAGAAACGCACGTGTGTGACTAAGAAATGCTACCGACCCACACTCTCTCACCCACAATTATTTTGATCTGCCTTTGAGTCTTGATAGCAAGATGCCTGTTTTCCCCTCCCATCCACAGAAGTTCAGAGAAAAGGAAAAACAAAGCACCCGTTACATGTAGCAAGCCAAAATCAGTACAGTACCCTACAATCATTATGTTACCTCAGTGGGAAAGTATTGGGGGACCTGTCTGTGGACACGTGCTTAATGATGGAGAAAGGATTTGGAGGGAGTACAGTGTAGTGTACTTCCATTTGGTTGTGCTCATAAGGAATGAATACCCTCCTGTCTGCAGTAAAGCAAATATAAATGTGCCTCTGGTCACCCTGTAATCCTGACTGTTTTCCCTCCTCTCTTTTTTTCAGATGATACTGTCCTCACCAGAGAGGTAAGAATGGTAAATAAGTATTTGTTACAGCTGGAAAGAAAGATCAATGCCAATTGTTAGGGATTACCAAGAGCAGGACTGATCCATGAAGAAGCACAAATCAGGAGCCAATGGTAGCCTAAGCATGGGCAGGACAGTGACCCCATGCTACCTGATTACAGGTAATGATAGCAACAAGAGCTATTAACCACCTTCAACAAACAAAATTGATGAAACAGTCCTAAAACCCATTCAGGACCAAAACAACTACAATGCACCAGAAGTAGATGCCTTGGCCTGAGCTTAAATTGATCTCTGGGACTGTGGGCAGAGGATGTGTGAGTAGAAGCCACAGGTGAGATTGGTCAGGGCTGTTAAGACTCGTTAATGTACTTAGGGCCTTGACCCTAATTAATACCACTGAATGCCAAGCTCTGGGTGTGGTGGTTACTGCAGTTGTCACTGGGGTACGTGGGCAGCTGTTACACAATTATATTGAAGTCTGTGTTTACAATGATGAAGTTTGTACGTGCCCAATGTATCAGCATACTGGTTTGAAGCTGTATGACTACTGAATCCAAAGCAAAAAAAAAAGTGCAGCTGATAGAGCTGCTTCCATCTACTGCCCCAGTAAAAATGGTCTGGTCTCAAAAGTATATCTGAGTTATTTTTAACCTTTCCTATTGTCCCAGTTTAGATCAATTAATGATGGGAGAATCTTTTTCAGTAAGACAAGCCTTAGTCTAAATGTCTTAATTTCTTGGTCTCAACTGCTGTAGTTGACTGAGTTTAAACCAAGGCAGCTGTCAATCACAGTACCTAGACAAGTAGTAGTATGTACAAATATGCTGGAGTAACCCGTTTAGAAAGATGCTGGGGGCCAATTGTTAAAGAGTTTGTAGCCACAGTAGGAAGTGGGGAAAAGAAGATTGGGTTTTCTTGAAGAGGGGGAGATATTCTTTGTCTGGAAATGACTTCAATAGTATATAATAGGGACTTTCTCACAGTAAGAAAGAGAGGCAATAAAAATTTCCTCCCTTCAGGCAGATGATACTGTCACCTTGTCTCTATGCAGAGCAGAGGTAAAAGAAATATGGATAAGCAGAGAGGAGAAATAAATGTATGTTAGGGTACAGTGCAGCAGTCTTAAAAGATAATATAGACATGGAAGATTGGAAGCTTGAATAAAGGAAGTAAATGTTCATCAAAGCACCTAGACAGACAAAGTCTTTAAAAGGTACTTCTTTGGGAAAAGAGAAGAATTTCTACCATATAGAAATAATTACATAGCAAAATATGAAAAGTCACTATCTCATACAGAAATCTCTTGACAGGACAGAGGATTCTTTGGCAGGTCCATCCCAAGCCCAATACAATGGCAGCTCTAGGCTGCCTCTTGCAATGAACCCTCATCCTACTTTCTGGCTCCGGCTGGGACTGAGATCCCAATTCTGGCCCATACCATAAACTTCCTCTCAGCATGACTCTCTTAGCAGCGTACATTTAGTTTTGGCTTCCCTGTTTTAAACCTACTCAAACCACACATCTAGTTATTATCTTTATACCTTCTCTAATGGGTTTTATGCTCCTTATAGGATGTAATGGATTCCTACAGACAAGACTCTTAGCCATGGTCTTTGCAGTACTAAGTTCATCTTGAATCCTCAAATAATTCTCTTGAAACATCTGAAATTGCAATTTGATGTCTTCATTTTACACGGTCTACTGTTTTTCAAGGCAGAATCTGGCTGTTTATCTTAGGAATATGAGATAGTACTTGCTATGTCTCTTATTAACATAGCGTTCGGACAGCAAGCAGAAAAATTCCTGGGACTGCAAAATGTCTGGAACTGCTTCTTCTGCATATGGAAATGCTCAAGCCCCCTGGGACAGACCAGAAATTTTCCTCTCCCAAGCCTGCTCAAGAACAATACATAAGCTCAGACCTGGAGGACAGAGAAGGACAGTGAGCAGAGTGAGGACTGTGCTGCTATCTGACCTCAGTGTCCCCTTGTTTTGCTCTCAGCACTGAGGTTGTTATAAGACCATCTCATTGTCTCTGATTGTTCTCTTCCTTGACCCCTTATAACGATGCTTTTCTGACAGCTTTTGATGGAGATGATGGAAGGAAGGGTGATTTGGTCTGGATAGCTTGATGTTACTTGAGAGCAGCAAAACTTCATGCTCTATTGCTTGGAAGCCAAAACCAGTGTAGAGGTACAATGAAACATGCGAAGAGCGTGAGCAGGTGACACAAGGAGGGAGAAGTCAGGAAGAGTTGCAGAGTCCTGTCAGATCCATGTGGTGATACTGGATCAGGGGATCATTTTGGAGCCAGGAGAAAATGGGCAAGAAGGGGCCTATGCCTATTTGAGAAAACTGAGGAACAGTAAAAGCACCAGCCTGAAAGGTATTTTCAGTGGACAGGCCAGGCAAATCATGGGGCAAGGGAGAGCACCAGAGCCGGGCACATCACTAAGTGCCTAATTCCTATTTAGGTGCTTGAATTCCCATTGTTAGAAGCAACTGTATCTGCGAAAACTAAAGTAATTTCCTATTTCCTTGCTCTGGTTTGTAAGGGGCAGAGTAGTACAGAGACAGACAGACAGAATGAATGAATTAAGCAGCTCTGAATTAATCTCCAGTTTAGCAACATGCTCCTCTTGTCCTCAGGAAGGATTAGACAGACAACACCTCGGAGCTGACCTCTAAGCTCTACCTGCTGCTACTCCAGGCAGCCCAAGGTTGATTTGCCTTGGATTTGAAGCAACTGCTGTCAATAAGATAAAACTCAAGAGGTGTATAACAGGCCCCCTCATGAGATCTTATTTTTTTCCTATCCATCCTCTCTGCTCTTGCAGTTTTAAATCCAATGAAGGAATGAGTAATTTTCTTCTAATGATTGAAAGAAGGCAGATAAGAGGTAGGTCTTCAAATTAAGAATCCGAGACTTGATTGCAGCTCTTATCATATTTTTCCATTTTCCTCCTTCTTCCCAACAGAAAATAAATTGCTTCAATAAATTGTATCTTTAATCTGCATAGAGGACCAGCAGACTAGGCTCTCCTTTTAATATTTTCTATTGTGAGATAATCAACCCGTTCCTCTCACTGCATGGAACAAACTAATAGATTTTAAACAATTCCATCATTTGATGATTTCTACCATTATTAATACAAATTGTCTCCACTCGCTTTCAATTAGGACATTTTTATTTTCTAATAAATCCCAGTCAGGTTCTCTGAAACACTACTTAAACATGGAGAGATTACCACGCTTTCCATTAGAATGAAGAACCCATCACATCCACATGCCTCACCTCCCTCTGTTTCTCATTACTTCCCTTCTTCCGAACTCTTTTTCCATTTTCCCCTCCTCTCACTGTCAGCAGAGATAACCTATTTTCTCCCCCTACTGCCTTCTTCTATGTCTAATTCTTTGTCGGTGGGATGTGGTTTGCCCACCACAGGTCTATGGCAAAGCTAAGATCTTGGTGGATTTTTTGTTGAGGATGGGAAGTTGTGGGGTTTGTGGTTTCAGAGGGGAGAAATATTCTTTGTAAAGGTCCTGAGTCACACAAATAAAGGCCATTGAAGTGTTCCTGAGAAGGTGCACCAGGACATAATCTTGCAATAAAAATGTAAGAATAATCCACCCTGAGAAAGCCAAATACCCAGAATCTTGTCCTAAGGAACAAATGCTTAAAAACATATGAAATATTATCCTCAGGAAGGAGTGTCATCTTTTCAGATGCCAACTGTTGCACAAAGCAACACCAACTCTTTTACTGCTACCGATCGAGTGCTTTCCCTAAATGTTGCTGCTTAAAGCAGACGAGGATGGCTTTCAGCTCACTTTTTAATGCAGCTGCTTCTGGGGTAGAACCTTCTGTGCTTCTGCAGTGCAGCAGCATAGCTGAGTGACATGAGATTCCTGAAGGGGTACGATTCAGTGTGGAGGATGTCTGCACTGCCAGCTGGGAGCAGTCTGGAGATCTGTTCTTTATTCAGTGCTGCTGGAGCACAGTTTAGCTTTCAGAAGGGGCACTGCTAAATCCAACCCAGCAGCTGGACAAGGCTGGTTGTGGGTGAGAGGCACCATGCATGCCCAGTACACTAGAAGTTCTCCCTCAGTACAGGATGCTTTGGGGTAACTTCCACCAGCCTCAGAAGGATACCAGGGGTGTCCCATCTGCTGTTCTCAGGAGTCAGGAACACAAAAAGGCCATAGCTTTCTTCATACAACTCGTCTCTTTTACTGCTGCTGCCTGTCCTCCTGAGAGGTAGTGCAAGTTGTCAGCTGCTATGGCAACCCTGCCTTGTCTGGCGAGGAGTGAGGAAGGATGAGAAGGAGGGCAGAGGTGGAAAAGGGAGTGGGGATAGAAGATCTCTACAGCCTGGTTCAAGATAATCAATATGCACAGACCTTTAGCCTTCATCACCCTTCATCACTGCAGCACAAATGAGGCTGCAGGGGCTGCATGGCAGTGGAGGAGACTGCTGTGGGATGGACAGGCATGAGGGTGGGAGAGCTGGGTCCCTGCACGTTGATGGGCTGGGCACATACCCATGTGCATGGGTGCCACACAGCACCCTTGTCCCACTGGATTGCACCGTCACCTGGCCTCTATTGGCCTTCTGGGCTACATGTTGTTGTTGCCCACCTATGAGCATCACTTACCAGCCCTTCCTTGACATGCACAGACATCTGTGGCCCCACCAGCAGGCAGGTTTGCGACTCACAGCTGCAGAACTATGTGTTTCCTTATCCTGAAGTAAACCTCACCCTGTGCCTGGATCCCCAGACACGAGCACACACACCTGATAGCCCACTGAAAGCACAGCCACACACTCACACTCCCAGGCTTGGCCTCTGCCACATATGTTTGCATACACTGTCACAGCCAACTTTCCTCCTCCCCTCCCAAGCAAATTTGCTTGAAGCATTTGAGTTCCCCAGCATATACACATCCTCCCCTCCGCTCCGATACTCCCTCCTGCCACGGCAGCCACCACCAGCCACCCACGCAAAAACACATGCATGCAGATTGAGGGTGACGGCAGAGCCCTCAGTGAGCTGCTGGAGCAGAACAGATGGCTTAGCAACCAAAAAAACAGTCATTTGCTCCACAAGTTTCTTCCTCAACGTACTGTTTGTTTTCAGAACACGTTCATCACCAGAATAAAATCCAGGCAAGATGTCCTGATATAAACACCCCAGTCTTGATCCCCTGAGGTGTGAAGTCCCACCTGCTTTTTGCACCCTTTTTTTTTTCACAGATTTCAGCTCACTCTCCCTGAGGTGTCCCTTCTCCCTTTCCCACTTGCAAATCCTCCCCCCCACCCCCCTTACCATCAGCATAGAGATTAATTTCATCTTCCTTGGGAGACAATACCCCCACAGCTTGTCTCGTTCTTGTCCTCAGCTGGCAGGCACTCTCCGTATGTTCCAATGCTCATTTTTCCATTTCAGGTGTACACCTGATCCAAAAGAGCAATTTGCCTTTTATCTCATGCTGTAGTCACCTCCCTGAGAAACGTTTTCTATAGGTTTGAGGAAGCTACATAGTGAGTCTACTGCAGTGGGCATATTATCCATCAGGTAGCACATGATGCTAGAAAGAAGGGTTGGGTGTATGTTGCAGCTTCTTCTCCCCTACAGTGAATTCCTGGCTGGGATTTGGGATAGCAGATAAACGGGAACTCTTATGATGAGGAGAAACTCTGTCTGTCACAGACAGGAAGGAAGCTCTCATAACCTTTTGATGCTTTTAATTGCAGCTGAGTAGGAGCTATATCTCACACAGGTTGGTTATTAGGACTGTCCTTATCCAGAACCTATGGCAAGGGAGGGGGTAGTCTTAAATCCCACCCTGCCACAGCTTTCTGCCATCTGTGGGTGTTGGGAGTTTCCATACCTGCCAAGTATCAGCAACTGAGAAGTTCTGTCCAACAACAACAAGATTTTGGGTCAAGCTGAGCTGAAGCAGAAGACAAGTCTTTGACTCCCTCTAGTGATGCATCTGGAACTGGGCCTCGCAGACCTGCTCCCCCCACAACTTCACCAAAATTCAGGTCTGGGCACTCAAGATGCAGGGTCCAACTTCCCCTGCCAGCTGAAACCAAGCTATTTATACAAGCAAGCCAATTAACAGCTCTGTGTTCATTCTCACATTGACACTTAATGATGATGCCTCCCAGGAAGGCAAACAGCTGGTTCCAGCGCAGTGGGAGGAGAAGAGAGCTGGGTTTGTCTGGGGTCACTCTATGTCTTCTGGACAAATTGTCTCAAACCTTGTCTCCCCCCCACATACTTCAACAGGACTTTCTGCCTTTGCAATGTTTTCCACTGTGAGGGAACTGCACATCTCAGTTTCATCACTGAGGACAGACCTCAAAGCCCCAGAGGACAGCCAATTAAGAGCCAGGCTGTGCACAAGCTGCCTTTGTGTTTCTAGCACTGGCTGGGGTAGTGCCCTACCCGCACACTGTCTCTCCCTACTCCCCTCCCGGTGAAGAAAAGGAACCATAAAAAGCTTCCATGAGATGAAAAAGTTGTTTTGAAAAGAAAGGCTGGATGAAGAGGTAATTGCCAAACACAGTCAGCATGAGGAGAGGCAGGGAGGAGTGCATGGGTACGTGAAGCCAAGGTAGCATTCCTGAGCTGTGCAGGCTGGTGTACTCAGCCAGTGATGAATGGCTATCTGGCCTGGACAAACATGCTGTACATGTTTGGGCATCACCAGCCTCTGTCGAAGGCTTAAGGTTTTCTCCTCTCCTCCTCAGTTCTGCTCCTCCTCCTACGTGCAGTCTGGGCTGCCAAGACAGGCTTCACCATGTCTTGGTAATCTCATGCTACATCGATGAAGGCAGGGAGACTGCAGCATGCCATGGCTCCCTGCCCAGCTGTGTCCCTGCCCTGCCACATCAGGGTGGCACAGATGATGTGGTCTCACTGCACATGAGCTCAGCAAAGGACAGGGGCACATTGCAGAGCAGAGCTGAGAAGTGTTGTGGAGTGTTGAAGCTCAAATGTAGCCTAAAGAGCTTTTCTTTTGTCCCCAAGGACCCTTCCAGGGGAGGAAGGCATGAGCATCAGCCCTGCCATCACCGTGAAATTGTGAGCAGTTGTGCTGTGCAGCGCAGCAACAACTGTGAAATCCTGAGGGGAGTAGCAGATTCGTTATACTGTAATGTATCTGGGTCAAAACAGGACAGGCAAGGGGACATGACATGAGAAGGAGAGCTGAAATTTGTCCTCCCAGACTGCCTTCCCTGTGAGCAAGAACAAGCACCCACAACGTCATGCAGGCTGTTGTCACGACCTGCTGCTGGAGCTTCCAGGGTTTTGCTAGAGATGGGCAGAGGGGTTGCTCTCGCCCCAGCACTTGCTGAGTAGACAGAGTCCCTCTGGGCCCTGGCACTGTGCTTGCTCTGACTCTCTCCTCCTTTGGGCTGCAGCAGCCTTTAGAGGTCTGCGGCTGAGGCCAGGGAAGGAAAGGTTGGCCACAGCCCAGGAAGCACTGTGTGGATCGTGGCCAGCTCTGCCTTTCTGTGACAGTGCAGAGGTCATGGAATTGCACAGCAACAGATAGGCTTGGCCCAGGTGCCAAGAACTGAAGAAGAAGGGAAGAAAGAGCCTCATTTCATGTGCAGGGCATTGCTTCCCTCCCTCCACCTCCCATGCTTTTAATTAACATGCTTTGAGACCTCTGTCCCTTCTTCCCCTCCAGTTCCAGTGAACTTTCTCATATTTTCAGGAGGTGATTGCCTCCTCTGTCTTTTTTTTCTCAGCTTATTCTTTCTCCCCAACCACTGACGAGGGGCTGTTTCTCCATATTGGATAACCTTTTCCCAAAAAATGGTACTGGCCATGAGTTATTGCAGCTCTGTTCTCCAGACACTAACCACAACGTCATCCTTTTACTGAGCATCTTCACCAATTATCAGGCTGAACCACCAGGGAGAAGTAGGAGTTCCTTAACAAGTCTGTGTGTGCCCAACATGCCAGGAAGGTTTCTGATCCTTTCACATCTGGTTGCATGCACAACCTGTCATATGTCACTCTCATTTAGTGACCATCAGAATGTCTCCCATCCCCTGCTTATGCTGGTAGTTCTCCCCCAACCTTCCAGCCCTGCTCCCTCCCTCTTCCATGATCATGCAAGGTGCCAGAAGGCTGTGAGACCGGGTCTGAGAGATGGAGGCTGCATTTCCTGACGAAGTAAGTCAAGGTTTGGTTTGATCTCCAGATAAACCCTTGGGCATTCCGTGTGTTTCACTCACCCTTACTCTCATGCTCTTTCCCCCAGAAAGCTTCCCCACAGACATCACCTGATATGGCGATTTCTACCATCACAGGGCCATCATCATTTTTGTTACCTTTTCTTCCTTGATTCCCCTGTGAACAAAAACGTATTATCATAGAGGGCCATCGTGGATAAATGGTCTCCTGACAGTTCTGTTTAGCAGGGGATGAGGAGGAAGCAGGAGCCTGTGTGTGCAGAGGTGGGGGAGGCTGGAGCTGTGCTCCAGCTGACAGTGGCATTCATCCGCAGAGCTGTGCAGGACCCAATTAACGTGCAGCAATGGTGCCTGTGGCAGGTAGTGCCATGGCAGGACATCAGCAGGGAGGTGAACAGGCAGAGAGGCGAAAGAGGAGAGGGTATAGAGATGAGTGGAGGAATATGGAGGGCAGGAGAGGAGGGGAAGGGGAAGGCAGGAGGGGAGGTGAGGGCAGCCCACTGCTTCTCCATCACCCTGCAGGTGCATCTCCACTCTGCCTTCTCTAACAAATTCCTAATTCCAGTGACTTTTTGTTTTTTACATGGCTGCTGTGAAGTGATAACCCTTTTTGTAATGTTAATAATTTCTTCAAGCCCAGAGCAACATCCAGACCCCATGAGGGGAGGTGAGAAATGCAGGGGCATGGAGCAGGGAGGGCAGTGGAGCACATGAGGATTTTTTTGCTCTTTCATATCAATTCAGGAGTCAGGCTTTTCCTTTACAAAGAATAAACAGCCCCATCCAGGTTTGGAGAGCCAGACCTTCACATCCATGGCCACACACCTGGCTGAAGGTGAAACGATGGGGATGAGGAATGTGGAAGGGGAATGGAGCCATGTGCGTGGGCATACAGATGATAGAAACCATCATATGACAGGGAGAGACACAATGTCATACAACACAGAACAAGCTTTACTTACAGTGGCTGGATGGAGGGGTAGGGAAGACACTTTGTGCACCTTTGTTCACTGTGTGCCCACTGATTTGTGCTCACGTGCCAGGTGTCCCTATCCATGCAGACCTCTCATCGTGCATGTGCTCAGGCTCTGTGCATGTGCCTATGTCCATCCACCCTGTGTGCCCAGTTGCTCAGTGTGAGCCTGTGAAAGCCTAAGCACCAGCTTGGGTTTGTGCCTGCAAGGTGCTAGCCCGGGCTGCTGTTTCACATTGTGCAGTTTAAGTGTGTGTGTGTGTGTGTGTGTGTCTGTCTGTCTGTCTGTCTGTCTGTGCACGCATGTGCGCACAAACATACGCTGCTTCCCTTCTGTACCAGCTGAGCGCCCAAAGTGCTGCAGGGCCCGTGATGTCTGGACAGCAGCTCCATGCCTGTGGATGCTGTGAATGATACAGGCTAGCTGTGGCAGTTCTCAGCATCTCGGGAGAGGTCTCTTAACTTGCACAGACAGCCGGTGCTGGGGGCACCTGGCAAGGGGCTGGAAGCCAATCTGTTTTGACAGCTGATCTGCCAGGGGTGTTTGGGGGCTTCTCCTTTCTTGTTTTCACCACAAACTGGTTACCTAGTGTGAGGCTAACAGGGCCACTGCTAAATCTGACAGAAATGGGATCTAAGGGGACAAGCACAGAGTGCATTAAGCAGAAGAGCATCGGGAAAGAAAAGCACTTGAGAGCTGCACACTTTTTGGTTCATGTGCTACTGATACACACTCTTCTCTCATGCTTGCTGATTTTTGCAGGGCCCATCTTCCATTGCTCCTCCTCTTTCTCCCCACCTCCACCACATTCTTCATGCCTTTTCCGAAATACCTTCCCTCCATGACCCTGCTGAGCACCCAATCAGGATGCTGTGAAAGCTGGAGCTCCCAGTGTGGTTGGGAATGGGCTTTTGGGTACCTTTTGGCAAAGAAGTTGGAGAGGGAACAACAGTCAATCCCAGCTGATGCCAGACTTTGTTGAGCATCCCTGACCTTAGACACCCTAGAAGACCAGAGCCAGGCAGGTTGCCAGCTATCACAGCCAACTGTTGGGTTTCTGCTTCCCAAAAGGCTTCTGGCAGCACTGGTGAGACTCATGCTATGAATAAGGGAGAAAACAGTAACAACTATGAGACTGTTGAGGAGATCCAAAAGGGCTGTGCATAAAGTTTGTCATTGCAGACAGGGAAAGGTTACAAGGGTTTGGGGAGCAAGCACAGAAAAAAAAAAAAAAGGAAAAAAAAAGTGTTTTGTATTACTCTTGAAAACCATTCTTTGTCTATTCTGAGCATTTCTGGCCCCCTTGTGCCCCACACTCCCTCTTTTCTCCGGTTCTCCACAGCCTCCCTCTTTTCCTTCGGTCCACTGCAGAAATACTGGTTCTTTCATCTCAAAAATGATCTGGAGGATACAGTGAGGACCCCACAAATATTGGGAACGAAAGAAAAAGATCAAAATGTGTGACTTGGCAGAGGAAGCAGCTTTGTTACACATCACCCCATAAATCTCATGCCTGACAGAGTTTCTAATGCTGGAGCCACTCAAAACCATGGCATCGGATTGGGTTAAGTTGATGAATGGCACTGAGAGAGGGGATAGCCTAAAGCACTGAACAGGGACCCTGCCTGATGTCTGGCCTCTCACTCTTGTTCACAGTCTGCTCCCTCTCTCCACTAATGGAGCCTTATCTCTTTAATCAGAAAGTAAGTGCTCTCCAGGCTACTGCCTGAAAAATTCAGAGACACTCTTTAGGGATACCCACAAGCAGCAACACTCAGCTTGTCAACTCTTCAATCAGGAGAGAACAAAAGAAGGGAAAGGACAAGGATGTTCAGAGTGTTCATACATGAAGGGTTGTGCCTCCTCAGCTACCAGCAGTGACAACAGCTTATCAAGTTGTTGGAGAAACTCAATGCCCAGCTGGACTTGGCCAGAAGAGTGATGAGGATAGAGGTTCTCAGAAAAGGCCACTTCTAAAATGAATGACGTCCAGGGCAATAATCTATCCTTCAGGAGAAAGGAGTGGGCTCCTGGGGCAGCACATGGGAGATTATTCCAAGGCAGGGCTCTGGTCTCATTGCAGCCAGTGCAGGAGGATGCACTGCTGGGATCAGGCTAAGCCTTTTCCAAAGCCTTTCTCTGACTCTCTGTTTTCACCCCTTCACAGCTTAATTTGCTGAGAAAGGTTTTCTAAAGGTATCTGCCTGGTTTGGTGTTATTTCCTATCCTGTGGTGTTTTAAGTGCAAAACAATGTCAGAACAACCCACAAACCTGTGAACATCAATTTTTTACTTCCATTCTGGGAGCAGACCCTTTGGCATTCAGACTACACTGCTACCTATGTCTGCAGAGCACCAAACATGAACACTTGCCTCACCCCCACTGTTACTTTGAATCTCTGTCCTCCACTACTCCCACCCGTCCCATCCTCCTTTTCTTGCAATGCCAGAACCCCGTACCCTGCTCAACCACTGCTCCTCAAGGGCTGCCTTCCCCCTTTACCTTCCATTCCCAACCTCCTCAGAGGATTCTACCTCCTTCCCCTCACTCTCCTCCTCTCTTTTTCTATGTTATATTTGCTCTTCTAATCAGGGCAACAGCTGCTTCCCAGCATTTGAATCCCTGAGCATCCTCCCCCAGCGAGTGCAACAGGAGCTCAGCAAAGGGATGGAAGGGCAGGGACCCACTCCTAGAGGATTGTTCTCCTGTCCAGGTGTTGGGTGCAGAGGGTGAATCACTGCAACAGCTCTCTTGGCTGTGGGTGGGAGCAGGGCTCTTTGTTCAAAAGACTTGCAAAACTCTGGTCCCCAGACTCGGGGTGTTTGAGATCTAGTGCTCAGGTTGTCATACTAATCCTCCAGAGGTTATTTCAAAACCTGTACACTTCTAAAGCCCATGGAAGCATGGGCCAACCCAGCCTATTTAATCTGTGGGGCACAGATTTAGTACACATGCCACATCTACACTTTTGAAGTCTCTCTGGGGGATCCTCTGCTCCTCCAGTTGCCCAGCCAGCCAGCCAAACAAGGGACACCCCTTGTGTCAGCTTCTAGCTGTGTGGGACAGACTTTCCTGGGGGGAGCTGTGAACGGGAATGTGGGGGCCACTCTGTTTGCGATCCCTGGGAGCCTGGGCTGTGAGTTTTTCCCTGCAATGCAAGGCCAAAGGCTGAGCATTTGTAAGAGCAGCCTCAGGTACCACAGAGCCTGTGTGCAGCTTGGCTCTGAAGCAGAAACCCCCATCTTTCCACCGTGCAGCCTTGGCTGCACCAGCTGCCTGGCTGAACCTGGTGACTGTGCTAATTGGGAGCACCGGGAGAGGGGCTGAGACATGTCAGGGAAAGATGGAGTGACTGAGAGAGGAGGCAGCAGCAGAGGCATGGAGGGACCGTCGGAGGGAGGGGGGAAGATTGCATGACTGGATGAGGAACGGCGAAGAGGCTGACAAGAAGGAGTGGCTGAGCCAAGCAGAGCATTTAGGAGAGCGGGCAAGCGTGCGTCAGAGCTGCAGGGACTCAGGGACGGTGTCACAGTCAAGGCTGAAATATAAATGGGAATTCTCACTGAGCCGCATCAAAGCCATATTGGCGAATGAAAAAAAAAGGCAGGCTGAAGAAGTGAAGGAAAACCACAGAGCCAGAGCAGCCCATCCGGCACCTTCTGAGGCACCCTCAGTAGCATTGTCCCACCCCATCAGTGGAGGCTGCCAAGCAGAGGACTAGGCAGTCAGCAAAGTGGAGTGGGAGAGCAAGACTAAGTCATTAGTTTGTGGCTAATAAAGCAATAAGAAGAATGAACAAAGGTACACATCCTTTTTTGTTTGTTTTTTTGTTTCATGCATTTTCCCTTAACACACGTGTGTGTGCATACACACTGTCTTCCTCCCTGGTCCCTGTCGGGACAGATCTGGTACCCTTGCCAGTCAGCTAGCCCTCCTTCCCCCACCATCCCTGTACCCCAGCCTCTGTCTCCTACAGGATATGTTTTCTGTACTAGTATTTCTCATTAGGGCTCCAGGAATCCACCCAACATGGGACTCTCACAGACCTAGGTGCTTACACACATATGTATGCCCTAACAACATAGTTAATCCTTCCCTCAGTCTGGTCCTAGAAGGGCTGGAGAGGCTTGGGCTGATTAGATTTGCTGCTCTTGGAGGAGACAGGCAACACCTGTCCGGCAGTCTGGTGAAGGTGAGAGGGAGGTAAGGGAGCAAGGAGAATGATCTCTTAAGTCAAGGGAACTGTGGTCTCCCTTGCAGGCTGGACTGGTCCCTAATTTCCATGGGGTTTTGCCCCTGTGGCTCCTTCATGGCCATGTTTTATTTAACTCTGTTTTCTGCATGGCCAGGACTCCACACAAGTACCAGCCCAAGTCCCACAGTAATCTCTATCCCCAGTCAGGTCTGCCTTTTATCTACCTCCTTTGGCCATGTTGCCTTCTACTTCCAAGTTCCTCTTTATCCAACACCTTTCTTCTTCTCCCACCTCTCTGCACACTGAATTTTGTGGCACTGTAGGGGAGCCTTAGAAAAGTCCAGGTGGAACAGTGCAGATTAGCCCCCAGGTCTGCCCATTCCTACCATCTGTCTTTACCCACTGCTTGTTCTCCTGTGTCCCAGGAAGAAAGCTTCCTCCAGAGCAAAGGGGAATGCCTTCTCAGACAGAAATAGAAGTGCTGAGAGTATAAGTGTCACCATGCCATTGGAGCTGAAGGCTGAAGACTCCAAGGACTTAGCTGCCAAGAACAAAAAGATAGATGAATGGATTGATGGCACCTTTCAACCTTGATCTGCCATGGTCTCCTCATGCCACAGACCTGACTCTTCCTGTCCACCAGCAGCAAGATGTTGAACTTCTGGCTTTGAAAGCCTAAAAGCGAAAGGGGTGTCCCTGTGGGAGAAACAAGCACATTTCACCTCAGAGGATTTATACACGTTGAGAACTTAGTGTAGAGAACTTTCTCTACATGAGTAGAGAAGCAAGTATTTCCATTTGATGGTGTTGAGGCTCACTGTGCTTTACCAGAAAGCCTGGATCTTCCGTCTGACAATGGCGACTGACAACTTCCCCCAAGGGAGAAGAGGAGCATCAGAGTCCCTGTGTCATAGCCGTGACGGCTGTTGTGAGTGCTACTGTGCCGTGAGACACAGACGGCTCCCTCTTTGTGTGAACAGCACTGACACAGCTACTGCAAGGCAGAAGGAAGGATCATGCCCCATCCAGCCATTTCCTGCGGGCTCGACGGGAGGGTAATCCTGACATAGCCAATTCAGTGAACGTGAACCAGAATTACTGTCCAGATCAGAACCATTTGCGCCAGTGCTAAGAACTTGCTGGTGTTATGTGGGAGGGATGTCACCTGCATGGTGACATCTTAGCAGGCCCGTGGTCACACAGTATGGATGGAGCAAGGCCTGCTCAAATGCTTCCTTCAACATGGTATACCAGCAACACCCAGGTGGGGCTCTGCCTAAGTTCACTGTGGGGCATTAATTGAAGTTAGAGCCAGCAACGGGGACAAACACTGTCTGCTCTGCACCTCTCAGTATGGTCAAACCTCTACACAACTCTACGGGTTTTTTCCCCTCAACTTGAAGGCCAAACCCCGGGTTTTCCCATGAGGTCAGATCTCAAGAAACAGATTCTATTTTGCTCACTTCAATCAAAATTGCCTGAGGAAGAGATTTTCCATTTGCCCTAGATCTGTTCAGCATCTTTATCACCTCCCTCTCCACCCTCCCATCCTGTGAAGGGAAAGAAGAACATCTTCCTGCCCTGCACAGCTCCCTCCCAACCCTCATCCTGCCTGCCTTCAGTCCTCATGAACATCACAGCCAGTTCCTGTGCCATTGGAGCAGCTTGCTTCTCTCTTGATTTTTCACAAGTGATTATCCAAGTCAGAATTTGTCACCCACGGAATGAAAGGAAAATGAACCTTCAATCACAGATACAGACCTACCTGCTGAAAAAGAAACAGACAGAGGGGAAGAGATGGGCAAAGGAAGAGAAAAAATGAGAAGAAGGGTATTTGTAACAGAGAGGAGAAACTATGAACAAAATGAGCAAGAATAAAGACAGGAAACATGGAAAAAAGAGTGGGAGCATGCTGTGAAGAGCCTGGGATGATGAGACTAACTGAGGCAGAGCAACTAATGAGTAGTTTTCCAGGATAACATGAAAAATGGAGGGGCAGGGCAGGAGAGATCACTATATCTGGAGATGGAGCAGTGAGATTTCCTCATTTTCCTTCCCATCCCATCTCCCATCTGATTCAAATCCACCAAACTCATCTCTTCTGACTCCCAGCAGGACTGGTCCCTCTTTGGTGCTATGCGGTGATTCTGCCTGCCCTTGAGCCTGTGCAGGGGCAAAGTAACCACTGCAGTCTGGCTCTTTGAAATGCCTTGTCCCTCTGCGGCCCTAAAGCATGGCCACACACACACACTTGCGCATAATTATTCATGTCTCTCAGATGGGAAGATGGCTATCACACGTCATCACTTAGCAAAGATAAACACATTTAGTTCCTAATCTTCCCTCATCCGTCAGGGCTTCCTTTGCCCCTCTATCTGCTTCTCTGCCCTGAATCTTCTCCATTTTCTTTCCATTTCAGTTAATAAGCAGCCCAGCCAAGCAGAGCCCTCCAGAGAGGGGCCAGCAGCTCCCTGACTTGATGCTTCTAGAAGGACAACTGTTTCCCTCTCTGTGCTCCCATCCGCCCCCTCCATCTCCTCCAAATACCAGTTATGAATTTTGTTTTGTAATCTTCTTTACCCTTCCCTTCTTTATGACCCTTGTTAAGCCTAGCAATTTGCCTCCGGGTCTCTCAGTGGCTATTCTCCTTTAAAGAACCACTTACTGGTGTCAGATGAAGAGGGGACGATTTTGAGGTCTTGAGAATTATGTGTAAAAGTATAGGTGCTTCTACAAAATGTATAAATAAAGCTCAAAGACAAAAACTATCAAGTGTTGCAAACACAATTTAAAATTCATTATGATAACCATATCTCAGCTGCAGGAACCCAAAGACTTTTCATTATACCACAATGTTAGTGTTGTCACATGCTTCCCAAGATGTTTATCTCTCCATGCCTTCCAGCAGCTTCCAGAAATCTGGTATTTTAGAGTGGTGTTACAAAACCCCTTCGGCTATCCGGGTTGTAGTCCTGAAGCACCAAAGCCCAGCAGTGCCTGCCCCTCTTGACTTACTGGCCACATAAATAATCACAACACAGTCAGATCTGGTCTTCTTGCAGCCTGTATGTGCCCACAGTGACCTGACAGATAGGGGCAGAAGGGTAAGGTAGCCCACTGGACACTTGGTCTCCAAAGCTTCAGTGGTACCAGGATTTGCCAGGTATCCCTGAGAAATCAGAGTGAGAGCCATGGAAAGAAACTAGTCATTTGCTGTGCTGCATACAGCGATATAACGATCACTTTGAAAGCTCCAGTATACAAGCACGAAGAGGTGCTGGACTGTACAGCTGGACACACACCCCACTGGGAAGGCAGGGGGCAATCCAGGACAGGGCTGTGCCTGTCTGTCGGGGATGAATAAAAAAGGTGCTGCAGTTATAATGATTGCTAGGGAGACTGCATTTTCTTGTGGATGAGGATGGAGGGTCTGACTGGATTTTGAATAAGTTCTGCTACAAACCGATCGAATGTCCTTTAATCAGATGGATTTAGCTGCTGCCTTTCTTTAAGATGGTTCCAGGACACAATTAACCTCCTGCTTGCAGCATTAGTGGTCATCATCTAAAGGCATACAACACTTCCCAAAACAAGGAGGTTTGTGATAGATGAGTTGTGTTTAAGAGAGGACTAAAGAAAACAGTGCAGCCTGATAAAACAATGAGACCACCAATAGAAAGTAAAAGACCACTAAGAACAGCCTGAAGAAACCGGTTTGGGCAGCAAAGAAATTGCCTCCTAGTTTTTGACCTATCAAAGAAGCACTTTATAGTTCCTTGGGAAACAGAGAGTGTCCCCAGGAAACTTCCTTGCTCCATTTTTTATATACCTCCTTAAAGGATAACAAAATACAGGAGTTTGAACTTCAGCCAACAACTTAAATCAAAAGGATGCAACACATCATCTGGGGATAAGTCTAGAGCAGGGATCCTGTAATCCGTGTCTTCTCACTCTACAGTACGCCTCCCATTAGATTCACCTCTTCTCAGCACTTAGCTAGCCTGAGCAGGATTCTGCCTTTTCCCTCACTCACAGCAGCCTGTGTGTGTACAACAGGTCAACAGTAGCCAGGGAGCAAACACAAAGCTGCCTACAAATCCATCCTCAGGGAGAGAAAGAGACAGTAACATTTGAAGAGGATGGGAAGAAACTCACACAGACCCTTGTCATTTCTCCCTACACTGACTTTCCCAACCTCTACCTCCTGCTCCACTGCAGCCAAAGGGATGTTTTCCCTGTTGCCTCCAGAAGCAGCAGGAGCCAGCTACTAATTAGGATCCAGTATGACAAAGCACAGAGTAGCCTGACACTGCTAGACCACAGTTGCCTGGAGGCAAAGGAGACAGTGCCTGCCGGAGGATCACTTTCATTAAGATGAAGAACATCAAACAGCTTTCTCTGAACTGACATCCGTCTGTCAAAGGAGCCTGCAAAGAAAGGCTGAGCTGACAGGGGCCCTAAGGAGAATCTCATTAAGATGGTTTTGGAGGAGCCTCTTGATGAGAGAGCTGTGGGGACTATCTTCCTCCTTCCATCAGGAATGGCTCTTGCCTGTCACTTTGTTCTGTCCGTTCTTGGAGGCTGATGGGGATGGACAGGTGATACTGACAGAGGTCACGGGCACAGGAATGTGACCAAGGAGGAGGCACAGGACTGAGGGAGAAGTAGTTGAGCAGGGCACTGCAAAGCAAAGACACAGAGGGAACAGTCAAGCCATGCTTCACTTTTTGGCTCTGGGAAGAGGAAGCTGCTGTGAAGGTCAGACTACCCCAGGAAGTACCCTAGGCAGGGCTGGACTGCCCAAGAGGAGGCTGGTGGGAGTGAGACTAACATCTCACCTCCTTGTGCACGCATGCATACTATGCAGAATTGAATACAGACAGCTATCCTAGTTTTTGTGCATAGGATTTGGGCATAGCTTTCATTCCAGACACATCAGAGGGTCTTCAAGATCTCAGCCCAGCTGAATTCACCCACAACCCAGCCTGACAGGCAAGGATATGCTTCCTTTCTCATGGGAGCAATGATAAAGAAAGGTTCCTTCACTCCACAGACAACAGCAACATGCGTGTTTGGATGGAAGAGGTATAACCCCAGGGACATATGGTTCTCTGGGTCTGAGCTACAGCCACACGGCTCTAACTTAGACCAATGACTTCTGAAAGGCTTAAAACCAGGCGTTTATCTAGCACTGTAACTCTCTTCTGAAGCACTCCTGCTGGTAAATGCATTCAGACACTTGCCCTGCACTACAATAAGAAGGCATGTGCTCAAATTCCCCAGCCAGCTCTGATTCAGTAATCACAACAAGTGCTCATTAGTGCCTGCAGGGACATCCTACTTATTAGGAGTGGTCAGCTGGGCATTACACTGTGCTCAAGTGGTTCAGCAGTATTTAGTCTCTAGAACTGACCTTGAAATTTACTGCTACACAAGTTGGTGACATCATTCAGTCGCTTTAGAGGCTCATATGGGTGATATCATTGCCTTTCGTTAAATGTTGCTACTCACAGTCTCTTAATGTAGAAGGAAAGTGTGATGTTTTCATTTCCTTAGAAAGCTCATGCTGATGGTCTGTCTTTGCAGTCGTCTTTAGGGCTGCCACACAGGACCTCATTGTTTTGTCTAAGGCAAGGGTGGGATACCTAAAGCCCATGGGCTGTGTACAGCCTGGAAGAGCTCACAAACCTGGGACGTATCACAGACACTTGGCATGCTCAAAAAACCTGCACCTGGGCAACACAAGAGATGCCCCTGGTACAGGCCACTGTCTCTGAATGTGTCATCACGATCTCAAAGACACAGCTCACAAAACATATTCCCAAACAGCACTGAAAGCCACTTTCATAGAATCATAGAATTGATAGGGTTGGAAAAGACCACAGAGATCATCAAGTCCAACTCTTGGTCCAACTCCAGTCAGTTTACTAGATCATGGCACTCAGTGCCACGTCCAATCTCAGTTTAAAAACTTCCAGGGATGGTGAATCCACCACCTCTCTGGGCAGGCCATTCCAATGCCTGATTACCCTCTCTGTGGAGAATTTTTTTCTAATATCCAACTTAAATTTCCCCTGGCAGAGCTGAAGCCCGTTCCCCCTTGTCCTATTGCTGACTGCCTGGGAGAAGAGACCAACTCCCACCTGGCTATAACCTCCCTTTGTGTTTTTGCGGTGCTGTGCTAAGGTATGCGTGAATTTGTGTCCAGCTGAAAGGTGTTGGAAGTACCTGCTCTATCACCAGGAAAGAACAGGCTTCTCAGCCCTACATCAGGACTTTGCAGTGATGACATCACACTGGCTTAGAAAAGCTCTGCCAGATGATGTCACATCATCTGCACAAAATCTGCAGTGCTGATGCTGTTCTGGTTTTACAGGTTAGCACAAATTATGTCAGTCAAGGAGTGAGTCAGAGGTCTGAACACTGGTGTTCAGTGCAAGGTCACCACCCCTCTTCAGCTTCTCCTCCGGAGTATCTCCTGCAGGTCCTGTGTGGTATTCGCCACCACTGAGTAAACGTTTCAGACAGCCCAGGGCACTAAAAATGGTTCTGGAAACCAGAACCTCACCCCTTTAAATCCCTGAGGACCTGCAGTAATAGTGTCATCTCCCATCTCCAGAGCCTTGCTGGGATGCCTTTCTTCCAGCTTTTCCTCTCTTCTGAGGATGGCCACTCAAACATGAAGGCTGCTCCCAGCACCTGACTCACTCTGCGCTCCCTCCAGCTGGCAGAGAGCTGAGCTGCATTTCACAGTACACGAGCATAGCAGAAACCCTTGTTTTGCCACCACACTTACACTTCCCTGACTCTTGCAGGTCTTCAAAAGGATCTGTCACTGAACCCTGACCAAAACTAAGGGGTCTTTGAGCATCAGATGGCAGGCAATTCCCTCTGCAGAAGGAGCAGGATAGCAGACGTGTTTAAGCCAAGCCTGTGCTGGGAAGGAACATGATGTTCCCATTTCCCCAAGGCTGGAAGTTTGTGGTGAGACAGGGATGGGTCTGGACAGCTGCAGGACCTGGCTATGCTGTGCTGGCCATTTGGCTCTATGGAGGAGCCTCCTGCAAGGAAGAGGAAGGCCATGTGCCTTCTGCTCTGCTTACAAACAGCACAAACACAAAGGCAGCAGAACAGCAGCTACTATCTGCTGGGTCATTTGGACTAGTCCTTCTTGGCTTCCTAGTGTACATGGAATGGAAAAGGTTTATTTGACCAGTCTCCCTCATTTCTATCCTCACTGCTGCACACCAGTTAGGGTGTATTTCAGGTTTGGTGGGGATGGAGGATAAACACCATAACAGGGAAGGTGTATGTACAGACAGGAGGTTGTGGCAACTCCCCAGATCCTGGGGCATAATTGATTTGAGCCAGAAGGGTCAGTGCACAGCATTTAGAACTCCCCATGCTCATCTGAAATGTGCCAACCCACTGCAACTCCAAGCCCCTGAAGTGGCTTCCCAGACAGGGAGGAGGTTGGAGAGGCTCCACTTCAGCTCTCCCCTCACTTTCTGCCTGGCTCTCACGCTCCTGCTGGCATGAACGTGGTAGCTGTCTCAGGCTCCCTCACACACTCTGTCTCACACGCACACAAGCTCTAACACAAACACAAAGGCTACAGGAGCCATGTCTCTCAAGCATTGTTTATGATCCCTCTCCCTCACACAGTGTGTTTCACACACACTCACACCCCCTCACACTTGTGCTTGCAGACGTATCTCTTTTTCTTCTGGCTGGGTCTCTTTTGGCATTGGTGGGAGTTTCAGGGGACAAGGCCATCTTATTCAGTCTGCAGTATCTTGTTCCCTGCTAGTCTGTACTCTTTGTTTTCTATATTACTGCTATTTGCTTTGCATAGGACTCAGTTCAGTCCCCTTAAGGAGAAGCTCAAACCCTTATGGCTTATCAAGAAACATGCACCAATTCCTAGGACTCACCAACACCTGCCTTCACTGGCAAATCCAGGAGGTTTTTGCTTCAGACCGGCTCTGTTTGGCTGTATTGCCTGTCAGAAAGGCATTTCCAGCATGTGGCAGGTTCATATGAGTCAACCTGAACACCAGGTGAGCTTAATGTGAGAACAAGCTATAGAGTAGCAAAGATCAGCTCTAAAAGATTAACTATTGAACTGCAGTTCAACTACCTGGAAGAAGAACTGTTCCTCGTCTTCCTTTTTTCAGCTGTGGATTATCACAGAGGGTACTTATATGCAAATGGATTATCAAATAAATTCTTAATCTTCAGCTTCCTTTTCTCCCCAGCTCACCAATGAGTGTAGGGTATGTTATTGTTACAGCTGGGTCTTCGTGAAAATAAGAATTCATATTTTAACATCAGGACTCCTCTAAGTGTGATGTCTGAAGATGGCAAGAGTGGCAATGTTTGTGTGAAGGATCAGCCATGATACAAGCAGGAACAAATGGGCAGTGTGTCAGGCCCACATGAAGGTCTGGAGGACATAAATGCAGCAAGCCCCAAAAAGAGCTTGTCCATTTTTACATTTAATGTGGCTTGTCCAAAAGAAGTTATTTATCTCCTTCTATAAACCCTGCCTCACTAACATTGTTCCAGCTTGGCAGGAATCAGAAATCCATGGATTCCCCACAGCAGCATCACCCCTCTTAGAGGTGGATGCCTTTAGAAGACAGAGGAATTTCAGCTCCATCCTTTCCAGTTGGCAGGATCCTCCCCGTGACTTCCTATAGACTTAGACTTCCACAGTGACATTTACATTCCTCCAGTCCTCAGGCACTTCTCCTAGTCAACATGAGCATTCAAAGATTATTTAGATTGACCTTAAAATGACATCAGCCAGCTCCCTTAGCACTGCTGGATGGATCCCATCAGGGCCCATGGACTTACACATGTCCAGTTTCCTTAAGTATTCTCTGATCCTCTTCCACACAGGTGAAGTTGCTCCCTATTTTCCCCTGGTCCCTGGGGCCTGGCATTCCTGAAGGCCAAGATTATTAGTAAAGACTGAGATGGAAAAGGCACTCACTACATCAGTGTTTTCCATGCCCAGTCATGCCAGGGCACCAGTCCCATTTAGCAGTGGGCCCACATTTCCCAAGTCTTCCTTTTACCCCTTACATACTTTTGTCTTTTTGTTATTTTTAGGGTTCTGGACAGTCATAGAGAACACCCCTGGAGGTTTACTCAGAGACACTCAGCATTGTGTCCCACGGGTGAGCAGTGCACACCATACCTACCATCTGCTAGAGTGCAGAACATACCTGCCCATCTGCACATCTGGTATAGTCCTCATCTCCCAGGATCAATCCTGCAGGGACTTTCCTGTCTCCAGACCTATCTCGGTGCAGAAGGGGCTTTAGGTCATGAAACCATGTGTTTCAGCTTCTGTCTTGTCTACTTTCACCAATAAAATCCTGAGGTTTTTTCTACCTTGCTGCTGCACATACACACTCCTGTGTCAGCAATCACTGACATCCACGTTCTTGTCATCAGGCAAATTTTGCTGGCAGAAGGATTCCACTGCCCTGGTACCATGGGTTCTTCCTCTCTCATGTCATGGGTTGTGCCTGATCTTGGTCACAACCCTGGCCAAGGTGCTGACCAGGATAATTGTGAAGACTCTGGTCCCAAAGGTATGTCCCCAGGGCTGCCCTGACATACAGTTTTGTTAGATGAGAAAGCCAAGCACAACGTGGTTCTTTCACCTGTCATTTGTCCAATTGCTGCTGTGTACATTTAAGCTTTTTTTCCACCTGCACATCCCACTTGTCCCTTCAGTCCATGCCAAATAGTTGTAAGGCCTGAATTTTGTGCAGGTGCTCACTGTGTGCTGGGAGAACTGGAAACAGCAGCTGCAGAAACTCTGTTCTGAAACCATGAGTCTCACTGTTGCAATGCTGGGAAGCTTCAGATGCAGCTCTTTTCCCAACAGGTCTGTCAGATTATCTTAGCATCAGGCTAACACTTATCTGGCATTTCAGAGCATTGCAGCAGCCTTGCTGGGCAGACCCTGGCACAAAGATGACAGAGGTTGGATAAAGTGTGCAATAATGCAGAAGAATGGAGGTACTGGATCATCATGAAGGTCCATTTCTCCCAATGTTCTGTCTCTCTCCTTGATACTGGCCAACAGCAGTTTAAAGTCTTCCCGAAATTTGGTTTAAATACTCTGGCAAAGAATTTCATCATCTATTTCTGTACTATGATTTGAGATTTTCTTGAATTTTCTCTTAAACCTGATACCTAATCATTTCAAGGATACTCAGTGTTCTCACATTGAAAGGAATAGACAATACTTTTGCCCTGCTTGCCTTCTTCAAAGAATTTGTGATTTCAGAATTCTCAGTGGAGGAGAAGATGCAGATAGCTTTGATTCATGCTGATATGGCAGTTTTTCTGCTGCTTTTCCACAAAGTATTTCCTTCATTAAGGAGAAAGGTCACGATCCCCGGGCAAATAAATTTACTGCAGCTGCCTGGTGGTCAGCTGGCGATGACCATACAGAGATTAGAAAAGGTGTGCCTTCTTCCACTGGGCCTTCTTCCTGCCTGAAATGCCAGCAGTGCAGGAGCAAGCTATGAGGGCGGCCTCGTCTGGAGGATAAGAAACCCTGACATCATGGCAGTCTGCAGGGAATGTTTCTGGCAAGAGTCTTCTGGAAGTGTGCTGTCCAAGGAACTTTGGTGCCGATCCAAGGAATCTCTTCCATCCAGATGGTTCCAAGTGGTGTCAGCAGAAGCTAGGAGAAGGAGATGATCTGTAAGGGAAGTCCTTCCCTGCCCACCAAATCCCCTCATTTATAATGGCAGGTGGGAAGCACATGTTCCCTGTCATACGCTGGAGGAACCCAGCTGCAACTACAGGGCCTGTTCATGGTAGGTTCCAACTCCAGAACATCAAAAGCTGGCAGAAGAGCCACAGGCTCTGCATTGCTGGGAGACTCCATGTCCCAGACTATAGCACTCAGCTTGGGCTGTGATGAAGTGGGAAAGGAGAGAGATCTGGTGCCCTGCAGAGAAAGATCACATGATCCCAAGGTCTTTGTTAGAAGGCACATTCCATTGCTGCCCCTCTGCTATTGTCCCATCCCCAGTCTCCTGCCTGTATGCAGCCTCACTCTGCATCAAGACCCAACACTGTCCCACCACCATTACATGAAGTGATGTCTCAAGCACTGATGAGCAGGTGCCTGTCTCTCCATCCTCTGCCCATCTTCATGGATTCCAACAGGGTCACACAGTGAATTAGCCTAAGATCCAGCTGTAGAACAGCTGGTTCAGCTACATCCCAAGACATTTTTCTTGTAATCAAACATCTTCTGTCTCTCACTGCAGCACTCAGAGACATGGATTTTCACTTGAGATCTACCTATTTACTAGGAGTCTTTGGAGACTGGCTTCAGGGCTCCTGCAAGTGAAACAAGAAAGAAGTCCCAGTTACCCTAGCTGTGAGCAAGCTGCTAAAAATACCAGAATCATGTGGGATTAATCCTGTACTTGCAGTACACAGAGATATGGCGTATTTAATAGACCACTGAAACAGAAAGGTCTGAGGGATTCATTGAGATTTTCTTTCTCTGCCCGCCAAAGCTGCTCTCTGAGTCATTATGTGTGGTGCTGAATCTGTCCTCTGCCTGTAAGAACAGTATGTTACTTTCTCTTCAGTCATTTCTGAGGTGATGTCCCTGCCCAAATCTATTTGACTTACTCTGTACTATGGTCTTTGTCAAGAAATTCCAGCCTGTGGGTGATGCTCAGACACTGCAGTAGGTCATCTCTGGGATCGAGGTGTGGGAGAAGTTGGTTACTCTTGAGAACGTTCAATATGGAACCAGGAGAGACCTGGGGATCTGACAGGGAAATGCATCTGCAGGGGAAGGTGCTTGATGCCTCATGGAAGTACTTTTCTAGGGTTGTTTCACCAGGTTCCTATTTCTGATCGTATGATCCCATGTTAGAAGAAGCCTACCCCTGCCTTTCATAGCCCCACAATCACAGCCATTTCTGGAAGACTCACAATGGGACTAATTTGGGCAGAGACATCATCTCAGAGAGGACTGAAGCAGAGAATATCCAACTGACTCAGCCTAGGACAAAGTGTTAGAGACACCCTAAGTTTGTTTCACACACTGACTGTATTTCAGCTGCATCCCAGATTCCACCTTCTGTTCACCCCAGTGCAGTTTAGGTTGGTCCCACTGCAGTGCCTCTCTGGCTGAGAACCTTAGCAAGGCTTTCAGTGCACACTGATGCAGAAATGCACTAAAACCAGCGGTGAATGCTTCCTCAGACAAGTTTGCTTTTTTCATCCCTTTCTGAGCAATGAGCTGGCACTTTTTTTTTTGCCTAGTTTGTTGGCTTTTTTCCCACCCCATATGGTCAATATTTAATTTTTGGTGAACAAAGATATTTTTCACATTCTGCTTCCCTGCGGGGAACCACTTCCTTGTAGGTTGGGATGACTCAAGATGTGAGGAATTATACTAGTTATTATAAGAGAAGGGAAAATATGTGGACCTGGGAGGAGACATAAGGGGTTGGATGGAAGGAAAGAAATGGAGAAACAGGAAAAAGACAACAGATGGAAGACGGTGAGTGAAGATATCAAGAAACTGTAGGAGAGGAGACATGGAGGAAATCACGACTCCTTAGGCAACAGAGAGGTGAGGGTCAGTGAAGGAAGGTGGAGAACAGTGAAAACAGGAAAAAAGGAGAGTGTGAAGGGAGTGGTTGGAATTTCTGAGGCAAGCACAATAGGCAAGAAAGGAGGAGAGAGCTGATGACCTAGAAGGTAATGCAGAGGTGGAAGGAGAACCTGTGTCCTATTCTGACAGTTTCAGGTGACTGGCTGCTTCTCACAAGGAAGAAGCTAGGCGGAAGCCCAGAGCTTTGGTTGCCATCATGTGTTGCATCCCTCCATCCATGTTGACTAGACATGGGACTTGGTGATGTGGAGGGAAAGTGAGTGAGACAAATCTCTCCCATTTCCCAAAGATCTTTCAAGGACTCTGTCTGGGGGATAAGGGATGTCACTTTCCAAGAGGCTTAGAGAAGTCCATTCTTCCCCCAAAGCCAGAAGGGAGTTCTTCAAGTTTCGTGAGATGCAGGAGGGTATGTTGTGTTATAACTGTGTGAATTCACATATGTAGTGACCTTGCAGTTTATACTTTTCTGTGGAAAGACTCCATAATATGCCAGAATGATCACTCCCAGGTCTTCGGGCAACAAGATGAGTTTCTTGCTCCCCTGAGATGGCACAGGAGTGTAGAGAGGCTGTGCCGGCAAACCCAACTGCTTCAAAGCATCCTTGCATAGCAACAATTGCAAGCAGGAAGGAGATCTGTCATCTAAACCTCCTCCTCGAGCTGGCTGACCTGCCTCAGGCAGTTTTGCCTTCAGGCACACAGACCGTACAACAGGGCTGGAGAAATTAGTGCCTCCTTCTCTGTTAAAGATCTAGGTGGGGGTGAGGGAGCAGTTCCTCCTCATCACCCCCGAAGTCAACCCAGCAGTGGCAGAGTGAAGAAGGTTGCAAACAGAGTAGCTCTGCGACAATAGGGACAACAAAACCTGGAGGATCACCTCTCTCCCTCTCACACTCCACCACTGAACTGTTGCTCTCTCCCACTGGACGCTCAGTTTCAGGCAGGCTGACCTTCTTAGAGAGGCAGGGTGGACCCATGATGCGTTCTTACAGAAGCAGGCTACCCATGCAGGAGCAGAGTTGTCATCTGGCTGAGGGCCTTTCAGAGATCACCTAAGCCTCGGTTACTATGGACATTGCCCTGGAAAACTCTACCTTCCAGCCCAGCTCCCTGCAACAGTGGAGGGAGGAACGAGGGCCAGTGAGGAAGCTGACACTCAGCTGCCCCTCCAGCATCACACCACAGCTCTACAGGAGTTTAAAAACCGTCCACCTCCACCACATCAGTCATTAAACCACTAATGAGCCTTTTCCTGGCCACCACAGCCACCATCAATGCCACTGACACCTCCTCGCTCCTCTTCCCCAAAGGAACCGTTTCTGACAATGGCCTCAAAAGGAGGGCACCATTCTCATGGAGCATGGTAATGCAGCCCTCAAAAGCCTCTAATTAACCCTTATTATATAATTCACAGCTTCATCCTGGTGGCTCCTGACACAAAGGGCTCAACAGACAGTGTCAAAAATACCAATTATCTCGCTGGCTGCCACTTGAGAAGCAGAGAGGAAGAGAAACAGGTGTCAAGGATGGGAAATCTTGTGGATGATGGTGACACAGATAGAAAATGTATGGCAGAGAAACAAAGGCGGCAGCTCTCTCCTCACCTTGTCAGGAGGGGATGAGAAGCTGAGATCTCATATGCCTCCTGACCCAGGGCTCAATTTGAACAAAGCCCAGAATGAAGCACCTTTTCCTCCAGACAAGCAGCTATCATGACACTAAGCAGCCGCTTTCTTCACCTGAAGGCACTCATCCCCAACAAGTACAGCCACTTCAACCTCTATGGATTTAACCTGAACCTCTTTGTCCTGATGAATCCGCACTATGACACGGTTTGGCTTGACTTGGCCATTTTTGTCAGCTGCATCACTGTCCTGCAGCTCAGGACCTTGATCCAACCATGCCATTTTCAGCTATTAGGAATCCCCAGTCATCAACTCCAGATGTTGAGAAGAAGAGAAAGAACAGAGCAGAAGGACATTCCCAGGCCCATGTGAGCTGGCAACAGCAGGCAGCTGGAGCAGGCTTGTGCCTATTTGCTCACAAGTCTGTGGGCAAGTCAGGCTTCTCCTCATGTTTTTTTCGTAGATATGTTTCTCCCTCCTTCAGCCACTTCATGCCTTCATCTGAGGTCCTCAGCTCCTGCCACTCTTTCTTCAAGTCCCATCTTATTATTCAGGTCCCGTTTGTCTCTCTGTACTCATGGTAGAGCCTCCACTGTCTTTGGAGCTGGAGCAAGACAAGTGGGACAAGGCACTGGGCTGGAAAATTGGGTGCAGAAGTTGCAATGAATTCTTAATGATGCCCTTTCTGGTGACATATACAGAGAGATGGAGCTGAATGCTTTTCTTTTTTGAAGCGTTTCTTATTTAAAAAGTGATGATGCTTTTGATTCATTTTTCCACAGTAGCTGGGCACCTGCTTACTTCTGCCTTGCTTAGCAGGAACCACCAATACAGCTCCTTGGACTCACTTTAGATGACATTCTCTTCTCCTTTGAGAATGCATGTTAACTGTCAGTCCCTGAGGAGTCTGGTAATCCCACTGCAAGAGGTATCACATAACCATGTTGTGAGAGACAGACCCTGTTCCAGAAACCCTGACACGGGATCCATGTGGAATGGAGCAGTTCCTCGCCACAGTTCCACCAAACCTGTGGCAGAACCCTGAGTTTCTGTCCATATACGGGTGCACCAGTGATACTAATCCATCATTTTAACTGTGTATGTGAAGCTGCATAAAAGTATTCAAGCCCTCCTTCCATCTCTCTTATCTGTTCGCTCCTAAATACTTCACTCTCAGGCTGTTTGAGTTTTTCTCCTCTCACACTGTGTTTTCTCCAAGGATGAGAAGGGAGATGTACAGGTTGTTCAGTGACATTCCCTAATCCCCTACTAAGGGTGGGCATGGCCTGCTTACTTACAGTCCCAAATCCCCCTGGGCTCTGTGTAGCTCTCAGTCTGTCCTCCAGCTCTGCACAATACACATATTAGTGTTTTATTTGAAAGTGCATCCAAGACCTGGGGGAAGATGTCAGCCTGACCATTCCCTAGCCTGCACTGCTCTCATCCCCTTGAAGGACAGCCCTCGAGACAAATGTCAGCAGCGTGATATTCACACCCTCATCCATTTTCTCACTGCCCTTCAGAGCTGTTAGTTTCTGGTTCCATTGGAGCCAACATTACTTGGAGAGGAGATTCTGCACTCTGCTCTCTTAGGCTTGGTCTGACCGTGAGAACTCATGACTGATTGATCCAAACCCATCAGGATTTGGATAGGAAATCAAGATCCAGTAAGTTTGTTACCTTTGCAGTGGAAAAGAAATTCATCTGCCAGGCTTCAGTTCCATCAAAGATGCTCTTCCAGTCCTTACAGTCAGTCCAGAAGAGGGCAATGTTGCCTACATGCCTGTCGGGACTGCAACACACAGGCACATGTACACATAGGCAAAGAGATGACAACTGTCCCGTATTATTTCTAGCAAAAGGCTCTGTGGCTAAGTCAGTTCTTTCTGTGCTGCAGCAAATTATGGCTTGGATAAGTCACTGAACTTCACAAGGGTGGAGAAGAAGCATGTCAACATGAACCAACCACAAGACAACACAAAATGATCTTCCTGAGTCTGCAGCCAGCCTAAAACATGAGGCTATGCAAAGCTGCACTGTTCTTCTCCAGGATGGGTTTGCTTAGCAGGCCAACTCACTCTGACCATGCAGATGACTCTCTTCCTCACACTATCGACTGCAGCCGCTTCACTGTCTGCAGCACAGCTCTAGGCCCTTCTCTCACTCCATGACTCCATGGATGTCATAGTCCACCAAGCAGGCTCTGGAGGCAGAGGTCAGTGTCGTTTGCTGCAGGGACTGTGGTCAGCTGGATACAGGTACATCCAGAGGCACTTGAAGAACAGTGCAGACTCACAAGCAGAGTTCACATTTCATCCCTTCCTTAGACACACAACAGCTCACACACCACTGCAGAGCAGAGGACTCATAAGGTCTCTGACTGGAATCAGCCAAAGGCTGCTTAAATACAGGCACAGCTTAACTCTTTCATCACAGATCATTTTGGCCCAGAGGGTTGACTACAGTGCCTCTATGTCCCCCCAGCCCAACAGTCCTCCCCTGACTTCAGGACATTTGTGATGACCTCAGCCCTGAGAGTCTTCCCTTCCCAAAGCTTTCCACTCCTCTTAGACAGCATTTGCAAATACATCTTGTCCTTTCTCATCCCTGTGGCAGAGCAACCAAATGAAATGCAAGGACTGTGGAGACAAAATCGAATTTAGCAACAAAATAAACAGCATGGGGGCTCTCTACTGATTAGATTACGCCTCTTTATAATTTATGCATTAATTCCTCCCAAGATTTGAGATTCCTTGTCTCAGAAGGCCTGTATCCCTGCACTGCAGAGATGCCAATTCCAGGAACACCACTTTGAACACCAGCTTTCCAACAAGCAGATGAAGCTCTGATTAACCCCAGAAGAGCTACTCTTTGTTATCTACCATTGTCCATCCCCCAGAGACACACAGCCCAGCACCATTCATTCCCACACTGAATCAGTCTTCCCAAGTCCACTGGAGAACGTCAGACTGTGAAGCAGCTGCTTGTAGTAGCATCTGCTCCTAAGTCTGCTCTGAAAACAATTCAAGCATTAATAAGAGTCATCAGCTACTGCAGCATATATATCCACAAGCTGTTGTGTTCATATCCACGACTCCCTATTATTCCTGTCCCTGGCTACACAAGGAGCAGAGGTTGTAAGCTCAGCACAGCTGAAAAGGAAGCCTAGAAGCCATGGTCGAACCTGTCTATTTAAAGCTGGATGTGCAAGGGCAAAAAAAGAAACCCTCTGAGCCAAGGAGCCATATCACTCTTGGGAAAAACTAGAAACATTAAGAAACAGGAGGCAGAGAAGAGACAAGACATGTGACGGAATGGCTGCTATGTCACCATACACAAATTGGCCTAATTATGTGTATAAATGCACCAAAAGGCATGGATTTCCTGGCTGTATTCTTGACTTTAAATATTGATGCTTAGGAAGAGCTGAGATCAGGATATCTGCGGGTGGATTAGGCTACAGATTGCTCAGTCATTACCCACGGCTGGATCGCCTGCCTTGGATTGCCTTCCTCCAGAGAGCTACAGAACTTGGGCAGAGGACACCTCTCACCACCAGCTGAAGACTTGCTGTGTAGGTGATGGGCAGACAAGTGCTGCCCTACACCAAGGCAGTGCAGCATGCATGCCCAGGAGGGGGTAGGAACTGGGTGCTGATCAGTGTAGGAGAGAACTGGTTTCAGGACAGACCTGATGACTCTGTAAAAACGAGAATATGTCCAAAACAGGCGATAGCCAAGGGGAGAGAAACAGTGTCTCTGGGGGAAGCAGATGGCCACTGGGTGCCTGGGAGAATCCTTCTCCCATGCCCTCCCCTAGCTCTCTCAGTTTCACCTATACACCACTTCCTCCCATCCCATCCCACCTCATCTCCCAGACAAGGCGGAAACAAATGGACACAGAAGCAGCTTTTCGTATTTTTTGCTTGTTGTTTTTTTAGGTTTTTTTGTTTTGTTTTGTTTTGTTTTTTTAAATAAGAAATTTATTGCAAATATAGAAATTGATTTTCTCCATACAGGAATCTCCAAGTTGAGGAAAAACGATTTCGTGCCATTCATTTTTAAAACAGGAAAAGAAGGAAAGAGAGAAAAAAAAAGAAAAGAAAAGAAAAGAACAAGAAAGAAATACAATTCTAAAAGAAGAAAAGAAAGGGAAGGAAAAAAAAAAAAGAAGAAATAAAAGAACATAACTCCAACTCAAATTTGTCCATACACAACCAAGGGGGTCACAGGGTTGTCACGGAAGGAGGTACACCAAAGAGGCCAGTCCCAGCAGCTGCCTCCCAGGCCCTTCCTTACATTCAAGGGCTGGTACCCCATTCTCTGTGCCTGGGAGCTGCCCACCCCTTCCCACCCCCTCACCCCAGATGCTGTGCTTGTGGATGGACCAGCCGTACCAGCCCTGGAGGGTCTGGCCTGACCCAGTCAGACTCTTCGTCTTCCCCCTGGGGAAGATGGAGAGCAGGTGGTGGGGACAGGCCACCCAGGAGCAAGGCCTCACAGTGGCGGTGGTAGTTTTGGGGGAGGCAAAGGCCAAGCTGAACGCATGGGAATGGGGCATACAGGGGGGACTGTAAAAGGGGGAAAAGGGGACTTACCCCTGGTGGGGCAGGGAGGAGAGCGAGTGGGAGAAGTGGGAGAAGGAGAAGCAGGGCAGACAACGCCCTCTCTCCACCCGGGGACCAGGTGTGGGTTGGGGCAGCCCTGCAGAGCTGCCCTGGAGGGATGCGATGCCGCAAGGAGGGGTACAGAGACACCTCTCCAGGACGCGCGGTGGGGCAGCCAAGGGGAGGCAGACCAAGAACACCCCTCCCAGTACAAGGCCAAAGCGGCTGGAGGGATGGGGTTGGGAGTGCGTGCGTGTGTAGGGGGGATGCAACAGACACTCCTCTCTGCCCCTTCCTTGGGGAAGGACCCAAAAACTTCTGCCTCAGAGAGGGTGGGCAGGGGGCAGCTGAGGTGGGGCAGGCTCTGCCAGCCCCACAAGATACCCCCATAGCCCAGTGGAGGGTGGCACAAAGTGTCCGTCCCACACTGAGCCACTCTGAGGATGCTCCCTCCTGCTCAGATGATGGGACAGCAGCCAGCTGACTCCAGAAAGAGGACAGGGCTCCATTAGCTCTTCTTGCCTGCAGCTTGTGCCGAAGGAGGTGGTGGTGGTAGAAGGGACATTCTCCAAGCTCCTGGAGGCTGTGTGTCCTTCCCGACGCCGCTGAGCTTTCCGGTCAGCAACAAGCATGGCAAATGTGCTTTTGGGGCTCTGGGTCCAACTCCTGCACATGTGGCAGCTGCCCGCCCTGCAGTGCTGAGCTCTGCCCTACAGAGAGGGGTCACAACTCATCATGAAGTCTGCCCAGAATTTTTCTCCAGGCACTGCTGACTTACTTCCCATTTTCCCTCAGAGAGCCTCCACCCCTGCACTCAACCCTTTGCCTTGCTAGTCCCTTGGTCCCTTTACCATCCCATTCTTTACACTGCAACCACCTCTTCCCTGAGTCTTTCCAGCCTGTCCTTCTTCTCCACCTTCTCCATCTCCCTCTACCTGTTCCTCCTTGCCTCTCCACTTCTTGGTCCCACCACACCTTCTTCACCCCTACTGTGTCTGCCCCTCTTCTCTGTTTCTCAGCTCCTTTTCTACCTTCCCTCCCGCATCTTCCCCTCCTTTCCTCAAGCCTGCCAGGCAGAGCCTCCTCCAGCAAGGCAGGCTGATTAGCATTGCAAACACACAGAGGCCTCCTCAGCCTGACATAATTCTTCATTTGTCAGTCATGAATATTTCACACCTGCCTCAAGAGGGATTTATTCAGCATGGAAGAGTGTGGAGGGGGAGAAGGGAACATGGCACCACAGCATAAGCTGGGCCAGCAACATCAGGTATGAGAAAGAGCTCTGCCCCATGGGAACAGCATGCCTATGATGTCGCCTTCACTATTCTGGGTGCAGGATCCCAACCCAAGCTTCTCCCCAAGGCTGTTCCTGGGGATAGAGGGCAGGTCTGCACACAACCTCATTCCTCACTGTTGACAATTTCCAGTTAGGTGACCTAAACCCCTGTTTTTCCTGCCAAGAGTCACCAAGCCAGAAATAAAGCGTGAAAGGATCTGGTCCTAGTTCTGCCCCAGAAATCCACTTTGCCCTGGGAGAAGGCAGCATTGAGAGACTTGCCAAAGCCAAGCCATAGAGGGCTTAGAAACTTCAGGCAGTGTCTCCACGCTTTTTCCCAACAAAGAGACTTTTAAGGTTTCATCATATTCTCTGCCAGGGCTACCCAGGGCAGAGAATGGGTAGGACAGACCTAATCCAGATCTCCATGCAATCAATGAGAGGAAGGTGGTGGATGGTCTTCTACATGATTGTAACCAGCTCTATCTACATCAAGTTTTCACTGTATGAGAGGTTTCTCTGCAGCTCAAGGATTCCTTGTTTCCCCCAAGAATAAGCTTGCTTGTAGATTTCGGGAAAGAACAAGCAGGACAGAGGGATCTGCCTTGATGGACCTCACTCCTGTTTCTCAATAATTAGAAGAAATGATGGCCACTAGAAAGAGCAGGCCTTTGGTATACAACACATCTCCCTTTACGTACATGACCCTGAAAAGCAGCTGAGACATTTGGGGTAAGGGGAAGGGGACCTTGGAAAGAAGAAGGAAAGGGTTTTATGGGGCTGATTGGGTTGGGTTCTCTTTGGGGTATGTTGCCTCCCAAACTGGTAGGAGTGTCTCATAAAATCACATCAGGGGTGAATGAAAGGAGCAGGAAAAACAGGGACAAGGACAGGAGAGACTTTGAGGAAGGAGGTTAAATTCCAACAAACTGGCACATACACAACATGTGTTTGCTCAGAAAAATACAGTAAAATCATCATGCAAATAGAACGTTAAATCTGCTTTCCTCCGACAGGGCTGGCATCACTTTGTGAGCCCGCATCCCCGGGGAGGGAGCAGGACAAAGAAGAAGGGAGGAGGAAGGAAGGTGAGACACATTTTCCCTTCCTTGCCCTCTTCCTCCTACAGAACAGTCCATCTTGTGCAAACTTCATCCACTGGTTTGGAGTGGGGGGCTACAGCTGGGAGAGAAATGGCTTGTCCCTCCTATCTAGCCCCATTGCAGGAAAAAGAAGGGCCTGATGATAGCTGTATCCCTGACCTTTCTTTTCTGCCTTGTTGAGGTGATGGGGAGGGAGCAGAAACCCTTACAGGTCAACACTCTCCCCTAAACTACTGAGTGAGTAGAACTGTTTGCAAGACCATACAGCAGAGAAGTGCAGGGAGGAAAGAGGCAGGGAGAGGAACAAGGCTCCATTCCCCCTTGCCTGTCATCCTCCTTTTCCTGTCCAGTTCTGTGCCCCAGCCATTAATCTTTTCTGCTTGGATGGCTGCCATGCTGGAAGACCACTGGGCCTGCTCCATGTGGTAGATGGAGAGGTTCTGCTGTGCCTAAGGATCTCTCACAGCATTTACCTGTCTTGATTTGCTGCATTGTCCCAACATGGAGGGACACCTGGCAGCAGTGATGTGACTTTCCTTTGTGACTTCCCTTCATCCTCCTGAACACACACACACACATGTATACACATATGTGTGCACACACACTCTTTCTGGGTGGGACTGGCTCTTACTGTGTGGAGTCAGTCCCATGGATACATTTGGACTCAAGGCAAAATGATGCTTTTACTCTGGGGAAGCAATCTGACAGTGAAGGAGTCTGAGCCAATGGGATCAGGACCTGGCTTAGGATTGTTAACATCAGCATCCCTCCAAGGAAGGAACTCCACAGTCCTTCACAGGTTTAGATTTTTGGGATAACCCCTCTGGTTTTCCTGCAACAGGCTCTGCCTACTGCTGCTCCTCACTTACAGAAGGTAAAATGATGTCACCAGTGGCATAGAAACCAGCCATAGAAACAGCAGGCAGTGTCACTACCTGGCAGATAATAAGTAAATTCTCTGCATGCAGCATATAAATCCCTCCCAGAGAAACTCCTACACCCTCATCCTTCTCCTAGGCCCCCAGAAACACTGGGGCTTCTGAGGAGCACCTCAGAGAGAAAATAACCACTTAGGGAGGGCCAACACAACATAGACCCTTATTCTCATCTCGATAGAGGTGAACAACTGTCAAGTGTTGGGCAGATCATGGAGAGGAGCCCCACTGTGCTGCATAAAAGCATACTCAGCAGGCAGCTCCCTTGCCTGACAAGAAAACTTTGGGGTAGATGGTGCCAAAATTGTGCTTTGTTGGGCTACTCATTCCCAACTCTGTAGCAGATCTTCTATCCAAGGGACAGAGGTTGGGACCTACCAAGTGAAACTGGGGTTTTGCCAAGACTTGAAACGATTCCTAAGAAAAGTTTGTAAAACCTAACTGTGAGGAGGTGAAGGATTTAGGCGGTGATAGGTGGCTCTGGCTCTCATGAGGGCCTCTAAGTAGTCCAAGGAACACTGCCATCCACCAGAGGCTGGTGTCCTCTTCTATCTTTGGCACACAGTGTGGCTGCACACACAGAGGGAGCTTCTACCAGGGCCATCCTTCTGGGACCACTCTCAGGCCCCATCCTCACATCCCCTTTGTTTCCTGTGACCCTGTCTTTACCCTAGTCTTTATCCTGTCCATGCCAGAATGACTATGGCCTGAGAGGAAGACTTTTTGTGAGGCCTACCCAGTGAGGTGAGCAACTGATATCCTATTCTTCATGTCCATGGGAAAGTGAGGAGCTTGGGTGGTGCTCTCCTCATGCATGTCCACCCACCCACCCCAGAGTCCACGGTGCAAATCAGTTGGGAAGAGCTGCAGAAGCTCATGTACAACTTGCTCTGCTGAGCTCCTCCCCAGGTCCCTTCCCCATAGTAAGTGGGACATGAACAGAGAGTATCCAACTTACTGCACAAGGGCAGCCTGAGCATTGGTGTGTGTGGTGGGGACAACCTTTGACCTGTGACACTCATGGAGAGATGGGAACCCTTTATACCTCTGAGAGACCAGACCTTCCCACCTTTTCCCCCACTACTCCTTGTGGGTCTGGCTTGCCCTACCAAAGAGAACATTAATAGACCCTTTCCCCCAATCAACTGGCAGAAAACTGGCTCTGAGCAGGCCTGGAGAATGCCTGTCACTCCAGAATTGCTGGTGTACATCAGCACAACATGGCAGGAGAAGGGAAGGAGGAAGAGCAGCAAGGGCCCACAGCCTCTTATATGGCAGGTCCTACCTCCCTTAGTCCTTCACATCTCCTCTCCTTCCTCTGCAGAGGATGGAGGCTCATGAAGTACCTAGACAGAAAGTGCAAGCCTAGGGACCCTTAATAGAGAGGGTTAGGGAAGGGCAAAGGAAAAGAAGTGAGAGGACTTCTTCCAACAAATCCCGCCTGTCTTGGAAGGGAACAGCAGAGAGAGAAAAGACTCCACAGCTAAAGGAAATGAGCGAAAAGTTAGTGATGGAAGATTTGGAAGAGCAGGACAAGGAAGCTGTCCCCTGTATCGGGACAGGGAAGTTTTCTAAACCAAAGTTGTCCCCTCCCACCCAAAAGAAAAATCAGCCCACAGCAGGAACAGAAAGACGAACAGTTGACAACTGAGTTTCACGCCCAGTGAGTGTCCATCCCTGCCCTTCCCCTACCACCGCTGCCACCCACTCCTGTGCCACCCCCACCCACCCACACTCCAACGTTGTTACCACAGTGTTAGAGCAGGATGCTCCTCCCAACCACCTGCGGGAAGAACAATGGTCCCCATAACACAGTAGAGACAATTCGGCGTCTATGTGTGTGTATGTGTCTGTGTGTGTGAGAGAGAGTTTTCTGTTGTTGTTGTAAACTTTAAGAAAAGATTTTGTCAGTTTTGTATTTGTCAGGAGTATTTTGCTGTTGGTTTATTTTTCACAGTCAAGTGGCTTTTTTCTCTGGTTGTTGGAGGGGGTTCTTGGTTTGTATTGTTTCCTTGCGAGGAAGAGTCACAGCTTCTGCTGAGCAGAGACTCCTTTCCAGTAATCCAGGATGTCATGCAGATCCTCATCCTTGGCAAACTGAACTTTCTTCCGTAGAGCATGACCGGCTGCCATGTAAACCTCCTCCCTGTGATGCTTCTTGTAAGGCCGGAATCGCTCCCAGATCTTGTGGGTGCTCTCTGATGAGTACTCAGGGCTGGAGGAGTAGCCCGAGAAGTAGTGTCTGGGGGAGAGCTGGGAGTACGTTGAGTCTCGCTTGGTCCGGGAGAGCGGCTTGAGGAATGACACCCGCTGGCTCAAGGTGTCAGCACTTTCCTCATAGTACAGGGCCGGGAAGGAGTGACGGTGCTCACTACAATGGTAAGAAGGCTTGACCTCCAAGTGGTGGATGGCACTTGGAGAGACCAAGGGAAGACGATCCAAAGGGCTGTTAAGTGGGCTGCCCTTCTCAATGTATTTGGAGTCAGACTTGCTGAGTGGTGGGTGGTCAGGCACATCCAAGCTGAAGACCTTGGCGCTCTTGATGGAACCACTAGAGGAGACACTGCAGGTCTTTCTGGCCACAGCAGCATCAGCACTGAGCTGGCGCTGCAAAGGGTGGTGGGAGCTTTCCTTGTAGGGTGGGGAAAGAAAGCTGGGCCGCTCTAGCCCACCCGAGGAACCGGCTGGGATGGACTGGCACTCAAAGGCCATGTCTGAGTCAACACCAGTCCCACCACCCAGGAAGGATGCTGTGTCCAGCTTGAGGGCATCAATACAGTTGTTGATGATCTGGTTGACCTTATCTACCTCCTTGGCTATAGTAGAGATCTCAGCAGCTGAGCCTTGCCCATTGTCAAGCTCCCTCAGGTCCTCATCCCGCTGGGTTCTCTCCAGCCCATCACCACCACCAGTCCTCACCTCAATGTAGTTACCTTTAGTGGTGACTTTAGGAGTCTCCATCCCAGCTTCTATTGACTTTGATGGGGGCAATTTCTCCCCAATCATGGAAGGGATGGAGGACATCCGTGAGACAGGGATGACAGGTGGCTCACCCAGCTTCTGGGAAGGATGAACCATGGTACTGGTATCAATATCTGATCCATAACGCATTTCCAGAATTGTCTTTTTGACATTGAGGGACTTCTGTTTCTCCTCCTGCATCCTCCGCTTCCGCAGGCAGTAGTACACCACCCCCAGGACAATGACCATCCCAAATAGGCAACCCAGGGTGGTCATGATATAGTGTGTGGTGGTGGAAGTACTCGAAATAGGGTCCTCCCTGCCTTTGCTCCGGGTTGCAAAGGTCAGGCAAGTATGGTTGTAACGCCTGTTGTTACGGATAGAGGCCACACAAAATGTATAATCAGTGTGGGCCTTCAGCTTGTTGACAGTGACATATTCCTTCTTGCTCTTCAGTGTTGCTATGTCAGAAACGTAGCTGTTGTTGTATTGGACCAGTACATACATCTTACTGTAGGGCATGGGGATGGTTACCATCAGGATGGCTGAAGTGATGGTGACGTCATGTAACTTGATGCTGGGACTAAAGGAGGAGTCAGTGGTGGAGGAGGCTGGAGGCTTGACTGAGAGGAAGTCCCCAGGGCTGATGGCTGAGCCCTCATCCAGGTCTCGCTGGGAGTCAGGGGTATAAGGAGTGGGGTTGACCCTAGAGAGGGAAGGGATGGTGCCACCTCTGCACATGGACTGGAAGATGGTGATGGCATTGCGGTTGTGGTGAGGACGAGGTACCAGAAGAGGATACCCAGCGAACTCCCGTGGAGTCTCACACTGGAGGCGGTCATAGTTCTTGGTGACGTTGTTGAAGAGAGCCAGCCAGTTAAGAAAGCTGTAGAGGCTACAGTCACAGTTGAAGGGGTTGCCAGCCAGCTCACACACCATCAGATTGCTCAAGCTGGTGAAAGTGTTCCCCTCCAGACGACTGAGACGGTTAGATGACAGGTCAATGCTAATCAAGCTGGGACACTCATTGAAGGCAGTAGGGGTGACCAGCTCGATTAGGTTGTGCTGCACAAAGAGGAACTGGAGACGGGCCATGCCCCGCAACATGCCCTCTGTCAGGTTGGTGAGTTTGTTGTAGCCCAGCTGCAAGACCTGAAGGTTTGACTGGCCCATGAAAGCCCCATCCTCAATATAGGAGATCTCATTCTTGGTCAGGTTCAAATCAGTCAGGTTGCCAAAGCGGTTGAGGGAGGAGTACAGCACCACTTTGAGCTTATTCTCGTTCAGACGCAAGTCGTGCACCGTGCTGTTGATATGCTGGGGGATCGTCTCATACGGGGGCTGGTTCTGGCTGCAGATGGCCAGCCACACATAACCTTTGTCCCCCTCAATCAGCCAGCAGTCCCCTCGCACAGTGCCAGGGGAAAACAAGCAGAGCAGGGCAGCTGCCCACAACCCCAGGCACAGCATGGTCTGCAGTGGTGACCTCATCAGGACCGGGGAAAAAAATCCCCAACAAAAATCTCAGGACCACAGCAGAAGGAAACTAAGGGGCAGTAACTGAAGTTTAGCAATGGAAGGGTATGAGCACTCCAGTCCTATCAGGTGTCATCACCATTATTTCTTCTTGCTCTCTGCGTCAAGCCAGGAGCATGGAGGAGGGGGAACACATGCAATCTTCTTCCAAACACCCAAAAGGTAAGACCATGTATGTTTGGTCTGGAAGGGAACTACTTTGTGCTTCTTTTCTAAACAAATATTCAGGCCAAGGATAATGAATCTTCTTTGATGCTCATGAACAACTCTGGTACCTTTTCCACTTTTGTCCCTCCCACCCACCNCAAGTCCTCCCCCCGTAGTCTTCCCTGGCCCCTCCACGGTGTGATTTGGAAGAACAAGACAGGGCTGCCTCCTCTGTTGCTCACGCTCCTTTGGTTTCTATTCTTTCTCTTCCTTCCTTCCTGGGTTCCCTCTGAGAAGCTTCAGAGCTTCAGATCAAACATGTCGAAAACAAAAATAGAGAGGGAAAGAGCAAGTGCGCACGAGAGAGATCCATCTGTCACAGGAATCTGGAAAAGAAAACACACAGGAGACAAGAGGAGACATCAGCTGGAAGGGTCTTTGAGATAAGAGTATAGACAGCAATGTTTCATGGGAAGAGGGATATGAAGAAGAGATGGCATTATGGGGTGTGCGAACAGGGGAGGAGTGGTACTGCCTGCCATGCTGATAAGCCTTTGAGAAGAAAACCCTCACGACATATAATCTCATATCAGGGGTATGCAGGAGGGTATCTGGGCTTCCTTAAGTAGTGTGATCACAGCCAAGGACCTGGGGGAAGGCAGTAGCGTGGGAGTAGAAGGGGAAGGGAAGGGAGAGTGGGAAACATAAAGCTGTTATTGCGGGGGCTCAAAACTCCTAGTGTAAACAAAGGCAAGCCCCAAGCACAGCCAAAGCCATGAATTTTCAGCTGCCTGAAAATGTTGTACACAGAATGCGTGAAGCAGGGAAAATGCAGACAAGCTTCCCCCTAAAAAAATAAGAAAAAAAAAAACCAAAACACTTTTTTTTTCTTTTTAGTTCTTTCCTTCCTTGATGCAAGAGTGTTAAATAATTCAAGCCACGTGTAACCACTTCTGCTCTAAAAATTGTTCCTGCCGCTTGGTGCATGGACAAGGCTGTTGAGGTGAGCCAGCCTGGCTTGAGTGTGCTGGGGAGATGGGGAGCAGGGGGCAGGCAGTGTAGCAAATCAAGTCTCTCACCCAAGAATGGCAGCAGTCCTGGGCTGAAGCACATCGCTCACCTACCCCCCACCACAGAGAGGTGCACAGCTTACACCTTCGTACTTTACCACCTCTCCTTGGACTTACAAACACTGCCCCTTTATGAGAAAACACACCTTGCAGGCAAAGTGACATTTGCTTGCTAAACCACAACAAATGTATTTCTGGGCTCTGGGCAAGCTTCTAGTTCTAGCTAGGAAGGGCAGCCTGGAGCACCTTTCTCTCCAGCTACAGCTTCAACCCTTCTCCCACTGTGCTGAGACAGGAGCTTGGCAGGGGTGTCCTCAGGCAGTGCAGAGGAAATAATTTCATACAGCAGATAAAACATGTAGGCAGTGTGCCTTAATTTTATTTTATTTTTTTTTTTAATTTTGAGGAGAAAGAAAACAATGAGAGAAGAAAAATAAAAAGAAAAATATTCTTGGCTAATGAAAAATAAAGATCTCCTCTTGCCCTTTTTATTTTGGGGGGAGGCTGTTCTCTTAAAGATATTGCCAAAGCTTTTGCTGCAAAAGCTGAACCAATTTCTAGCACAGAGACACAAAGGGCAGAAATAAAATGAAGGAAGATAAATGAAGGAGGAGTGAACCCTTGAGGAACAAGGCTTACGTCTGTGGAGAAATCTGAGCTGATTTGGGTCTGTGGAATTACCAGGTCAGCTGGATTAAGGGATCAGAGATAGTGTCACAGAGAAACACTTAAATATTCAATAATGCAAAAAAGTAAAGCCAAGATGGAGAAAGGGAGGGGGAGAAGAGCTAGACCAATGGAAAAGACAGAGAGAAAGTCTCCATTCCCCACAGCTGAGGCCACCAAACTCATGTCACTTATGGTTGTCATATGATGGCCTCCAGCTGCTGCCTCAGCTTTGCCTCAGCCAGCACTGAAACAGAAGGCACAGGTTTTTACAGCCTGTTGTTTTTTTTCTCAGCCTTACAATCCAATGAGAAATAATTTCCTGCCACTGTTTCCCCAGATGTATCAGATAAGAGGCACATCTGGCTCTCCACAGGTTGGGACCCACAGGCCTCTGATATTCCTCAAAACCAATCTCCTGCCTTGTCCCACCATTTCCAGTGGCTCCATGAAGATACAGTCTCTGGCCCTTTTCCTTCTTCTCTAATGCTCCTTCATGTTGCTTGATCTCTTCCACTGAACAAAGGAGTGGCAGATACTACCATGCTTTTTGGTGCTTTTGGCATATTGGTGCTCAAAGTATTTCTGCTCTAGGGAGAGGCCAGAGGCAGCCCCTGAGCAAGCAGTGGAAACTTGACCCCAAATTTTATCCAGCATCCTTCTCTGAGCATTATGATTTGGCTTGCCTGTCTCACCTCACCAAATACTGTGCACAACGTCCAACTCCATACAGGAACATCCTAGCCCCCTTATTTTGACCACTTCTGGTAGTGCAGGCTGTTCCAAATGGTGTGCTGAAGGCACCATTGCCTGCTGTAGCTTTTTCATGGAGCACAGTGAGAAACTCCGAGGCCAGGACTATGTTTCTCTGGAGAAGTGCAAGCAATCGGTGAGGGCCACCCCATCCCACTCAAGGAGCTGCACTCAGGCAGGACAGAGAGGGTTTGCAAGGGCAGATGTCCTAGTAGCCTGCAAAGGGAAGAGGTGGCTGCGTTCAGGAGTGGATGGAAATAAAGTTGGTGTTTGTCCTATGTGTCAAAACAAAGGGGACCATGAAGAGAGACCTGCTTCCTGTCCACCTCCCAGTTTGGCTGTGTAGCCTTGCCTCAGCTGTAGGCAAAGGGAAGGGTCAAGCCATTCCTCAAGCCAAAATCCTTGGACCACTTTGGTCCTCAAGGTGCCTGTGTATGAGAAATACACTGACCCTGACATTCTTCCCCAAACAGCTCCTGTTTCCCTGCTGTCGTGCTGGTTTTAGGGGCACTGAGGCCAGCTCAATCTGTGACCTACCCCACCCCTGCCCATGGCCCAGGACCCCATTTCAGCTCAGCCCAATGCCAACTCCACCACAGCCATGCCCTGCCCTTTAGGGAGCAGCTGCTCCCTGACCCCAGCATTTTATAGTCAAAGGGAGGCCAGGGATGGGGGGCAGCACCCTGCCCTCCCTCAGCTATCTACAGCCAAATGAACATAAATCACACAGCATTGGAGTCCAACAGCGCAAGGAAGCAACACTCTGTCCTTTTTGCTGGCCAGTAAGGTGCTGACAATGGAGTTGGCTCTTTCCCTCCCTTGCAACACAGCAAGAAGGCGCAGGGATGGAGGATGGGTGGGGAAAGCAAGGATGAGCAACTCCAGCACAGAGGAGAGCCAAGGAAGGGGATGCAAGAGCTGTGGAGAGCTTATGGGCAAGAGGAAAAGCTGGGACATGGGATATGCTTTACAGGGAAGGTACAAGGTCACCAGCTCCGTGTGCTGGGCTTACCCAGCCATGGGGTTCTAACACTCTTCAGTGTCACCCAAGATGGATCTTACAACAAGCCCTTGGCTGCTGGCCATCCATATGTACATGAGAGCATCAAGGAGCAGTAGTGACATTGTGCCTGTAAACAGTTGTACCCTCCCTGGCTGGCACAAAGTCAACCCACCAGCTGCAATCTCACCAAAATTCCCCTCTGGTTTATTCTCTACTAATGGATGCCTCAGTGCTTCTTTCCACCACTTTTTTTTGGAGAAGAGCAGCAGGCCACAGGGATGGTTCCACTGTTCAGAAGAAAGAGCATGGAAGGTGAAATGGAGAGAGAGGAGAACAAAATCTGAGTCAGGAGCTGGGTGTCCTGGAGACCACAGACATCCCTTTGACTTGGAGATCAAGGTGGCACAGGGGGTGACACAGGATTACAGTCACTAGTTAGACGGTCAGGTTGAGGGCAGGTTAATATACACCAAGTGAGAATATGGACAGGTGGAATAGGACAGACAGAGGCAAGCTGGGGCCTGACAGGGAGGAAGGACCAAAACTGAGAGAGAATACAAAGCAACCAGAAAAGCCACATACAGCAGCAATTTGGGCCTGAAATTCTGACCTTGTCAACCTTGTCCTCCTGGGGCTCCATGCACTGGAAAAGCCAGCACTTAATTCTACCATTGCTTAAACGGCGCTAAGAGCCTCCCATTTGAAATGCACAGATTAAAAACCTGCCAAACACTCTTGACTCCTCTGGGGACACCCCGAAACCAGGCCAAAGCTCCTGCTGCTTTCTTAAGCTTCATGCTGCAGCTGAGCATCATCCCTTTTCCCAGCTCAGTGTGCTGCCTGCTCCTGGCAGGCCTCAGGGCACAAGCAACATCTCTAAGGGGCTCTGCCTACTCTTCTTGGCTTTAAGATCCTTCCAGGAGCCCTCTAACCAGTTTCTGAAAGAGTAACCTTTCCCAGCTGTGCTTGACACTGGGAATGGGTGCCTTACTTGAAGGGGCTCTCCATACCTGACAGGCAGTTTCTGTAATACACAGTGGTCTGAACATCATTGCAGCCACTTCAAAACACCACCCAGAGACTGTCCTTGCTTTTGCACCTGGCTATAGTGCGAGCATAGTGCCATGGGAGAAGCTTGCAGCACTGCCGTGGCACTTACACAACAGCAGACCCTTTCCCCCAGCCCTGCTGCTTCCAGGAATGCTCCTGTTTATTACAGGAGTTACCATCGAGTCATGCAACAAAGAACCTGAGACTGTGCCCAGAGGTGCACCAGAAGCCCTGAGAAGTCTCGGACCAAGAGAAGAGGGAGAGTAAGCAAGATGACTTATGGTTTTGTGGCACAGAAGACATTGGTGAGAGAGAAAGAGAGACAGAGAATACTTTCTACTGAAGATTCCCGATGTTCACCAAGGGTTGAGCTCACACAATACTCTTTCCTTCACTGGGTCTCAGTGAAGGACTCTCTTTCATGTTCTCTTTTCTCTAATTTATCCTATTTTCATGAAACACAAGATCTCAACATCTCTGAATTCCATCCCAATGTTATGCTGGTTTGCAATTGGCCCTGTAGCTTCAAAAATCCAGGTCATGGGAGCTGTAGAGACACTCTAGAAAGTCACGCAACAAAAGGTGTTCCCATGTCACTAACCAGGCAAAGCCTTCATCCCTTACAGGAGTTGAACTGATTTCAGTGGGGGTGTACACAACATTAGAGGCTCTGTGAATTTTGGCAGAGTGCTGTTGCAAGAAAAATCTCATGCTTCAACTCTGGTCAAGTTCATTGCACCATATACAAATTCACAGTGCTTGTGAAAGTGCTGGAAGAAAAATCACCCCTTTGAAAGCTGGGCTTGCCCTACCATGAGTGGGGAGGAAGACTGCAGCTCCCAAACTCCAGCTGTCACTGACAGCACCAGGATCCCAGCAGGACACAGCAGTGAGGAAGCCCAAGAAACCAAATAAGCTCTCAGCTGTTCATCCCAGGACACCACTCACTGCAAGGATGCTCACAAAGCTCAAATTCCATCCCAAAATGGTGGGTACCTGCACATGGGAAGGGAAAAGGGCTGAAATACAGGCTGTAGTACTGCCCCAAGGACATGCTGCTCTGCAGTCCTGCCCTTTGGCCAATCTGGGCACAGGAAGAATTCAGATGCCATATGCATATACCCAGGCTCAAGCAAATGCACAGCCATTAACTCCAAACCTCTGCTGGGCCAAACAGCTTAAAGACTAACCATGAAAAAAACCCAACGCAATGCTGTATATAAAACCCCTGCTCTCCCACTGCGCCTCCCCAACAGCGATTAGATGCCTAATTTGTTAGGCAGCAAGAGAGAGAGAATGGGAAGGCTCAGGGGAAAAAAATGAAGCAGCTCAGAAGCATGAAAGAAAAGACAGAGCTTTAGAAGCATAAATCTTATTTTAGAGTGATAAATACTGTCAGAAAGGTCTTTCATATGCCAGTGGTTCCCTGGCAGGCCAGAAAGGCACTTTTGTTTTCCAAAGTGAAATGGTTACCTTTTATATTAATATGATTATTGAAGATTAAGGGGGATTTGCATCAAGCCAGCTCCACCCAGAGAGCCTACAGCAGCAGTCCACAAAAGCGTGTACATGGGGGTAGGCTTGGGGAACAGCATTCTCCAGGTAGAAGAGGATGTCAAGAGATTACAGATGCCATAAAAATATTATCAGCAATAAGGCTGCCTTAAATGCTCTCTGTCCAGAGGGAAGAGGGGGGCCTGAGAAACATCATTCCCCCTTGTTGTCATCCCATGAGCCCAGACGTGAAGCAGTAGAAAGGCTTAGAAATAAATCCTGTCGGCATGGGGAGGGAGCATGGGCTCTGTGTGCCTGTCTGCAGGGACCTGCCATAGGGAGTGCAACAGCACGATGGGCACGTGCATGGCTGTGCACGGGTGTGAGTCACTGTAGAGGAAGGGGTGGCAGCTCCAGGAGTGCGAGGTGGAGGGGGTGTATACATGGAGGAGTCGCTATAGGTGATGGGGTGGATGTGTGGGCTGGGGGTGTATGTGGGTTAATCACTCCGTGAAGCAAAGAATCAGGGCTGGCTCCTGGGGAGGGAGGAATTGCCATGGAGAACCAGGCAAAGCACTGTTTGTGAGTGTACGTGTGTTTGCATGAAGCAGTCCCTGTGGAGAAAGGGGTGGGAGTGTTTGTCTGTGTGAGAGGCACTGTAGGGGACAGGGTGGGAGTGTGGGCTGCATGTGGGCGTGCACGGATCATGGGAGACAACCATGGCTGTGCAAGTGCGTGTATGGGCCAAGGGCTGTAGGAAAACGGGTGGGAACACTCCTTCTGTATGTGTCCACTGATGTGAATCACTGTAGGGAGCAGGGTGTGAGGGCACGCACGTGGGAAGGAGCTGCTGCAGGGGATGAGGAATGACCTCTGCTGTCTGTGAGCTGTCGAGAGGTAAAGGGACAGGAGTGGCATGAGTGTGTGTGTGAGCTGCTGCAGGAAACAGGCCAGGAGTGGGGGCTCTGGGTGCATGGGAGGGAGCTGCTGCAGGGAGCAGGGTGGGAGCACTGTGTCTGTTGTGTGCTCCCATGCAGCATGTCCAGCATGAGGCCAGGAGAAATTCCTGGGCTCTATGTGATGTCACTGCAAGACCCCCATCCCCTCAAGGTCATTGTGATGCCTCTGCTGTGCTGTGCTGGCCTTGCTGCTCCATTTACTTCAACAACAACTGGCTGTTACCAGTCTGGCTATGAACAGCAGGACCACAAGAAATTTGAGAGATGTCCTCACTCAAACCAAGCACACCTCCAGTATTTCTGGATGCGAAATACATCCCCAGTAACCCAGTGGTGCCAGTTTGGAGAGCCGCCAAACATGCTACCCTGCAGGTAGGGCAGGAAAAGGCATGGGCCCTTGTATTATACCCCACCACTGTGTCTTTACTGGAGGGACTCAGACCCTAAGGAATCACATCAGTCCTGGAGCAGCAATCACTTCATGAGGTGGCTGGCAGCCATTTCTCCTGTGTGGGTTACCTCTAGGCCTGCAAATTTGTGCAGGGCACAAGCATTGGCATTCAAGCATCCTTCAATGTTTTCTTGCCTTCCAGCCAACCTTGCCCTGGGCAACCATCTGAGAGAGGTCCTCTTCGCTGGCAGTGAAGCCTCTTTCCAAGTAGGAGAAGCAGCTACTCCAGCATGAAAATTACAGAAGTTAAGCCACCACTCCCACGAGAGGAAGGGACTGCCCTTTCATGACCTTCCCAGACAGGATGTCTGTGACAGTCACGTGTTGTTACCCAAAGTCATTAATCTGCAAGATGTCAAAAGACGGGACAGCCCCTGTGATCAGGATTTCTGCAAGTGGAGAGGCAACAAGAAGCACAGGCTGTTACAGAGAGTGTTTCAAACATGGCAGACACAGTCCTGATCTGGTGTGGGGCAGAAGCAGAGGAAAGGGGTGGGGAAGCTGTTTCAGGTGACCCAAAAGTGAAATGCTGTGGCAGCAGAGGCTAACGGGGACACCTCAGCCCCTTCAAGCTCTTCCTCTGGCCAATGCATGCTTGGATTCAGCAAGAGGAATAGCCCCACACTGGACAGGGCATTATGTTTCCACATGGATGCTTCCACCTTCCTTCCATCCTCCACCTGCAGGCAACAGCACAGCCTTGCTGGGGAAGGACCCTCCTCCCGGCCACCTCGCCCACCTATATTTCAAGCTAACATCTGACATGCATTTTGACACAGCCGTGCCTCCCCTCTCTTTTCCCCACTACCTTGCCTTGTTTAGAGCCTGTTTTTTTCTTCCACTGCCAAAACACAATGACTGTTATAATTAACAGATTATCTCAGTGCGACAGCTGCAGTCCTTTGAAAATTAGGTTGAATAACAGGATCCTGCCGTATGGTAATTTCTTTTCATCTCTCAAATATTTTCACTCCCTCACTCTCGTTTTTACCTCATTTCTATTTTTCTTTCTTTCTTTTCTCTCTCTCCCCTCCTACCTTTCACCAGACTGCACGAGTGCCATCTTTGGGGTGAGACAGGCTGAAGGGCTCTCTCTACCTTCATCAGCTGTTTTCATCCCTCCCCAAAGCCCCACCGGCTCAGAGAAGCAGCCCAAGGAATTGCATGGGAAGGGGAGAAACCGATGCAGTAGCCTGAACCACTGCCTGCAACTTTCCCACGGGGAGCCGAGTGCAACGGTGCAGCTGAGTGGTTTGTACCGAGCTAGCCAGGGTGCTCTACCCACCCACCAACCCGTCCGCCTTCTTGCTGACTCAGTACCTGCCCCTGACTCACCACTTGCTCACTGAATGGGGACTGGCAGTACTTATACGGCATCCTTCCCCCTTGCTAAGGCAATAGCTCTGCCACTTACCACCCCCTTCCCCCATTATCCACCTACATCTGTCTCTCTACCGACTCAATCAATGCAAGACAGCCAGAAAAGAAGCTTGCTGGAAATTCAGGGTTTCAAAACCAAAATAAGAACTGCTCCCAGCTGGACCTAAACTAAAGGCTCTGGAAGTCTTCCTCCAGGACTGGAGATCCCCTGGCCCTGGCTGTAAACTGGACTGATCCATTCACAGAAGTGGCTGGACTCCTCGGCCTCTGCTTGGGCAGATATGCTAGCACACAGTGTTTCAGGCTGTAAGGATGACCAGCCAGACACATGCAATGGGTCAGTTGAGATGGTGTCCTGGATTTGGCAAATGAAAGGTTTCAAGTTCAACGTGTTCTAGACCCAAGAATCCTGCAACTTTGTTGTCGACTGCATCAGGAGCATTAGTTAATTATTCTCAGTGCTTGTCTTGAATTTATGCAAAATGCCTTGATCCTGCCTTGCTCATTTCAACCATGTCTGTAATTTATACACCATCATCTGTTACTCAGACACTGCTTTTTCCTTTTGAAAAACAGGGTGCAATACCTGCGCACTGCGCATCCATCGCAGCCTAACCCACCACTGCAGAAGATCCAGCTGAGTCCTGAACCTCCTCCTGCCTTCTCAATACCGCCATTTCCTCTCCTCCTATGGAGTTCCACCTCATTTATTTCTTTAATCCTGACTCAGTAGAACAGGCAGTCTCTGTCACCATTATTCTGCCAAAAGCCAAGTAGTATTTTAACAAACACTCATCTGTTCCATTGTACTTCAGCAGTCTCCAGTAATGCTCCTCATCGTCCATGATCTCTCTCTTTTTATCCTTAACCATTCTCACCCCGAATTCTCCCTCTGCTTTCACTCCAGGCCCTGTGTTGGCACATGGCACTTATAGCACATCTCCTCATTCATTCACTGTCAATTACCCAAATGTTACCTCCATTTATTAATTCTCCTTTTTTCTAGTAGCATCCCTCCTCTGAGTGCTTTGTACAATCCTACTTACGTATCCAATAATAGTATTTTCCCAATGAGTGAGTCATATACCCCTTTGCTGACATTTAGAATTCTCCTTGTTCTTTGAAACACGTTTATTCATTCCCCCTCTCTACAATTATATATGTCTACTCATGGTGTTGCATTTTCTACAGCAGCTGTGCGGCAAACAGTTGATCTGTGCAAATAACCCAACAAAATAATTGTTCCTGCTGGTACCTTGACATCCTCCATTTTAATTATGTAGGCCAAAGCTAATTCTAGCTATGATGCAATCAAAAATAGGGGACAGCTTAATTTAAAAAATACCCCACCCTTTCCTTTGTTTTTTCTCGGTCCAGGTTTCCATTTTTTCCCCCCACCTATTCTCTGCTCTGCCTCCTGTGATGCTGTCAGTAGCAGAGTACATGGAGGCTGTAACTGCTGTTGGGTCTCTGGTTTCGTAGGTGCTGCAAATATGTTCAGTGAGAAAAAACTTTGCTCCAGACTGTTTCCAAGATGAAAGAACTGAAAAAAAGGAACACCACTCAGCTAATAGGGGCACGTTACTGTCTTACCATTAAGCCAGATAATACACATTTCATGGCCAGGGAATGATGCCACATCCCCCTAAATCTCTCTCCAGGTAGCCATAGCAAGAATTCATTTGGCAGCCCTTCCTTGTTCCTCACTGTGGCCCTATTCCTTCCCTCACAGTGTTCTTTGCTTCTCTTCCAGTCCTTTGTCACCCTTGTATATGTCATATTTTATTTCTTCCTTACTACTCCTCTTAATCTGCATAGGCCAAACCCTAAGCTTCAGAGTCACCCTGACTCATTTCCTACTCAGGAAAAGCAACGATTTATATCAAGGGGAAAGCCTGTGATGTCAATTTGGACAGAGACTGATACTGCACGAGCACTCCCATATGATTTTTTCTTGTTCTCATTCACTCATTCAGGTCTCCATTTAGCAATATACTTAAGCATCCACCCGACTGTAAACCCATGCAAGTCCCATTCAGCTTCTCAATTGCTTTCTTCTGCAACATCTGTGTTGACAGTTCGAACATCTTCCAAACATAACAGATTCTCCCTCTGTGCTTCCTCTTCCTAACCTCTCTGTTACCCAACTCACCAACATCCTTTCTCTTGCTTTGAGAAATTCAGACTTTTCCTTTTTTTTTTCCTTTGCTTGTTTGGATTTTCTTATTTTCACTGCTGCCCGGAGACTCCAGCTTGTAATTTCACCTCCCATTTTCTGAGGTTGCTATGTTGAATAAAACACTGGCTTCCCCCTCTTCTCTCCAGTATTCTGAAATACCGAATTGGGCCACTCAGGAGAAAAGCTATTGGCCAGGACTGCTGTCTCTGATACTGAAACAGAGCTGGCAGTAATATTTACAGGCAACTTTGAAAGCTCCAAGGATGGCTTGTGGCCAAAAATGATGATATCCACCCCCTCTCTTTTTTAATGATGTCTTCCTATGACTCAGTCTGGTCCATAACTCAAAATGAGATTTTATTTTTTTTAACCATCCTCCCTTTGAGAGCAATGAGAACAAGAGCCTAAGAACAGAACGCTGTAGCATCATGGAGAGGACGAGTTACGTCACAAGTAATGCAACTTGGGGTGTCCTTGGTGCCTTTAAAAGAAGCAGAACAAAAGGCATATGTCCTCTTTCCGGAGAAATGAGTTTTGGCAGAGCTAAACTGCCAATTGCCTGAGTTTTCTAAACTTAGTTTTATCTGTAAGCAAAGCAAGAAACACGCGGGAAGCAGAGACACCATGACCTCAGGGGCTCATGACTCCCCAGGCTCAGCAAGGAGCTACCGTGCCCTTTATTATCCACAATTGTACGGAGGCAGAGGCTTGAATAAAGGGGACGGTGTAGGGGGAACTGTGACAGCTGTTTCAAAGTGGGGCTGTGGCGTACCAACGCAGCCTGCCCACGCGCTCTTACCTCTGCCTCCAGCTATACAGTCTGCGGCAACAAACAGCCTTTAAAACGGTTGATAAACGAGCAGTTCAGCCGGAGACCACTTAATTTGCTCCTTGCCTTCTTTGTCTGCCAGTGGCAGGGAAAAATGCGTGTTTGGAAATTGGCAGTGTTGTGTATAGCATTACCAGGCTGGAGTTACACTGACTGCTACAGGGAGAAAAAAAAAAACACAAAAAACTAAAAGAAAAAAAAAAAAAAAAAAAAAACAAAAAAAAAAAAAAAAAAAAAAAAAACAGGAGAAGGGAGCAGCCTGAGAGCTGGGGAAAAGGGTGAGCTGGGAGCAGGGGAGAGACAGGCAAGGAAAAAGGGAGAGAGAAGAGACAGTACTGTATCCATGAGTAGATACTATGATGATGGGGACATTAAGAATATGGTAAATAGGCAGAAAAGGAAGGCAAACAGACAGGGGTAGGTACAGAGAAAGAGGCGAAGGAGGAGAGGGAGGGAGAAGGAAGAGAGAGAGCCAGAATTAATTTAGGAGGAATATACTGAAAACATAATCTTCTCAACAGAGGGAAAAAAGAGAGCGAGAGAGAGAATTAAACAAACAGCGACAGGAAACTGAGAAAGAATAACTTTTTTTTTTATGAGCTTGTTAACATTTGTGAAGTTAAGTAACCCTAAATTTATGCCATTAATTTGCATGTATTACTTTTTTTTTTCTCTGCTGCCAGTTTATAGTCTCTGTGAAACCTTTAAAAAGTGGCTTTTTTTCTCCTTTTCCCTTCGCCTGTGTTAATTAAGGCTTGTGATATATGTATATTTTTACACTGCCGCTGTGCTCCAGCATTTAATCATGAAATGGCCCTTTTTGCTTTTTCTTTGGGCTGCTCCTGCCTCATCCCTTTCCCACCAGAGAAACCTAAGGAGACCTCTGGGTTTACCCATCTGCACCTATCTGTGAGCATGCCAGCAGCCAGGCTGGGCTCCCGTGGTCCCTCTCCCTGACAAACTAGGCAGATCTCACAACAGGGAGATGTGGGGAGGAGCTTCAGCTGCTGAAGGGTTAACAGCTCCAATGCACTGGGGCATTCACATTGCCATGCTGAAGCACACTGTATTTACACATTAGCAATCACTGGGGAGCTGTAAATCGGATTCTCAGGGGAAATCCAGCCAAAGAACAGAACGAGATTCCTAATGGAGGTAGTCACGGCCAAAGCAGGGGGAGGCACAAGTGATGGATACGCTCTAATCACCTGCTGGCATAAAAGGGGATGCAGGTTGTTGTCCAGGGCTTTAGTAGTGCCTAGAAATACCCAAACTAGGATGCACATAGAAACAGCTGCTGTAAAAACTGCAGGTCCAGCTTCTCCCCTACTTCTAGGGGTCTGCCCCACACAGGTTCTTAGGGACAGTGTCCCTCCTCTCCTCCCAAGGACTCTTCTTTCTGGACAGACAGATCTCTCTCCTAAGTACATCACCGACTTTAGAAGTGCCCAAGGCCAACACAAAACGTCGCTGGTGGAGCCCTTTTGGCAGCTGTCCCAGTGAGCATATTTCTGAACTCAGCTGGACAGGAGTCCTGGACCTTAATGTGCTTTGATTGCTTTGCTCCTCTCGAAAGGCTCTGTTTCTCCCAGCTGTAAGCAGAGTTTGCTGAAGCAAGAAGCAGGTTTCTAAGCCTGGTTTGGATGCTGTTTGGTCTCTAGTGGAGCTGACGGGACTCATCTTGTTAAAAGCCAGCTGAGCTGAGACCATGAACAGTGAACATTGATTCAGACCTAAACATTCTCCATGGGAGACACAGCAACTGGAGGAGGGAATAAGGGGGACTGCTGGCCACAGAAGAGATGGTGTTCCCTCATGCTCTGTGGATGAGGCTTGTGATCTCCTTTGGGCTGTGACAGGCATATGACAGGTCTCTAGAGGGTCTCAGCTGAACAGGACTTGGGAAGGAGAGGTAGACTTTCCACGCTGTCATTTATTTTGCCATGTGGAGGTGTTGAGCACCAGAGAGGATATTATGATTTACTCTCTGGCTTACCGTTGCTGTGGCAACCGGAGAAATACAGGCCAAACCAGGCTGCATCTGCAATGTGGTGGTAATAGGGAATTTGGATTCCCATGTGTGTGTTTGTTTGTTTGTTTGGCTGTTTGCAGGAGCCACATGGTAAGAAAGCACCCTCCTGATGAAAAGGGAATGAGGCCTGAATTGTAGCCAGACAAATACACCCTTCTCTCATACAACAGCCAAACAGTCACGCATGCAGTCAAACGGACAGCACACAGCCTGAGGAACACCAGCACATACATGTGTCCTCTCCTCCCACCACAAATACACCTCTCGAGCTGGGGACCTCCTGGCTGCTCTCCCACTCTTGAGAGAAGCCAGACTTCTTATTTCATAGGTACAAAGCCCCTGTGCACTAGACGCTTTCTAGCTGGGCTCTGAAGCACAACTAAGAGTCATGGGGCCAACCGGCTTGCGTCAGCAAAAGAATGTCCCCTGCCATCGGATCCACACATCCCAATCAGCTATGATTCTAAGGGATCACATTCGCCCTATTGGTTACTGAGCAAATGCTCCACCCTGCAAATACTCCTCCAGCGCATTTTAGTGATTAGATCTTACACACTATCACCACCCCCCTCCAGCTGATCAACAAAACAAACTCAGCCCTTTCTCAACAGTCGTATCCCTAGCTGGGAGAGATGGCCTTCATTCTCTACATCAGAATGAGCCCTGAGGTCACACAAATTGGCCTGCTGCAGATGCCAACCTTCAACTGTGTGGACTCCTCTTGAGTCTGCCGGCACAATTCCCACCTCAGAAAGCCAGATGTAGAGCCTCTTTCCCTTCCAGCCTGCTGGAACCTGAATATCATCAACCTAAACACTGGCCTTTGAAGAAAGTCTCCATGTCCAGTGCATCCAAAATACAGGCCCCAGATACCTCCTTTAAGTCAAGTGGCAGGAAGGAGATGATTTTTCAACTGCCCCTCACAGCCTCAAAGCTGCTCCCTGGAGACCTGAAAGCATAGAATAGCCTTGTAGGAAGGCAAAGCTGCTATTCAGCCATACCATGCTCTGTTCTTCCTTATCCCACAGCCCATAACAAGCTGAAGCTAGCAAGGATGCAGGGGAGAATGGTCTGATGTCAGGGCAAGGACAGGGCTTGCTCAGGCATAGGACTTTGGTGTCCCTGGAAATTAGACTCATAATTGGCTTTGGGTCCTGTGTTGCACCTCTTGAAATGGAGAGCCAAAGTCCATGACAGAGATAGACTGAACTTCCTCAGTCTGGCAGGGCAAGACCCTGTGAGGTGGGATGCCTCTGTTGAGCACAGCAACATGGGGGGAGGCCCTGCCAAGATAAGACAAGGAGTGTCCCTGAAAGGCTGGTGATGCCAGTAACCTGTTGGCTGCTGCTAATAGTGACACTGAGATTTTAAAAAAGTTGGGAGGGGGGGGGTTGTGGAGACAAAGGCATTATGGCTGAGCTGGAAAAGATGAGGTGGTGGAGATGAGAAGCTCTGCAGGCATGAAAAGCTTCTACAAAGCATTGTCCAAAGAGGTAATGACCAGCTCAGGCCCAACAAGGACAGCCACAGGGCATGTGTGGTGGCTGCCTGTGTGCTACAGGAGTGCTGTGAATTTTCAGAGTGCCTGTCCACCCAGGGTGTGCAGGAGAGGTGAGACAGGATACAGATTCACCCTCTTTGACTCCTGGCTGCCTTTTCTCCCATGATTCCTGAGACTCCATCTGGCCTCACTATTTTTACACCCATACACACACACACACACACACATACATTTTAAAAAAAAAAAAAAAAAAAAAAAAAGGGCAGATGAAAAAATAAACACTTAATTTCTAACCTAATCAGCCCTTCGCTCACTAATTAGCACCCTCTGAGCACATCCACAGGCTGCGAGAGATACTCTGGGGCTGATAATGACCCCCAACGTGCAGTTGCATATGCTGAAGGGTCAGCAGAGCCAAGAGCAAGCTGGGGGTACAGGGAGGCAGGCAGCAGAGCGACCTTTTGTCATTTGGGGTTTTTTTCTCTCAAACCTGGGATGATGGTAAGGAGATGTTTCTTTTTTTGGCAGGAACCTTTGTGTGTATGCATGTGCCTCTGTGTGTGTGTTTTTTTCTATGAGAGAAAGTGAATGTGTGTGTGCACACATGTGCCAAGGAGGGGGGAAGCTGGAGAGGTTCGGAGGGAGGGGACTGGAACAAAATTCTGGCACTGAGCCTGAACCTGAAATACATGCCAATTTGTGCCTCTTGCTGGTGGTAATGAAGGGCTCCGTTCAGGACACACGGGACACTAATTAAGGGGCTTCAAAGGCAGCTTTCTGCAGAGTGCTCGCTAAAGGGGGGCTGAAGGGAGGAAGGAGCACAAGAGGGGGGTGTTCTCCACTCAATAGAAGACTTCTGGCTCCTAGGGCTGCTGTGGAAGGCACTTTTTCTTTCTCGCTGTCTCCCATAGCAACTCCTATCCCTGAGAGCTAAGAAGGTGCAAGCATCTGGCAGCTCCGGGAAAGCCCTCAACAGCCAGCAGGCAAGGCAGGCTCCGGTATGCGAAGGTTCGTAAGTGGCATGGCAGAAAGAAGGAAAGGGAAGAAAGATGGAAGGGGAGAGGTGGGGACTCCGTGTGATTTGTTTACAAAGGTAGCACCAACAATAACAGGAGTTGCCCTTAGTCTCCAGGGATTTGGAGGGATAAAGCTCTGGATCACTGCAGATCAAAACTTCATGTCTGTCCATTGCATCCCACAGGGTTATTTCTTAGGAAAGACTGAATGGGGCAGACTTCGTGAATAAGACAATGGGCAGGGCTGAGAGTATGCCTCCAATGTGCCAGTCTGGGCAAAAGAGCTTAGCTGGGCACCAAAGTTAAACAAGCAACGCTTGGGCACCCAAAGAGTTCTAGCCCACCTCCAGGAGCTTCAAAGACCTTGGCCATATAACCTCTAAGCATTGCAGGTTAACTCATAGCTGTACTGTTTCCACGTTAAAGGAAAGGATCCAAACCACCAGAATGGGTGATGTCACAGCCATTGTCACCAAAGGAACTCTCAGCTCAGCTCTCCTGTTTCCTACCTGGTAGCCTAACCTCACACCTGCCTGCCCTACCTCCATGCGAGTAAGCATGAAACAGCAGCTCTGGTGAAAAACAGGACGGTGCTGAGATTGATTAAACGGGGACAGAGTGTGGGAGGAAAGGAAAGAATAAATTGGCAGGGGGGGCAACAGAGCTTTAGTGAGAGACAGGAAGAAAGGATGAGTGAGAAAGATGGTGAGGAAGAGAAAAGAGAGAATAGAGGGTTATCTATGGATTATATTCACTAGGCCATGCACTACAGAGAGAGAGAAAGTGAGCAAAAGAAAAGAGAGGTGATATGAGCACATGAAAAGAAGTGAGAAGAGACTCACAAAGAGCAAGAGAAACAGACAGCTTGAGAGATGAGCAGTGCTTCACTGATCCTGCACGACAGCATGTTCCCTGCCATCACTCACCACCCCACAAGCTGCCAAAGTGCCCCACGGCTCCCCTTAGCTTCAGACAGAGCTGTCTTCTCCATGTCAGGCAGTCTCAGCACCATCCATGGGTCACGTGGACACAGCTCTTTGGGAGTTAGGACCAGTCACGCCACGGTGAACCTTTGGTACACAATATTTGACCAAGGTGAAGCAGAAAGCTAGCTGAACTCACCTTTCAGTACTACTCTAATACTTCTCCACAATTGTCCAGACTTTGTTTTTCTAACCTTTCCACCCTCTCGTGTTCACTGTCCTCCCATGCACCAGCCCACATTTAACTGCTTATTCCAGATGACCTGCTCCATGTCTTCCATGCTCAGTGTCACCCAGCCAAAAGCACGGCCACCTGCAGCCCAGAGCAATTCAGCAGGGCTGTGCCTACCACTGCAGACAAGGAGAGAGGAGGCTCACCCTGGAAGAAGCACCTGGGTGCAAAACTGGCTGAGGTGTGACTGAGGCCAGTGACTGCCCAGAGCAAGAAGAACAGAGCAAAGCAGTTCTTAACAGCAGCTCTCGGGCAATAGCCTTCACACGCATGTCCAGCGAAAATTAAAAGTTACTTACTACTGCCCAATGGGGAATCTTGCTGCCCAGCCCAAGCTGTTTCTGAGAAAAGGTGGTCAGATTCCTGGGCAGACAAGAGTCAAAAGGGGTTTGGATGCAGAAACACATTATGGTCCTGGAATCAACCCCACAGCAGGTCTTGTGTCTGTGTGAACTGAGGAACATCTGGAGTCTGCTAGAATCTGCAGAGAAAAGAGACCAGCCTCAAGGAGGCTATCTCAGATGCAATTGCAAGGGACAGCCTTGGAAGGGCTTGGCTCCGTCACTGATCCCTTGCCTCATCCAAGCGCAACAACCACAGCACGGTCCAGAAAAGTCCAGGGCATTCATGAGCCCTGCCTCCCTCTGTCCCACAGGCCACGAAACACTTCCCATCAGCTGCTAACAGCTGCTAAATCTTTACTAAGCAAGCCACAAAAGATCTAAATCGAATGGGAGAACAGAGCTGATCACCAGCCTCTTCTGACCATGGGTAAAACAACAGCCAAGACTCTCAGGTTCACAAAAAGATACCAGCCTTAGTTTCCATGGAGAGAGGAAACAGGAACACTCCCAGCTTTCTCTTCCCTCTCCCAGTTTTTCCTTCTCCCCCACCCCCCATCTTTCTGCCCTATGCAATCCAAATTGGACACTGTGCCAAGGATAAACAGGCAACTAGTGAAACACTCTTATTAAGTTTTAACTGATTATTTAAAAAAAAAAAGAAAATTAAAAGAAAAAATGAAAAGAGAGAGAGAAAATCAAAGCTGGGATTATAGGCTTAGCAAGCATGAGTGCATATTCAGCCTACACTGTTCTCTTTGTGACTCTGTCACACCGGTAGACTGCTAAGAGAGTTATACCATTACTAACATGACAGCATTGTCCTATACAGCCTGGATTAGAAATCCCAGTAGCAGCATGGAGGGGAGAAGTCCCTTGGCAGTGGCAGGCACTTGGCCTCACGATGCCTTCCACTCACAGCATGCTGGCCAGGCAGGGAGAAGTATTCAATTATCAGACAGGCACTGCCTTCTCCTAGGCCAGCTTTCTCTCATTGTCTGACTGCTTTCTCCCTGGCCAGTGATGCTTGTGAAGTCTGTCACGCAAGAGAAACTCAAGATGGTCCAGACAATTCCTGAATCAGGCAGACTTCTCACAGCTGAACCCCACCTCCTCCTCGCAAATACACAGTCTTGAAGGCGGTGAATATCTCATTCACCAACACAGGACCTCCAATAACTGCCTGGAAAACTGGATCTCCCTGTTCTCTGCTGGGCTGGGATCATCAGTCAGTTGTGACCCCTTAGCATTTCTCTGGCCTAAAAATCATCCTACTGAGCTAAGACTGATTGCCCTCATTACTTCCACTTCTTAAGCAGGACCACACCAGTTTTAAAACACATCAAAGACATGTATGTTGCTCTGATGCATTTTTCAAACACTTCCTTTTTCAAGTAATCCCCCTATAAACACCACCCAAAACATCACAATCGGATCATCAGCCACACTTTCATGCACTGTTTGTACCCCTTGTGATTTCCTTGGGGACTGTATTTTCTCATTAGGACAGCACTTTTACAGCGTGTCTGTGAGCTGGCACAGATTGACAAGAAAAAGGCAGTTGGCAACAATAAATGCATCACCCCAGCCAGGATACAGAATGAGGAAAGGTCATTGAGTAACATGGTCTCTCATTGCCCTGGCAGCAGCCAGAGAACCTGCTGATGTGGCCACCAGTGCTGGGGACCCAGCTTTGGTACCACTGAGGGAAATTGAACTGGATGCTGCGTGAATTGGCTGTGTCAGTCCCTGGGTCTTCAGAAGGGGAAAGAGGAGTTAGACTTGGAGTGAGAAAGGCAATGAGCTGAGAGGAGGAGAGAATTGGGTATGCAGTGCCTGGAGGGTAAGGGTCAGGATCAAGAGCAGCAGAAGGAGCTGCCTAGGACAGCTGCTCACCCAGATGGTTCCCAGTCTGTAACCTTCAGATCTTGCCTTAGCTCCAGCCCTGTAGCTGGTGCTTGTGGCCTCATTGCCCCACATCTCTGTTCTGCAGCCAGCAAAGCCACTGGTGGGGCAGGCTCTGTACTGCTGCAGGAACTTGTGCAGGGGGCATTTCTCATTCATGGTGCCCCAGTACTATTTCATCTGTCCCAACCCAAAGAGATAAGGGAAAAACCATGTTTTTTCTTTCCAGAGCTGCCCTGGGGCTAGGATACAGTATTTTATGGCCCAGTTCTTAGCCTATTTGCATCTGGTATTTTTACTTCAACTGCTGTTTGTTTCCAGGCATTTGGGATGCCTAATGATTTTCAAAGTACTGTTTATTTTAATCCCTCTAATTTATTAATACATTGGTTGGCCTCGAAGTGCTTGGGAAAGAAGGGTAAGGAAGTTGTAACCAGTGCTTTGAATAAAGCATCAAACTGTCAAATGATCACATCAAAGCAACAGCAAGCAGCTCACTTTGTTGACTATATCATTGTACAACCACATAGATTGTCCAGCTTGGTGTCAGGTTTCCTCATACATGTCACCCTGCAACACTACCAGACTCACCAGCTCCAAGGATGAAGTAAAAAATAGCAATGCCCAGAGGCAGATCCCTATGAAAAGTCTGCCCCTTCTCACCTTCCGCATGTTGTGAGAATGTAACATGCCACGGTGGTGCAGATAATATAAACCATGCTGACATCCACGTGGATTTGCAGGCAACGTTGTAATCTTCCCATAAATCACAGGTGCACTCAGCCTTCACCCTCCACTATACTCTCTTCAGCCCAGTGTTCTGTGGCGAGGGTACAGCTTCACACACAGGATGGTCCCTGACCAAACAGCAAAGCATAAACACTGCTAATCATGCAAATGAGAGGACTTGGAATCTCTGCTAGTCAGTCCCAACAGGAACACATCAGGTTCTCTCATCACCAGAAAGCAACTGGCAGGTCCTGAAAATCCTAGGGGCTGCCCTTAAATAACTTTTCCCATCTCCAGGAAAGCTGAGAGTGTGCCCCATCGTGTGTTTATGAACCTGCCCTCATCTAAGTCAAGGCCTTAAGCCCAGTCTTTTGTAGCTGACAAGTTCATCACATCCTTACTGCTGCAAAGCCCACGTGCACTCAGCGATCCCACTGAGCTGAAGATCCCCTTCCTCCAATCTCATGCTGACCTGTCAGCAATGAACACATTACTCATGGACTAGCATTTGCCAGGGACACACGACTTGCAGAAAACAGAAGCCTCTCTCTTATGGAGTGGCAGGGCTTGCTGCAAGTGTACGTCTTGTGCTAAAGGGTTGAGGTGATTCCACAAACAGCTCTGTGAAAGCCGCCTGAAGTTGCTGCTGGTTGTCATGATGAGTTAGTTGTGCTAGATGTCCTCCAGAAGGACAGTTCTGCCTGGGAATAGACAATGACTACTGTTTAGAGGGGGCGAACACATCCTGCCTGAATGAGCTTATTACAACAGCCAGCAAGGCTGTCTGGCATGGGGGGGACATCTACACCACCGTTCTCTTTGCATTTGTAGATAGATTGACAGAAACAGAGATGTCTCGAGAAAGGGGATGGTGGGATAGAAGCTCTGTCACCCAGGATGCAGAAAGGACAAAAACATTTGTTGCAGAGCCGGTTGCAGAGCGGATTCCGGAGTGGCTCCCTTTGCTGACGTGCTCCGGTTCTGTCAGTGCCGGCGCAACCCATGCAGAAGTGTGCCCCAGCCTGGCTGTGTGCCCTCCAAAGGCAGGTGCCTGCATGCACACCAGCTCAGATGCAGCTCGTTTGGAGGACAAGAACATCCGCAGCAGTGCCAGGTCAGGCACCTTCCCGGGATAAGCAGTCACCGCAATAGATTTACTCCCCTCTCCACCACAGACCAGGCCCACACCACCAGGGTAAGCTCCAGTTCCTGCACAAGCGTTACTGTTGATCGCTCACTGTGCATTGCCATAGCTCCAATCACCATATTAATATTTTTGCTTCTGTGCTTTACTTGAAGCCCCTCTTCCCTCCAAGCTGCGTCTCCCAGCAGATGAGTGGGAGCCCAGGGACCAGGGCTGACTGCCTCAACTCCGTGCCACTTTGAGGGGTGCCAGCTTGCCAGCAGAGCATCCCCCCTCCCTGCCTTCCTCCTCTGACTCCCTGCACTCCCACCACCTCTTGCCAGCACAAGAGGGGTCCTCTGGGGAGGCACTGAACCTGCTCAGCTGTTTTAGCTCTCCCATCTCCTCCTCCCTGCATGTGGACCTCCTGGTGGCATCTAACCCACTCACTGAGAGGGACACCAGAACACCGTGTCTGCCTTGCCACTGGTACTCAGTACCTGAAATCTTGTTTTGAGGGCACTGTCAACCACTCCAGAAGCATCTCCCACCCACCCAGTCCCCAGAGTCAACAAGCAGCGATCCATACTGGGCAGAAAGACAAGGGATAGCATGAATCCCAGCTCCTTGTTCTATGTTGCAGACAGCACACTATCTTCATCCTACAATGCAAGGTTAACTCTGCCCTTGGTTTGCTTGTGGGCACTTCGTTGATAAAGTCAGGTTATTACCTGCCTGTCCTGGCAAGGCACCGTGCTCTCCTTCCTGCCCATCATCCCTGGGGCAGGGAGCTCCCTGCTTTAACAAAGCCTCATCTCCCAGAAAGCTCTCCTGGGCGGCAGAGGAGATAGAGATCTTCAAAATAGGATTTGAACTGAGTCCTCAGCTTGATAATATACCACTTAAAGAGAAGGTCAGGGTGAATGAACCCTGATCTTTGCTCTCAAAAAGATGTGCCAAAAAGTGACGAGGACTTTGGAGAGAAATAACAAGGGGAACAGTGGACAAATCATCTCTTGGAGACTTCCCAAGAGAAGCATAACTAGCTCATGTACTTAAGGCCATAACCCTTGTCACTCTCCCTGTAGGTCTGTTGGTGTCTTTTCTTGCCTACCTGATCTCTCAGCAAAGAGCACAGCCTTAGCAACCCAGTCTCAGCAGGGAAGTCCAAGCAGGGTCAGACCCTCCAGAATCATGCCTTTCTTATCTAAGAGCACAGGCAAGGGCCATCTGGCCCCAGGATGCTTTCTCCAGCAGTGACAAACACTGAAGCTGGGGAAAGAGGAGCAGAACTTGGCCAATCTAGAGATGCCTGCCCAGCTCTCCCAGACAAGTTGAAAATGGTGGATTTTGTGAGCTGGCCAAAATTAACTGTGAATTTATAAAACCTCACAAAATTATTCTATAAGGTTCTTGCCCATTATTCACATTAACTGCCCTTCATAGTTTCACACCAGGTGCATTTCTGGTGGGAAGAAAGGGGACTGTAAAAAACCCATCCATGAAGGAAGAGACTGTTTTGCAGTCCTTCCAGTGTGGTGTCTCTGGAGGCAGGGAGGAGGGCAGGTCTTTCTTCCCCATGCTCCTCAGCAGGACTGAACAGTAATGAACATGCTGGGACAGGCCAGCAGCACTTGGATGAGGCATATGGGTCTTCACGTAAGAGCGTGTCAGCCAAAATAAAGAGACCATTCCCACGTTAACTCACATTCAATGTGTCTGTAAAACTGATTAGAGCAAGTAGCTTATTTTGAATGTTCACATGTGATGTGACCCGCAGTGGACCCTGGGCTGTGTCCCCAGCCCACGAGTGTGTGAGCTGACCCCACAGGGTGTGCGTGTGTGCTGCCTGGCTGCCAGGGCGCCTGCCCACTGGGGAACTTTCCATCTAAACCAGCTGACAGCTGCTCTTCTGAGTTTCCTGGACACCAATAATGTTTTCCCTTTTCTAATCTCCTCGATGTAAATCCATTCACAACGAGTGCCTAGAGACTTTTAATTCCATCGGCATTAAACTCACTAAAACCTCTATTACCAAAAGCTTTTAGGATTTTCCCCAGAATCTACAAGTCAGGTTCATAATATGACAGAACTCCACCTATCTAGGGTGTCTGAGAAATTAATTCATGCTTTCCAAAGGATAGCTGACCATCACATCTCCCCCTTCCCATCAGTATGCTCCAGTTGCTGGTCCAACACAGCCCTTCCCAGGTGCTGAGCTGTCTTCTGAAGCACCCCTAGCAGCCTGAGAAGAGCCCCCACTGTGTAACATATGAGAGCAACCTGTCTGCCACAGCAAACCAGTACCAGGGGTTCACAGATGCTGTATTAAGAGAGGAAATTTTATATTGCAATGGTTCCTTTCTGCATTCATGGAGCAAATGGCTGGCACATGCATCACATCACCAGTGTTCCCCGGTACCATAACAAATGAGAAGACAGTGTGGTCTCATCTCAGTGCTGCACACAGGCAGATACTATAAAAGCATAGGGATTATCCCTCTACATGCCAAGTCAAGGTGGTGGTGGTGGAGAGGGTCAGACAGCTGTGAGTCAGTGAGTGAGGTTTCTAAATGCTATAATACTCCAGAGATGGTGCGTTTATCCTTTGACCCTGGAGGTTCATTGGCTGCTGTAATAGAGCAGAGAGATGCAATCATGTGTCAATCCCAGAGGTCTTCTTAGGTGCTGTAATAGAGTAGTGATGATCAAGTCATCTCCAAAGCCTTGGGGTTGCTGGCACACAGCATGGGTGACGTCAGTGTCTCTCAGCCTCCGCAGTCCCCAGCTCCTGGATTCCAGGAGAGGTGTTGAAGGTGTTGCTTCCACCCCAGAGGTTTGCAGGGGCTGTGGTGATGTCAGCTTTGAAACACTGCCAAAGCTCCCTCTGGCCTCACAGGAACTTTGAACCACGTGGAAAGGTGTTATATTGTCCCCAAGTGTCTCGGCACTGGGACACAAGCCTGACTGCTCCCACCCTATCCACATCAGCTGCAGTGGGTGTAGCTCCAAGCTACCCACCGAAACAAATCACAGCTATAAGAAAACAAGAGAGCTCGGAGATCCAGCAAAGAGCAGCATGCAAAGCTGATCCTCAGTGTTTGTTTTTCTGGCTTAAAAACATCTCCCCGTGCAAGAAGTCACTCTGCTCACACCTTGTAGGCTGTCCAGGAAGCAGATATGCTTATGAAGAGTCTGGGATTCATATGCAGCTACACACACATATGTGTGCAGCTACACAGAATAGCTAGAAATCTAACAGGCTTAGTTAGCTGAGTTGTTGAAGACTTCAACACCCTATATCGTGGTCTCAGTAAAAAAACCCCAAGAACTGGAACCATGCTCCTGTGCAGGGAATCCTGTTGGACAGGGAGGAAGGTGTTCGTAGACTCATGTTCTTATACAAAAGAGAGAAGGAAATAATCAGATAAGGTTTCAGAATTTCTACAGGCTCAGGGATCTCTTTTCTTCTTAAGCCCCAGCAGATTTTTAGTTCTGGGCTCCAGCTTGGCCTGGGAATTGGAAAGTCTGTGATACCATGTTATCCTGGTGCTGATTCCTGCATTCGTGACTCGGGCAGAAGATGGAAGCATGGGCAATCTCACCAGGAATGTCTGGGAACTTTGCAGGTGAAGTTTCTGATCTCAGGCAATTTCAAAAGTTTAGGCAGGTTTGCACCTTTCCTGCGGGAGGGCATGGGGTTTGGTTTTCAGCAGAACTGAGTTCAAACTCAACATGCTAATGCCAGATCAGGTTAGAAGGGAATCTGAGGCAATTCTTCCCTGACCTTGAGGATGCTCTTGAACATATGTGATGTTAGGAAGAGCCTAAGACATGAACAGAATATCAATGCTCATGTCCCAGCAGGTAAGGTGCACTCACAGGTCAGAGAGGTGTCCTCACAGGCTCTCAGGAAAAGCATCACCAGATTTTTGGAGGGGAGAAGATGGAAAAACATCAAAGCAAATAAGAGACAGTGTGCTTCCATCTTATTTTCCTTATTTGCTGCTATGATTTAATATGTGGGTTAATTAGGCTCTGAAAGTTCAGGCTCCAAAATTGGGCTCATCCTTAGTTAAAGCTCATTGCTGTATTCCGGTTCTCCAGAAAACACACAAGCCTGCTATGAACCTTTCTAAATTCTTTGACCTGTGAATTTCTCATGCCTTGGAGCTCTATAGCTCAACCCTGTGAACCTGAATCCCATGCATTCTAATTTCAGTGTGCATTCCCTCACTCCTATGTGGTGAGGAAATAAAGTATAGGTATCTTCCTATGTCTCATAATTTTATTTCCTCCCAACATCCACTTCCAGTCTGATGTCTGACACTGACAACCCATCTCGTCCATGTCCTTACTTGGGGGTGTTCACAGGCTTTCTGTCTCACTTCTGAGGCCCTTCAGTTCCGCAGCATCCTTTCAGAAACAGGCTGACCCGGGTTCGGGATGCTCCAAACATGGCAGCACTGCAGGTGTACCAAGAGCCTCACTCTTCTTCCAGAGCACTCCCTACCCACTGCCTCCACATCCAAACAGCTAATTTGCCTGCTCAAGGGCATCACAGCTCTAGGCATAGCTCTGCAAAGAGCTCCCCAACATTCACCCTCACTATCATTTGGCTGATACCCTTGATTCAGGACCTTTCGGGTATTGAAAGAGTTTTGAGTCTGCTCTGCAATGCACATTACTTTGAACATACAGCTCAATACTCAGTTTCATTCACCAGAGCACAGTGCGTTCATTTAACTTAATTCTCTTTCCCAGGCATTTCTCACAGCCCTTTCTGTCCACAGTCAACTTAATAACTGTCTCATCTGCTGATTTTCATACGGCATATCTCTCCTCCCACCTTTCCAAGTCATTAAACAATAAGGTAAATCACAAGGGATTTAGAAGAGAACCTGGAGGCCACATTAACCTTTTGCCATGGTGAAACTTGACTGTATAATCCCCTCATTTTTTCAGTCTCCTACTCAGTTTTTGATCTATGTCAATATTTTGTCTCTCACTGACTACTTAGCTTCCTTAGTAGCTCTTGTGCAGGGTCTTTCAAAAGCCTTTTGGAAGTCTAAATATCTTACATCAATTGGTTCTCCTTTATCCACTGCCTTATTGACACATTTAAAGAGTGGTAAGGATTAACATGACACACTTTTCTCCTGCTGAACCCGTGCTGGATAGGCCCTATCAGACCAAAATCTTCCAGATGTCTTCAAGCATTGCTTTTTAATTATCATCCCCCCCCCAGTTTACCAGATACAGATGCAAAGCTTACTGATCTTTAATTCCCCAGATCATCACTGAAGCCTTTTTTTAAATATAGGTACAACATTTGGTCTTCTCCAATTCCCCGAATCAGTAGCTTTTTTTTTTTTTTTTCACAAGAGATTGCATATTTTTGTTAGCAGCTCAATCACTTAAGCTCCTTCCAAACTCTCGGATTTAACCATCTGGACTTGATAACTTATTGTTCAGGGAAAAGGCAGGGAGGTTTCTGTGGCTTTTTTTTAGAGTGGGCTTTGGGGTCTTTTTATGACTGGCTTTGTCCCAGCACCCATTATTCTACCAGCATGTTTTCCAACAGATCCTCATCTAAGCAGATACAGGAAAGAATCTCACAAACATCCTTGGTAGGGACAGCTGATACAAGAGAAATCATAAGAGAATTCAGCTCCCCAGCAACATCCTAAAAATGGAGATACTGAGTCACTTTAAACACAGGAGGTGACTGGAACTGATCAATGCAAGTTTTCTTGGATAACTTCCACCCTGTTCTGACCAACCAGCCTAGTTTTGCTCATTTGTTTGGGTCTCTTGCTGAGTAGTGATTTCCATCTTGACCCCAGAAGATTCGGGGCAGAAACGGTGCTAGCTTGATTATATACAGCCCCAGGTGCAATAAAAAGAAAGTGACCTTGGTGCTGGGGGATGCATGAACCTGGGAGGAGACGGAACCCAGTGAAGATGAAAAGACGTAAATCAGAAGGTGAGCAGAACAATGCTGGGCTGCTGGCTCCAGTGATTGCCTTTCAACCAAATCAGCCACAAGACACGAAATGTAATGGGAAATGCTGGGCAACTCAAATAAGTAGCCCCATTATATGAGTGTTTTTCTCTTTGTGGAGGACTGGTTCTCGATAGCTTTCACCATGCTGGCTGGCTTTAAAAGGCATCAGAGTTAAAACTGGGGCACAGACTGATGGGCCTGATACGCCACTAACTTCAAGCCACACAGCCCATTGGTCCTACAACAGGGGATCAGTGACAAAGCTTAAGATGGGCAAGAAGCACCCACAGATTTATGTCTCAGTGAACACACAACCTGCTGTGGGCACATGTTCACCTGTCAACCTGTCTGCAAACCAACACTGACATTCCAGTGTCCGGAAACCACCACACCCCATCAAAAGTGACACTGTATGAAATCTGCACACTCCATGACAGACCTGGCATACCTACCTTATCTGACAGACATGTACTCCAGTGTATTTCATGAAAGAGGAAGAGAAACTTCCACAAAACACTCTTACCTAAGTGCCGCTGTTCAGTTTTTGTGGGACATGTTGATGGGGAAGTTGTATAAAAAATTCTGCCTCATGTAGCTTGTGGAATTCATTCCCTCCAGACATTGTCTGTGTGAGGTGATGTGGCCCGAAGTTTCTCTGGGGAACCATCTAAAAGCAGGTCTGTGGCTCCCTCTAAGACCTCACAAACATCTCTCCGACACAGAGCAAGACAATTCTCAGCAGTGCTGGGCAGCACACTCCCTTCCTCTGGCTCCATCAGGCGAGGGCCAGGAGGACAGAGGACATGGGGAGGGATTTCTAAGCCATGTTCCCTCCTCCCTACTGGGAGCACAGGAAAAAGCATCTCGAAGCAGGACAATCTCAGGTTAGCTATTCTCTGAATTAAGAAGACGGATGGAAGATGAGCAGTTTGCAGTGAAGAGCTCATCATCCTGCCACAGCTTTTCAGACCACATCCCTACCCAGTACAAATGTGCTCAGGTCAAACTCTAGTCAGTAATATCAGTGTAAAAGACTTCTACACCACACTGTCACTGTAGGAAGATGCTGCTCTCTTTCTGCCTCCCTCAGCACCCCTCTCTTCTGCTTCTGCCCTTTTTTCCTCAGATATTCCCTCTTTCTCAGTGTATGCATTCCCTCCATACCACTGCATGTCTCGCAATCCCCTTTCCCTCCTCAACACCTCCCTCCACTGCCTGCAGATCTCTACCTCCAAGAAGAAAGACAGGGCTCACATCAGAAAAGGTACAGCAGGGATGAGACAGAGGAGGAACTCAGGGCAGAAAGAGGTCTTCTTCATCCCCTGAGTTAGCCCAACACAACTGCCCAGCCTGTGACCAGGCCCCACACACCCCACACAGCCCTGCTGAAGGTGCCCATTTGGGCTGGGATGAAGCAACGTGGACACTTGCACAGATGCTGTGCTACCACGTGCAGGATAAACCTGGCAGGGAGGTAGCATGAATCCCATCCAGCTGCTCTTCTAGCAAGGCTTTTAATTCATCTCCCTCTGCTCACAGGCATTAGTACGTCATGTGTGTGTACCTCAGGGTTGTCCTTGGCCACTCAGCGGTGGCTGTGCAGAGGGGAAGGCGAAGTGACGGGTGCCAGGGATGGCCAGCCGCCAGCCATGGCCTGTACCAGGGTCCCCTTGGTCCCCTGACACACACACACACACAGACACGCGGCATGGCTGCTCAGCGTGGACCAGCCAAGAAGGCACTGAATCTCCACTCTGTTTCCCAAGTGACAAGCCACAAACTCCCTTTCTCTTCGCAAACAAACAGAGGCTTGAGTGAATCGCTGCCTTGGCCCTGGCACACAGCCCCTTGGTCATTACGGATTCTCCTCCGGCACCCAGCCCGTTAACAGCGCTCAGCTATGTCAGCAGAGTCCCCAGGCTGAACCTCCCTTTCCCCACAGCATCCCTCTGTGCAGCCTGAAGCACCAAGCAAACGGTAATGTGCCTTCATATCCTTCCTCCCCATCCCTCTCCTCTCCCACCGTGTTTGGGGCTACAGTCTGTCCCATGTAAAGGTAGGGGAAACTAAGGTACAGTATGGGACCAGTGGGATAGTTCACTAGGATTAGGATTCAGGAACCCTTAGCAAGAAGGTTTGGTGCACAGTGTCACCTCTTGACTTTAACCCGCAAAAGCTCATTTTGCAGGGTTTTAAAGTAAAAACTGGCTTCATATTGCTAAACCAAATCAACAAATTCTCCTCGTAATCACCAGAAACTTGCACACATCCGCAAGCAATCATGAGATGAACCACCCCTCCCCACCTTTCTGCCCTTTGGCCCCCTAGCACAAACAAAATTAACTCCCTCAGCAAGACAACAAGTACCTGAGTGAGAGATCTGGAAAAAGTTCCTGCAGCATAACAGGGATGGTTTGCAGTCATGCTCTGTCCCAAATGAGCACTTTCTCCAAATGGGGCTGTCTCAGCTTTTGCCTATGGTGTAACCCCATCTTCTGCCAACATGATCCTATGAAGAATGATAATGCCTCTCCCAGGCCAGGTGCATTGGCCATGGGGTTGTGGAGTGGTCAAGGCCGGAGAACAACATCCTTCTGCTGAGACAATGCTTTCCTCCCCTTCCACTTTAGCGCAATGCCTGCCCTCCTCCCAGCCACTGCCATCCTTTCATCCACACACACATGCTCTTCAGAGCAGAGGGTGAAACACAGCTCAAAAAACCTTGGGAAGAGCCAGTCAGAGATATGGCCACCACCCAGAGAAGACACTTACGTGCCTCTCTAGGATCCCCTTGGACCTTGGGTGATGCTAGGAGAGACAGTTACAGCGAGGTGGGTTTCTGCCTCATCATGCATCACTTCTCAAAGCACCTGGGAGATCAGGGCTGTTGTTACTCCTGAAAGTGAAAGGCAGCTGCCTGGTGTGGGACACGACTTGCTCCCAGACTGTAATTTAACCCTCTTTCAGACTGACTTGCCCGACAGGAGGGACTGAACCAGGCTGACTGCAGTGTGCAGTTACATCTGTCAGATTAGCCAGAGCACACACGACCTGGAGCGTGTGCCAGATGTTGCACACAAACAACACTCGAGCCAGCGTCAAGCTGGAGTTGTGCAGACAGATAATACCCCACACAACATAAAGCTTGCCAGTACAGGGTTAAGCCAACATTGTTTTCTAAACAAATCTGAAACAGCAGAGTGAATTCGTACAGGATCAGCATTTTCTACCATGTAACTGCCGCAGTTTTGATCCAGTACCAAGCGCCCTGGAGCTGGATTTATTGTCTTGTCCACCCTGAGTCAGTGCCAAAGCCATGTCCTGAGAGGGCTGAGGAATTTTACCAATGCCAAATGATTTTTTGAGGCTCTTTGTGGGAAGAGCTTGCTCTCTACAAACTCCCCAACAATGAAACTGAGCGCGACTGCCTGGGCACGCTCCCTGCCAAGCTCTGTCCAAGAGGAAGGAAGAATAACACATCAACAATGCTACAGTCGCTCCATCACCTGCAAGATGCACACACGCACTGTAGGGTGTGAACCACAGGGGAAAAGATCACTTCACAGTATTGTCAGCTGACAGCAACATCCAACAACAATCTTGCTGGGGACCATCAGCCCTTCCTGAGGATGACCAAAGCTGGTCCTGCCCAGCATGGGAGTCACAAAGGATGAGAAGTGAGGAAGGGGTGCTGAAAGAGGGGAAAGAAGGGCTCAGGGTATCCCAAAAGAGGAAGAGAAGCAGTTTAGTGCCACCAAAGAGAAGCTGAAGGCAGCAGTTTGTGTGGAAGGGTAGGTACTGGAGTAGTTGGACAGGGGGCACTGAGGGACTGCAGACAAGGAGAACTGACGGCAGGATCCCGTGGTGGCAGCAGGGAGATGCACCAGAAGATACACTGGAAGATGCACCCTCCTTGCCAGCATCACCAAGTGGGACCTGAGCAGAAGAGGATGAACCCATCACCTCCTTCAGGGCACACCATACCAGCACCACTGCCAGGCCTGCACAGCAGCACACACCCTGACAGTCTCTTCCCCTCAGAGAAACACAACAGCCCCCAAAATCTGACACAGAAAACCCTGGTTTCTGCCAGAGTCTGTGCAGAGCCTGAAAGAACAGCCTGGCAGGTTGTGAACCCCCAAACATCCCCTCTAAAATCCAGGGCTCTGAGTTGTCCACTGCCCTGACAGCAGCTCGTTGCTTTAGGTTCTATTCTGGGGAAAGGCATCTCCAGGCACGTTCATGCTCCTCGAGGACTGGCAGCAACGTCTGGGCCTGCCCAGGCAATGGGAGAAACAGCTGCTCCCACTCCCCTCCCATCCCCACGCTGCAGCAGCTCCAGCATCACGGAGACATGGCATGGAAACAGTGCTGCTGATCTTCCTGCCTTCCCCGCAGAGGACCTGAGGAAAGGGGCACCGAGGGCAGCTCTGGATGGCAGGAGGCCCTTTCAGGTGCTCCCAAGAGCTTTGCGCCCCAAAATGGGTCAGGCTCAGCACAGGGCCCCTTTACTGCCTGTGCAGGGCACACGGCGTTCCCAGCTTATGAAACACACTGTCTCCAGCAGGAAAACATCCCTTCCAGCTGGGAAGGAGCACCAGGGGACAGCAGAGAAGCAGTGACAAAGAGCATGCCCATCACCCCAAAAGCTATGCCAGGCTGGGCTGGGTATTCAGAGGAGGTACCTGGCTAGGAAATGGAGGCCAGCATCTTCCTTGGGGAACTGGGATACCTAAAATATCCACAAGATGAGGAGGGAGGGGGAATTCTCCCCTGCATGCCCCACTCCAGGTTGCACGATGCCCACTCCAGCTCTGCTGCAAGCTGCATCCCTGAGGGGACCTGGGCCAGAGCTGCAGAGCCCAGCCATGCTGCTGGCCAGGCTGCAGCCAGTCAGCCTGGCTGCTCCTTCTCCCAGGAAATAGAGGAGGTGGAGAAAAATGATGAAGGAAGAAGAGCAGACAGGTGTGTGCCAAGGAAGGGACGGCAAAGGGGTGGAATGCACGCGGGATTGCGTGCGGGAGACCCGCAGCACTTCCCCCGGCTGCTCTGCAAACAACCCCTCCTTGCACACGCACGCAGAGCCGCAAGGAAAGGGGCTCAGAGGGGAGGGGGCAGCTCTCCACTGTGGGGAGGGCGTTGATGAAAGCCTAGATTTTGTTCGCATCACAGCAGAAACCCCTGCCCTCCCCTCCCTCACACCTCTGGGGAGCAAGCAACAAGAGGGAGGGAGGCAGGGAGGGATGAAAAGGCACAGGCAGAGGTGCTGAGGTTGGCTTACCTCAGAGTGCCTGCACTGGGGGTGCCCGGTGCACAGGAGGTAAATCCAGGGCTCTGCTCTCCTCAGTGACCGCTGGGAAAGGTCTCTGTTCAGTCACATCAAGGAGTGGCCTGTGAGTAGGTGCTCCAGCTCACCGCTCGATCGAAGCTGCCATGGATTCATTGCGAACGACTTTGCCTTCTGTGAGGAGAGGAGGAAAGGGGAGGGAAAAAAAAGAGAGAAAAAAACCACCAGCTGAAGACTTGGAGGGTAGATTCACTTCTTTCTTAGGTTTCCAATGGCAACTGAATATGCCACAGATGAAGATCCAGGGTGTGTGTGTGTGTGAATGTGTGTGTGTGTGGGAGGGACGGAGAGATGCACAGCTGCTGAGTCCACAGGCAGTGTGGGGTGTGAGCTAGTCAGGGCGTATCAGTGATTATGGGAACAGACAACTGGACACAAGCAGCAGAGCAGACAGACAGCCAGATGGAAGGAGACTTAAAGGATGGAAAGGGGTTGGCCCGTATCCTGACAGCCTGGTTGTCCCACTGCACACAAAAAGGAGAGAGCACCTGACCCAGCGCAGGGTAAGGTGCTGACAGAGCTGCACTGGTAGAAGGTGAGGTGTGCCTACACACACGGCCGCACGCAGCCAGACATGCCACCTCCCAGCCCTGCTCACATCACCCAGGCACACTCCCGTGCAAGGATGCTGTTCACACTCAGCGCACGCACGCTGTACACACACACACATATACACACCTTCACACTCACTGGTCTTTTCACACCGCCATGCATCACCTGGCATGCAGCCTTTAAAAATTCAGAGTCCATCTAAAGTGTGAGGTGCTTCTCTTCTTCACATACATCCTGCACCTACAAGGTTGCACATCTGTGTGAAGACGCCGCATGATATTTCAGACAACCATCACACAACCACACCAGCTCCACCCAGCCCGTTCCACCACTGATATGAGTACACAGCAAAAACATTTTTACACGGCAGAGTGAATAGTGACCCCTGCACAAATGCATGCTGAATACCCAAACGTACGTACCGCACACAAACTCCCGACACCTTATATGTAACTGTCGCTGCACAAACACAAAACGTTTAATAAGCCCACTCCCATAACAAAGACCATGAAGAAAAAGTGCCATGTACACACACACACATCTATATCAGCGCAAATCAGCAGGTCACAATGCACACATCTATAAGAAAATGACAGCACATAAAACATCCTCATGCGCTCAGAAACGTAAGTCAAGCAAGCACCACTGGCTGCATATCACACATAAATATACTCTGCTTATGAATTGCCTGCAGCATACAAACTGATCGTATCAGATGCTGTTACCTACCTAAACTCAGCCCACACAGTGGCACAGCATCCTTCTGGATCTTACACGCTAGCCCCAGCAAACACCAGACATATTCTGTCACATGGAAAACACAAATACTCATCAACATCCAACACAGGCAAACAAACACAAACTACACATGAAACATAGACAGCCAGCACTATTCACCCCCTCCCACCAAAAAAAAAAAAAAAAAAAAAGAAAGATAGGAAAAGAGACATTCTTGAAAGTTAGGAAGCTGGAATTCACTTTGGAGACAGCTGTATTCTGTGCAACTGTGTGGGTGCACATGCACCACTGCCACACCAACTCTCCTTTAACTGCCTCCATCCCTGAGATTTTCCCATTTTTTGAGCTTTCTCTAATCCTGCCCATTCTACAATCTCCCATTTATCTGTCCACAGACACATGTTGCAGCTCCTCTCCTCCTGAGCTCTCTGGAGCAGAAATTCTGGAAGAGCATCCACACTCATCCCTTCTCCCACCCTCCGTTCTGGTGTTAGACGTGCATTCTTTACATGCAAAGAAGAGTGAGCAGTCCCACCTGCCCAGAGTGCTCTGAAATTGGCTGATAGTGGCATCAGAGGATGTGACTGCAAAACCTAAGCATAGTGAAGAAGGACATAAACCTGTGTGGGAAGCAAAGATGTGGCCAGGAAGGCACCAGCTTCCCCTAGGCCTCAGGAAAGACAAGGACATACACAAGGTGGGTAAGAAGGAGCAAGGAAACAAGGGGATATCGGCTCGGCACCAGGGACAGCACAGTGAGTGCTCTGCCAGGCTTGTTTAACAAGCATGGTAGTGTCACAGCATGATGCTGCTGGCAATGATGGACAACAATCAGGGTTCAACACCAGGGCACTCAAGTGTACCTGTTTGCCCCTGGGAAACCAGGAGAGGCATGGGAAAGCATGGGGTTTCCAGGAGGAAAGAGCAGCAGGGTATGGGTGCAACAGCAGGTGTGTGGCCAGGGGTCCATGGATGTCTTGAGATCACTGGAGCAGTGGTGGCACAGATCCAAAACAAAGAGCTCACAGACACGAAGAGGCTGGCAGAGGCATGGATTGGACACAGGCAGTGCAGGGGCTGCAGTTCGGTCTAGCCCCAGCCACATGGAGGAAAAATGGAAGGAGTCCCACAGGCTCTTGTCCTGTGCTATTGGACAGACATGGGCTTTGAGCCCATACAGATACACCTCAGTGTAGGTCAGTGGAGCGTACACTGCCACAGCCTCTTTCAGGGGCTCCCTGCCCTCACACATTACGTGCCCCAGAACCCTGCTTCTGCAGTCCTTCACCAAACATCCTCAGCACCTCCCCACTGCATGCAAGTACACCTTCCCCACTGTTGGTCAGGCATGCCAACTCTCCACTCCCCAATGCCACCTACTTCACACCTTCTCCCGGGGCACTTCCACTTTCCCATGCATGTACCACATGCATGTTCATGTGGCAGAATAAGAGGAGCCAGAAGAAACATGTGGAGAAGCCCTCACCACCACCTCAACCCCTCCAAAACAGCCCCTCTTCCCCTCTGCCTCCCCTCCTTCACCACCATTCACTTTTTTGAAGTGCTTTGAAGGAGTAAAAATTTCCTCTCTGTCTCAGCCAAACTTGGCCTGTGCACCCAGGCAATTTCAGCTTGCTAGGACCGTCAGCTCCTCAGCACTCTGCTCAATTGTACCTGCGTGCCACTTCCCACAAACAGCCATTGTGCATTACAGGAGATGAATAATTCAGGCTGAAAGGGGACAAGCTTTTGGGTCTCAGCAAGGCACGTGTACAGAGGAGAGTGGAGATGGAGTTGCCTCTTTTGGTCAAAGCTAGCAGATGCTGCCAAACCTGGAAAAGCCACTATGGCCTGAAATGCTACTTGAGTTAAAGTATGGTCATGAAGGCAATTTAAAGAGGCATTTGGACTCAGAATTTCTAATAGGGGCTGAGAAGTAACACAGAGGTGTCATCTGTGGATAAGCAAGGGGGATCTTCATCTCTGAGACATTTTGCACTGACCTAAGAAGCTGAAGAGAGCCACTAGTGGAAAAAGGAACCATCATCCTAAACTGACCTCCAAACCATCTGCTCCTGTGCTTCAGAGGCATGGAAGAAGCACCAAGACTGGCTAAACAAAGAAAAAGGGATAGTGAAAGCACAGCAAACAGGACCTGACTGGTATGCATATGTGCGTTTGCATGTGTGCATCAGTGTAGTATTCATGTTGTTCACCCCAAAGGAATGTATTCTTTGCCTTACCTTCGATGCCAGTTTTGTGCTGGCACACCGCAACACCTGAAAGACACTAAACCACATGTCTGTCAATGTTGCCCGGAGTGAGTCCATCTGTGTGGGATAATGCTGAAAGGGGGAATATGGACAATGTGGTGCCATGTGCACACATACGTGTGCAGGAATGCATGGCTGTGCATGTGCCTGCTGTGGGCAGTGGACAGCAGGTACTGATGTCTGGGACGTGCCTGTGGATGTGTGTGCATCAAATGCTGTACTGTAGGGTGAACAGCATCTGTGTGTGTGAATCTGCTCTTTGCTGAAAACACCAGTGCATTTGTGAGGTGTCATTGGGAGTGATGCATGCTCTGTGGGTTGCCTTGTGTGTGTGTGTGCGCGTGTGTGCGTGTGTGTGTGTGACCATTTACTCCTTTGTGTGACACCAGTGTCCTACTGCAAACCTGCAAAGTGAGCATCCTTTAGAAAGCAATGCTGTGCAACAAGCACAAAATTTTGGGAAGTGTGCATGTGCTGCGTGCACTCCTGGGAGCAGACAGGTTTGCAGGGATGGAATCCCCTCTCTGGATGGAACAGTCTGTCTGGCTCCTCCACTGTCTCTCCTCCTGGTCTCTGCTTTTCCTTTCTCGCCTTCCCGCGGGTCCCCTTGCTGACTGGCAGCAGCATGCTCTGCCCTGGGAACCAACTCCCACACACCATACAGCAAGGGAACTCCTTTCTTTGCAGTTTCCTGGTATCTTCCAGTACCAAGAGCCAGAAAGTGAAGAAAAACCTCACTGGGCAACTGGAACTGGACTTATTCCCTTTCCATGTCCTCATCACCTTGTTCCAACCCTCAGGAACAGCACCACAAACTCACAGACCTTCACCCAAAGCCACAAACTTTCACCTTGAAATCCCAAGCCCTACAAACCAGACTCATAGCTTGTATCCAAGCCATGGGCCATCTCAAGCTGACACAGCTCAGGTAAGGCAGCTCAAAGTAACAGAGTTAGGAGGGAGCAGGCCCCATAGCTGGGAGTAGAGAGAGGCTCCTGCAGATGCAGCGACACCTCTCTGGCTCTCAGCTCCCCAGCCAGAATCACCCACAGCTGGTGCTGGTGTAAGAAATCTTGTGCATGAATTGCATTCAACACAGCTCAAACTCATGCCTCTGGAACCAAAGCAACATGTCTTAGCTGCTCTGCCATTGCTCTCATCAGAAGGCTCAACCTTTGGCCAGATCCGGCATGTACTGATGGCCAGGATGGGTTCCAAAGCATGGAGCCTGCCCACTTTGAGCACCTCTAGGGGCAGTGGGACTTGAGCAGGATGAAATCCCCCCAGACATTTCTTTATTCCTATAACCAATTCTGCAAATCACTACCTTTCTCTGAAACACCTCTACTTGTTTGTTCTGGGGCTGATCTAAATTACTCAACTCCCCAAACTGAAATGCGAACAACTGGCCTCCATTTCAGGCTTTGATTTTGCCCTATATCCCACTTTGCACCTATTCCCTCTGGAGGACAAAACTAGCACACAGGAGCCACTAGTGCAAATATGCACACCCTCCCTGGAAGACTTCATGGGCTCCCAGCAAGACCCAGTTTCATGCAGGTCCAGGAGCAAACAGTTTTGCCTTGAAATGCAGCCTAACACTGAAGCATCATCTGTTTTTCCTTAACTGCAATCTGGAATCTGTGGTACCCCCAAACTTCACCCAACCCTACACAATGAAAGCCTGGCCTCTAAGCTCTCTTTTGACCCCTTTGTCTCCAGGTTTCTTCTGAACCCAACCTTTCACTTTATACATAAGAGTGCTCCTTGCCAGATTCCTTCCCTGATATTTTCTCCACACTGTACAACAACAGACTGGGAAACTGGCTCTGTGATCCACTGTGTAACAGCAGTCACTGCAGGTCTCCAGGAGACAGGCCAGGATCTTGCCATGGTTATTTTTTTCCCCTAGAGAGGAGCCCTGCTCATAGCTAACACAGTTTGGGTGACCTTTTCACTGCTGCCAATCACAACTAGAAAAAAATAGCCCTTTGTGTCCATATTTAAATGCCCCCCATGAAAAGCACAGGGCCAGCCTCAAAGCCTCTTTGGGGCTTGCCCCTGTGCAGCACCACGGCACAGCTACTTCACTCACCCCAGTTCTTCCCTCGCACTGAGGTCTTTCCCTCCAGCCCTGCACCCTTCTCTTCCTTCCTCAGCTTCATGAGCATCTCCTGCTGATGCCTTTCCTGCGTCCTGCCCTGCAGCTCTGCCAGCTTTCCAGGCCCCACCAGGCATGCAGAGAGTGAGCCCCTGATTACCATTCAAGTTGGATTCTCATTAGGCAGAAATGCCCCTCCAGGAGATCCATTAACAGTCCATAAGGTTACCTTAATCCAGCCAGTCTTGTGTGGTCTCTGCCCAAATTCCCTATTACATTAACAATCTTGAGCTTTAATTAGCATGTGAGGCAGAGGTGGCATTATTAATGGAGATAATATGGAGCATTAAGAATAAACACGCCAGGCTGTCTCTCCCCCACCATGCATGCAAATCCTCTTCTGTGCAGAAACAGAGTGAACTTCCCCCCTGGGCAGCACATGATGAGGGGCTGGGGTGCCCCAGACCAGAGACAAACCTTGGGACATACGGTCAGGCTGGTGCAGGAGAGGTAGAGAGGAAATGAGATCCCAGAGAGACCCTACATCTGCTTGGGAGAAGAGGGGCTGCAAATGGGAAGATGACAGCGTGGCAAGACCTGCGTGGGAAATCCTTGTGCTGGGAAGGAGCAGTCATGTCCCTGGCTAATCCAGGCATCCTGCCTTTCTGGTAGGCTTGGGAAAGGAAGAACAATATTATATGAACTTCTATTCCCTTGCATACTTGATTCACACAGCCATATGTGTGCCATAGGATAACATGATGGGTGTATGCACTTGAACACTACGTGTAAGGAGTAGTTGTCTGTCTGATGGGGAACAGGCTTGTAGGAACTGGCTGCAGCTGGGAAAGGTGCTCCTCATGAATCTCCTTTCTGACCACTGAGTTCCAGCACACTGGGAATACAGGACAGGTTGGAGGGAGTTCAGGAGAAGGAGAGAAGCAGACACCTGTGGGACCAAAGAACAAATGGATGGGGGCTCCCACTTGGCGCAGATTGACAGTGCAGTGGGGAAGGGACAGGTCCCTCCTGGGACAGGCTGGTGGCTTGCTGCACAGGTGGCTGGTCATATCAGCTTGGTCATCACAGGTGAAGGGGCAGCCTGGTGCAAACCCTCTTCCAGCCCAGGCAGAGCCAGCTGTTCCCTGTGGAGGAGACCCTGGACAGAGGAGAGGACTGGTGCTGCCAGCAATGAGGGGCTGGGAAAGCAAAGGGCACAAACTGATCAGGGATGCACTGTGTGTCAGCCAGGCTGTTCAAGGAGAGACACAAGCCTGACGCTTTCTTCTAATACATGAATTTGCAAAACCATAAGACAAAACAGGGGAGGAAGGGGCAGAAAAAGCCAAGCCAACATGCAGTGCCTAATGACAGGACCTCTGGGTTGCTAATTTGCACCTCCAGCAGCACCCAAGAGAGAAGCTTGCCTCGGTGACACAGAGAGAAGCTTGCCTTGGGGACCCACAGCCGCAAGGAATGGCATCCTGGCTTGTTCCTGAGGCATGACCCATTTTGTTGCAGCTGTACATACCTCCGTTATTAACAGCGTGTCCCTCCAGGCTTTGCAGAAGGGCTTGCACTGAGGGCAACCATCCCTGAAGCACAGGGTGATATCCCTGTGCCTTGGCCCTGAAGCAGTGGGCCAGTGCTAAGTATCCTTGCGTAGCACAGAGCAGTGCCTCAGGCTGGGCTGCTCTCTCCCAGGACCGCGCTCAGCATCAGCCCCGCTGCCTCTGAATGCCCAGAGGCATAGCAGGCAATGATGGAGGCCCTGAGCAGAGCCCAGCTCTTCCACTTTCCAGCACAGCAAACTCCCACTCCCCCAGGCCCACCAGCCAGCCCCTGCCAAATCCATTTGTCCAATCTTGTGCTTTCTACTAATCCTGTTGAGCCATCCTTTAAGTTGCTCTGAGGCACAGATAGAAAATAAAAAGATGCCTTAAGAAGCTTCCCCTGACCTTGCTCAATTCAAGATAAAGGGCTTTGATTTAAAAAATTACAGTGGGAGTTTGTCACTGATCCATTGCGTGGATTAAAGGAAAACAAACAGAGACACAGGATGCAGCTGGTGTTAGGTGAGCAGACAGGGAAGGGAAGAAAGGTTACAACCAGCATGGAGCAGGAGGCAAAACAAAGGACAGAAAGTGAGACAGGAGGAAGGAAAAATAGCTTCTCCCTTGCCATCTCCACACTTGAATATTGGTAGAAAAGCTTTGTATACACACGATGTTGAACAATATGTCCTACCATCTTCCTTGGTCTACACAGAAGATTGAGGCAGCTGCACTGTCTCATGGCGTGACCAGGCTCGGAACAGGGTACTGAGGCTGGGGAAGAACTCCTTGCCCTATGAGAGGCTTCCAATGGGGCACCTGACTGAAATTCAAGTTGTAAGTTCATCATTGCTATCTCTCCTTCTGATGTTGTTCAGGCCTTTCTGCCTTCACCCCTTGACCCTTCCTTCACACCAGACCTCTCCCTTCATCTCCTCCCCTTCCTGACAGTACTGTCTGTCACTCTCCCTGCTGCCTGTCTTGGCCCAGGTCACATATGATGGTGTCTAAGCAGACTTCCCACCACCTACTTCAGTCCTCTACAGCACTTAATTTGAAGGTTACTCAGAACAGTTTTCTTCTGCAGGAAATGTCCTAAGGACTACTGAGTGCACCCTCTTCTTTCCCTGTACCCTCCAACATTTGTTTCACCCCATCAGGGCCTTTTACTTCCTGGCATGAGCCTGTTCATGCCGTCTGGACCTGTTCTGTTTGAAGACCATTCACAAGATGGCTGATGTTCATTTTCATTCACCTTTTCCGGGTATGATAAACAGAAAAGGAAGGTTAGAGACAAACAATGAGAAACAATAATAAACAATGCTGGAAAACTGGTAACAATGGATGAGGAGAAGGCTGAGGTACTCAACCTTTTCTGGCTCAGTCTTCAAAGGCAACATCTCTTCCCACACATCTTGAGTGGGGATGGGGACTGGGGGAACAAAGTGCTTCCTGCTGTAAGTCAAGTTCAGGTTCATGACCATCTGAGGAACCTGGACATACATAAGTCTATGGGGCCAACAAGATGCATCCCAGAGTCCTGAGGAAATTGGCTGATGTAGCTGCCAAGCTACTTTACATATTTGAAAAGTCACGGCAGTAAGATGAAGTCCCAGGTGACCAGGAAAAGAGAAACATCTTTAAACAGGGTAGAAAGCAGAACCCTGAAAACTATCAAGCTGTCAGCCTCACCTGGGAAGATCACGGAAGATCCCCTTCCTATTTTTTAAGCCTCCTAAAGCCTCCCCAGTTCTGTCTTGATGGCCAAGGACACCCTCAATTGGTTTCAGAAATTTTCCCAGCTTCTTCGTCTCCTCCTAGTCCATGCCACTGCAGCTGACTCAAACTTTTTCACTTCTGGGTTTGACTCATCATTGTGATGTCACTTCCCACCTAGGAATGCCCCATGTCCTGTCACTAAAAGCTACACCACTGTAGACAAGAAAGAGGCAGCTGATAAATGCAGAAAGATGACAGGTGAAGGGACACTGGAAAAGAGACAGCAGACCATAAAATGAGACAGGTCTATAAAACCACAGATGACACAGGAAGGGTAGAGGGGAGAGGTGTTAACTGTCTCTTCCCACTCAAAAATCAAGGGTCAGGAAATTAAACCAGAAAGTTACAGGTTCAAGGCAAACTGCATGTTTATGCAGCAGAACTTCCTACCATGGAAGTATTCTGAAGGATTCTGAGGATGCTAAAACTTTACTTGATTCCAAAAATTAGCTGGACAAATTCAGGGAAGAAACAAATCCATTGACAACTATGAAGTGTTCAACAGATCTTCTAGCACCAGGTCCCTCAGACACACATCACTGAAGGCTGAAAGTGTTCAGAGGAAGTGCTGCTACACAGTTGTCCTGTCTATGTGCCCTTCCTTCTTTCAGCCGCCATTGGAGATACACCGCACTGGAAGGATCTCAGACCTGGCTCAGTAGGGTCCTTTTTATATTCCTGTGGCTTTCCATAGCTGGGCTGACCCATAAGTCATGGACAAAGAGGAGCTCTGAGTAACAGTATCATTTTGGTGCATTATATCGTTTTGGAGATAGATGGACAAGGGAGCACACAGCAGAGCCCATTCCAAGAAGGAATGGCCTAAAACTGGAAGGAGGTCTGAGGTCATTTAAACCAGTCATTCCATACAGATCCTTGCTAGGAAAAACATGACTACTTGAGCCCTAGCCCCCTCAATGCCTCATTCTAGACTTTTCTAAGACCAAATCCCCTTTTCCTGTTGATAAACACAGAGCTTTTTCAGCAGACCATCTGTAACAGGTCCAACCCCCTTGAATTCCCTTCCATTTCTCTGACCTGTCTATCACACTATTCACGGCAGCCTCTCCACACTAATCCTTTTATTATGATCTCACTCGATTTTCCTGGCCTGTGACTGCAATGAGGGAAAAAAGGAGGGGTATTAATCCTTTTGACCTTGTTGTCCCAATTCTGGACCATCTGTGACCAAGAATTCAGAGGAGGGAAGTCTGATCCTCCTGACCCCACTGTCAACCCCTTGCTTTAGGAGGTTCAGTCTGTACTGTCCTAGACAGTTGTCGTGGCAAAACCCCTTTTCACCTACAGGCACTTCCTACAAGATTGCTTCCTCAACTACCTCTCCAGCCAGGGAGGGTGAAGAGATGGAGGGAATAATGTCCTCCACCTCCATCACACTCTGTTTACTCATTCCTCCTGTATCACCTCCCTGCTCCCTCAACAATAGTGTCTGCGGGTTCTTCTCAGACATGAGACAAGGAATCAATAAAAGGTGAAAGACAATCAAACACCTCTCAAAATTTTCCTGGCAATGCTGCATATAAAGAAGAGGCCTTGTAGATAACTCCACTTCCACAGCTGGAAAGCTTGTTCACTCCACCCCTTCTTACCAACACGTTTCCTTGCTACAAGCAGTTGTATCTCCAAAAACCTGCCACACTGTTTCATAGCTGGTCTGAGCACTCACAACAGGAAGCTTGCATGTATCCTCAAGAGAGAGACAAACATTCTCCTCTTTGCTCAGCTTCATCCCTTACCTCTAACTTTGCCTATTTTTTGCCACCTTAAACAATCTCTTCCTTTCCTTGGTGTTCACAGTCCTCAAATACATGTAAACTGTTACGTATCATCATTTAGTCAAGCTTTACGTATTTTGTTGTTTTAATCTCTGTTCATAAATAAATACCTTTGGCCCTTTCATAATTTTCATTGCTTTTCTCTGAATTCCCTCCAACTTACCACCCTCCTTCATCTAGTGCAGCACTCAGGTTTGAATGCCACATTTTCCAGACTGGTCTCACTAAAGCCCTGGAAATAACATGAATTTGGTGTCCCTTGTGCTTCAAGGCTTGATGTTTCCGGATGTACTTGAGTACACAGATGTCAAGAAAGCTAACTCACCTCACACGTGTGGCACCAGGTAATACAACTCAAGGCTATCTCCCCAGGGAGAGGAAAAACTGATTCATGAGAGGTGGGGAGAAGAAGATACATGGACAAGTAGGGCAGATGTCCTGCAGCTGAACAAGGGACACAACTACAAACACTTACATACTCAATACCTCGAGAAAAGACAGGAAGTCCAAGAGATGGAAAGGTGTACACACACACACACACACTCACACACACACACACACACACACACACACACACACTCCACAAATAAACCTACATACAATTACCTGCATCATACGCAGGCACATAAACAAGTACATGGAAACACACTGATAGGACAGATGAGGTGGGAATGACATACATGTGCACATAGACTTTGGGCACACACACATAACCTGTGCATACACATGGACAGGACAGATGAAGTCCAGCAGAGAACGGTGTTCTCCCTGCTCACAAACACACATGTTCTCATGCATAAACCAATGTTCCCAAAGGAATGATAGTTCATGGAGTCCTCACAGTAGCCTAAAAATACACAGGCAGTTCTGACCTATCTGGCCTACAGATTGAGCCCATGAGCCATGGAAAGAATGAATACAAACATATGACCCCTTGCCTTAAGGCAACTGGTAGCACATACATCATACTGAGACAGAGTCTGCATATCTACAGCACCTTCCATGGCGATTACCTTATCACCAAAGCTATTCAGAAGTGAGGTGAGAGCTGAGAAGCACAGAGGGGAAGAAAGGGACTCCTCACAGGGCAGTTGTGGCAGAGCTAGGGATCCCTCTGCCTACTCTTTACCCCTCCCTGTGCCCATTATTGATGATCCTTCCTCACAACTGTATTTGCTTCATCTCTCTGCTGTTAGACTAACATCCACAGGAGTCAAAAGCACCCACACCTTCTTGTAAAGTCTTTCCCCTACAGCTTATCAAAACCAGAAGGGTGTTAACCTTGTGTGAGAGTATCTCTGTAGAGGGAAGAACATGAATTCTTGGCCCCCAGACACAGCTTCTCACCTCTGTGAAACTGATATTGCACCACCAGCTCCCCAAAGCATCACCTGGAATGAAATTCTACACTAAAGGGCTGAAAAGCTGGAGTGCATTCCCCAGAGTGACTGCAGGTGAGAAAGAATGGCCCCAGCACATCAGTCAGGCTAGCAGTGGATGAGCTGCATCTTCAACAGTAGGATGGACTCTCCTGTGGGGTTTTGATCCCATGTGTATCTCCGTGGTGTCTGGTGCTGTTATAAGGCACCACATAGGCACTGAGACTACCCAAACCAGTGTTGCCTGGGAACTTTTAAAGACTCCCTGCAAAAGGCAACATCTGGGGACAAAATCCATCAAGTCATTCATCTCAACCTGACTCCTGGTAGCTTGTTTCCCCTCTCTTAAAACCCAGTGAAAAGAGTGACAACTGCCCTTCCTCTTTCTGTACCTCAGCTGGTCACCTGGAACTGGGTTTCCTCTTGGCTTATGAGTGTTGAGAAAACGAGGTCATTTCTCCTCAGTGACAGAAAATTATTTGGTGAGGAATGCAGTTCATCTCAGGCAACGACTAGGTACCCCTGAGCTACCCAGGAGACCCTTAAAGAGGAGGTCAGGGAACGGTGAAGAAAGGCACAAAATTAACACCAGCTGGGGAGCACAGGAAAGCCAGGGCACAACTGCAGCTCTGCTAAAGTGAAGCTGTAACTGCTGCCAGAGCATCTCACCACCGAAGCAAACACAACAGCAGTCTCACAGTCACTGTCACCTTCAAAGGGCCAAGTTTGACTCATTTGGGGCTTTAAATACAGCATTCATCTGGTTCACAGCTGTGAGAAACCCATCCTGACCCAGCAGAGAGAAAGGGCTGGAGGTAGGTCACAGCCCCTTGGTCTGCTCCCTGAGCATTGCAGTCTCCTCTTCCAGTCCATAAAAAAGATTTCACCCTCCTTCCTGGTGAGGGAGGTGGCTCCTGTGCATTCAGCCTGCCTCCCTTCAGTAGTTCACTCCATGTCATACTTCAACCCTCTTCCCACATGGAAAGGCACTGGGGCACACCAAGCTCTGGTCCTTCAGAACTGCTCCAGCACCCACTGTAACTCAGCATCAGGACCAGCCTGGACAATCCCTCCTGGCAGAACCTGCAGAGCTACCAAAGAAACTCCAGCCTTCCCCATAGCTGCCAGCAGCCTGGGATCCATCACTACCCAGGACAGCTCTGCTCTTCCATGCAGGAGAAAAGCAAAAGCTGCTCTGTTTCCAGAAAAAGGGGATATTTTGTCAGAGCACATTTTCTCTGCACCTGAGCTGCTCCTGTCCTGCTCTGGTGCTCAGGCATGAGAGAGGACTGCGAGTGTTTTTCAGGGACATCTCATCACTTTACCAGAGCAGAGCACCCCTCATCAGTTCACAAGAATGTGAGGACAGAGGTGTTCCCTGCAAGCCCTCTGCCCTCCCTCACACTAATAAAAGAAACAACTTAGCCCAGGCCCACACAGGCAACCAAGGGAAAAAAAACATTGTATTTGGGATGAGATAGCAGCCAGGTCTCTCTCCTGCAGCAAACACACTCATATTTTCTGACACAGCTGACAACAACACTGGAACGTTTCAACAGGCCCTGATGTGACCACTAACTTTTTTCCCAGGTGGGCAGTGTTCTCCACCTCTCTTCAGCAGGGTCAGATGAGGCAGCTGCACTCTGCCCGGAGCTGCATCTGGCTTCCGACGTGACCCAGGTAGGAATAAACACCACAGACATCATCACAGCTATGCTTCCCTCCCTTCTGCCTTCCCTGTGATTTTTACCTTTCCGATTCTAGCCGCAAGCTGCCCCCCTGCAAAAACTACACCTCCATATGCACCCCTTTACCAAATACCCTCTCTACCCTCCAAATTGCTTCTGCTCCACAGCTTAGCTTTGCACTGCTGCAGCAGATCAGACAGCATATTCCCAAATACCCATTCTGCCTGGAGCTGGGTGAAGAGAGGGAAAGGCCACGCATCCCTTGGTGTCGTAGCTCTTGTTGGGGGGAAGAGCAATTAGGACATCTTGCTTTATACTGACAAATCTGCATGCTTGTGGGTAGGGTGCCCTGAAAGCCAACCAGCCCCCAAAAGGAAAATAATGGGGTGAGGAGGGTGGCAGGTGGGGAAGGGGTTGGGGTTGGGGGGAAGGTTTCAAGGTTGGGAAATTCAGTGGGATAAAGTAGCTGCTTCTCACCCCTGGCACTGCATCGGCACCCCTCCACTCCCTGCAGCTTCCTCACTGCTGCTGGTACAGTCTGCACAGAGGGGGGAGGTGAGAGGGGGGGCTGT